>OZ010585.1:39158197-39288197 GCA_963932145.1 Acanthosepion lycidas | reverse complement strand
TTAATCTGCATGGCACTTTACTCCAATTGGCTCATTCGCTTGCTTAAACTCAACATTGATTCTAATTCCGCAGAACTGGGTTGGGTGTGAAAAATTTATTTGTTATTAACATTCTTTTTTCATTCGGTTTTTCCAGTTACGAGTCCTTTTTTAAAGCCGATCGTTTTGTGTTCATTTTGTTTAGTTCTTTTTTCGTAACAGATTTAATGTTTAGTATAGAGCTTAGAAAAATTCGCAGTGTGAGATAGGCAAGAAGTAAGGCATGTAGCAACATCAGCACGGCAAAGGGCACTCCTTTAAAGGCAAGGAAGGGCAAAAATATTTTAAGTCAAGTGATAGCGATTGCTGTATGAGTCGTACAATTTTTGAATCAAGCATGGGCAACGCCGGGCCATGCTGCTAGTCGTGTTCTACCATATATTAGTTTCAGTGATTGATTTGTTTTCTACGGCTTATCAAACCACTGGATGGTATTTAAAGCCAGAAAGTATTTGTAAATTGTAAGATTTTTTTAGAGAATATTGGTTGCATTGATACCAGTCTTATTAATTAAACCATAGCTTGGCAGAGAAGAGGTGGGTTCATAACTTTCCAACTTTATTTGAGCGTGAATATAACGCACCCAACTGGAAAAGGAAGTCTCCGATTAGTAATTCCGAGCCATTATCCATTACCCCACTCGCGCATCCAAGCATGCATCTGCCTGTTACTTTCAAATATGATGTTAAGGTAAGAAATCTGTAACGGTGATTATGGCAATGTCATTTTATTCAGCTTAACACCAAAATTAAAAATGTGTCTTATCTTTTTGTCTTGTTGCTAGACCCAATATCGACCGTATTTAAAAAAAAAAATGCCATCTAATTTCAATACACATATATGGTAATGAATTCAGGTCAAATTCTTCAAATTGAAAACAGCGACTAAGATGTTGCTCTAGAGAAGCATGCATAGAATACCATTGACTTTACGTGTGAACAACCTGGAAGTTTCGAGGAAAATAAAAACAAAAACGAACACATGATACTTAGAATCATAAAGACACAACTAAAAGATTTGGGATATAATGATAAAAGAAGTCTTGGAGCATCTTGGTGTCTAGGACATCATGAAAACAAGAGCGACAGATGAAAAACTAAGTAAAGTACATTATTTACATTATTTGTCGCCATATTTGTTACAATGTTTCGGCTGTTGTATGCTCCGGCCTTTTTCAGATAGTTGGAATGTCGAACTGAAGCATTAATATCGCTCATTGGTCAGTTCTAGTTCCACGCGCCATGGTTAATGGATATCATGTATCTCCTGTTAATTCCCCTCTGAAAGTTCTCCACTGCCTTAACTGCGTATTGAACTCACACTCTTTGGGTCCTGTCACTGGATCTAACTAGCACCTTTATCCACTGTGCCATGTGTCCTTCAGGACATCTTTGTATGGTATTATAAACCTAATGTCTTTAACAACCGTATTTTACCAGTGCTCATATTGCAATTTTTGCTGTTATTCATTGCTTTTCTCTGGCACTCCTTATTACTGGTTCCCATATTGTATTTATTTCTATGCTTGGCCAGGAGATTTTTGTGGCCTAGCATATGTGCTGATTCCTTAAGTTTACGAATTTTCCAAGATACTGAAGTAAGTAAAGTATATGCAAAAAAAATGTGGAAATTGATGGGAGAACAGCAAGTGAGACTGATAGCAAAAACCTATTACTGCTAAAAGATTTGAATTTACGAGGAAGCATGAATGTCCTCGTCTCGTAATCATTTCTCATTGCTCTTAGAAAATGAGCTTGGTCTTCTCAAAAGTCATTAATGTATCTGGCGCTTCGTGTCTTGTCTCATTTTTGACGCCGTTTTGTTAGGCTTTCATTGCTACACTTCTGTATTAAGGAAAAAAAAAGGTTAAAAATAAAAATTCTCCATTCTATAGATTTAATCGTGATAAAAGCTGTAGTAAATATTCTTAAAACTTGTTATGCCGGATAGCAAAATAGTGTAACAAAAACCAAGGTTGCAAACGTTATTAATACAAAAAATAATAAAAAAATAAATAAAGTACGATTAACGTTAAAATTTAGAGAAAATTTATATGAACGAGCGATTTCTAAAAACGGAAGAATGGTAATGTTCGCGATTAAATAAGGCAACATTGCAATATAATCTTTTATAAATTCGTGTAAGTTTTGTCTGCGTATCTCCACCTTAGATCAGTCGAGCAAAATAACCCATTTCGTTAGCATGTAGGGAATTATTGCCGCCCTTTCTTATATATTTCTAACGTTTAAAATGGCTTTTACAACATAAGCAGTAACATTTAGTTTGAATGATAATTTTAATAAATATCTCTTCTATGTTATTCATTTTAATTCATATATTTGTTTTAATTGATTGTAACTGTATAAAATATATATCTGCCTTGCCAAAATTCTTTCGTGAGTTAGAAATTTTACAACATTCATAATAAGCATTGTCCTCGTCTACTATGTCACATTATTACAAATTAGTCGAATTTTAACAGTTTATTAGCATGCTAGATATTTAGATATTATTAACATAATGAACTATCATACTTTTACATACATACATACATACATACATACATATAACTAACAGTATTTACAAATAAAGTGATAACAATTAAAAAAAAAAGCTTATTTCCATATATATACAATTTTTCTATTAATAAATTTATATTTTAAATTAAACGTGTTTATATAGAAATAATTAAAAATTTCCTATTAAAAAAAGTGCCCAAAACAGTTAGAAAACCGGTAGCGTTCATGGTATGGACAGTTTTCTTCTTTTATTCCACGTTCTTAAAAAACAGTAGAATGGAGATAAAATATGAAATTAAATAATTGGACATAATCTATTTAATAGATTTTTTAAACTTAAAACTGAATTATTTAAAGAAGTTAAAATAGTAAGTTTGCTGAATGAAATAATAATAATAATAATAATAAGAAGAAGAAGAAGAAGAAGAAGAAGAAGAAGAAGAAGAAGAAGAAGAAGAAGTAGAAGAAGAAGAAAAATTCCTTTGATTTCTATCGTATATTCATTTCCTTCCGGATCCCAACTGGAGACCTAAGTTCAGAAATACCACCATGAAATTTCTACTGCACATTTGTTTATACAATAAATAAAATAAAACAGTCTCAAAACACACATATTTGGCATAGTTAAAACACGTTGTACGCTATGACCTGTAATCGTGAAAAAATTTTTTTTGTATTTCTTTAAGATATGGGCTGCCAGAGTTCCCTTCAATGTAATGCAGGGTCACAACCACAATTGAAACTATTGATATCTTCATATGCCACATATTTTAAATTTCCACATCAAGATCCTTGTATTGCCATAGTATTTTGAAGATCTTCAAAGTTACATAGATGTCTGTATGTACTGTAATGTCGATAAGAAAGCACATGATGTGTGGTTTTTCATCACTATGTCTGGGCGATTAGCTTTGTTTGTTCTGTCTGTGAGTGTATTGTAAAATCTTATAAAAAATTTGTTACTAGTCTCATGTCTGGTGTTCGTGCCAATTTCTTGCAGATTCCTCCCCGTGTAAGTTGCGTATTTTCCCCTGCAGGTACTGACCCCGCTAGGTCATTCGGTGGATGGTATGATCGTAAAACGAGATAAAATATGGTCATTTATTATTATTATTATTATTATTATTATTATTATTACAAACATTGGAAAATTGTATAAGTATAGGTCCATATGTTCAGCGTATGATATTCAAGTGGACTTTAAAAAATGGTGGTGATGATGAAAATGTACTTTATAGTGAGATTTTCGCAAGCTAAAAATAACTGTGTAGACGACCATGTGTAGTGGGTTTGCGTGTTGTTTGATTAGAAACACGTGCGTTTAATTCCTACTAGAAAGACCAAACTACAAGAAAATTGCCGGACTCAAGTTAAGTCCAACTGAAGATGTAAAGAAGACAAACAAGACCGATATATATATACATAAAGAAATATATGTATTAAACAACACAATTTTACAATGGACATAGACAATAACATTTGTATGTGTGTGTGAATATTTGTGCTTGTTCTTTGGTGAATGTTCTTATGTACGTGTATGTGTGTATAATATTCATGGCGTCTTCCCACAAGTGGGGAGACGTTATCTTTTTGCGAGAGCTTACATTGTAGATGTGTTCGCTGAAATGAAGAAATGAAAAAGAGAACGAAGCGAGAAGTCGTCCAGTATTTATGGTGTAGGGAGAGCGACCCCTAGTCACAATTAGGGGATTAAGGAGGAACTAAATCCGACAACTGTATGAAAACATAATTGCCCTTTGATCGTTGTTCTGGTATTCTGCTAGAGTAAAAATGATTTCTCATTTATTTACAATATTATTTCGTAAGTCGCCCTATTGGCAAGTAGGTGAAAAGCTGTCATTGAGCTGTCACCTCAAGGGATGGACATTTCCCCGTGTGAAAAATAATAAAACTGAAAGTGTAATTGCGAGTATATCTATATTTTAAGTCTCTTAAAATACCTAGACGACGCCTCAATCCTATCTAGCTATTCGAAATTCTTCATGGTGATTGCTTTCACACAGAAGCGGATACTTTGTGTCAGTAAATGAGTGATTTGCATAAAAGTATCTTGGATTTTAGTGTTAGAGCGTCTACAAGCAGCAGGATATCATGAACGTCTGTAGTCAATGTCGCCGTCGACCAGAAGAAGTAAAAAGGCTATAGGCTGTAAACGAGCAAGTTGTCTGAAACTATGAGAATTGAGTTTTTGTCCAGCAATTAAAGTCGGTTTAAGTCGATTTGCCGTGACGGCAAGTAGTATGTCAGATATCATAAAATCGAGTGATGGTTTCACAAATATGCAAAAAAAAAAAAGAAAAAAAAAAACACAGTTAAATTCCGTGATTTGGATGATATTCTCTCGGGCAAACAATGGCCCATTTATTCGTTTATATGGTTAAAAAAAAAAAAAAAAAAAACTAAAACAAAAAAACGCTAGTGAATATAAGATTATTATTGAAAAGTAAATCGTTTCTACTTTAAGTGCATCTCTTGCCCCTGGGAGCATATTATACATGATAATACCTCCTGTCATACTGCAAAGACAGTAAAATTATACATTGAAGCTGAAATTATAGAGGTTATGTTATGGACTACGCAAAGTCCAGATCTAAATTCAGTTGACTATTAATAGCATTAGCAGATGAAAACTGATAATTGTTTGTTCAGAATAAAGGGGACAAAATCACACCTGAATAATATGACAAATTACCAATTCCCTCTAGTCACAGTTGCACAGAAATAATTAATGGTTGCAATCAGTAGATGTCTTATTAATATTGTGCATCAATATTAAGACAACATTTTTGTTAATTCAATTCTCATGGGTATTTTTGGTTAATACTATTAGGTTGGTGCAAAAATAATGTCGTTTTCTCACTATGTGAGAAAACGACATTATCTTTGCACCAACCTAATATTACCCTTGAAAATATCACAGTTTTCCTATCTGAATTTTCTAATGAATGATAATTTTAATTTAATTATTAACTTAATGGATCGTGCGAGTTGGATGATTATAAAGTACCTTCTGTTTCTTCGTGAAATATTTGAGCGTAACAACATTAACAAAATGTTTGGACACCAATCATACATATGAGTGACTTGAACGACGATCAGCAGTCATACTGTTGTAAGCATACCTACGGACGATAATGGGTATGCCCCCATTTATAGAAATACAGTAGTAAATACTGTATGTTGGTCTGCAGTTGGAGATTCGTCTCTGGCTGTGCTGTTTAACCTCTCCTCAGAGAGAATTCTCAGACGAGACTTTGTCGAAGGACAGTGTCTCGTCTCGGGAAACAGCTACTCGACCCAGATTTATATGGGTTCCACAGGAATTTTTGGACGAGTCTATTTCTTGATGTCTCTTTGTATGTTTGTCTCTGTGTATATCTCTTTAGTAACCTAGAAAAGGTGATTGAATGAAGAAGAACCAAAACGTGATGGAGGGCGGAAATGAAATGGTAATCTTTATAACTTCAACAATATACAATACTCGCTAGCTGCGTGGAGTAGGTAAACCACTGCTAGTGGTGGACTACTTAGACAGCATATTACCCCCACTTGCAATAGTGTCCACTGTATTTATGTTGATTGGGACATTCCCATTAGTGTTCATAGGTATAGTATATAATACCTTTTCAAAAAATATTTTCATATTATGAGCTTTCCTCTTTCGTAATGCTTAATTTAACCGTAATTTTTACGCTAACATTTTCTTCTCGCGCACTTCTTGGCGATGGGAACCTCTTTCAGCCTTTTGATTTCCAATCAACTGTTAACCTTCAAAAATTTAAATACAATATTAAGCGTTTTATTATTATTATTGTTCTCTCTCCTTAATAAATTTTAGTTTTTCCTATTCTTTCACACACTGTAAACCTTTGCATCTTAGTGACTGTATTGGCTTGCTTGGGACGAAATTATTAAAAAAAAAAGTTTCAGTTGAAAACTTGTAAAATTTAAAAAATATACATTAGAATTATAATTTTAAAAAAAAGAAGATATCAATTTATAATGAAACCAGGGGGATATGGGATTGTTATCTAATTTTGGATGATACTGTAAAAGGAAACATTAAAAGGTACACGCACGGACAGAACTTTTACAATAAATCTATAATCAGATTTATACAGATCTACAAAAATACAATTTCAGACACGTACATACACACCTATAAAACATTTCTAGGTGCGCATATAATAAGTGCAGCTAAAATATCTGCAGTCGTATATGGCTCTATATTAATACAGGTATATATATATATATATATATATATATATATATATATATATGATTCATATGTATATAAATATATATAAATATATATATGATTCATATATATATATATATATAAATATATCTATATATATGTTATATATATGAGTCATATGTATATTTATATATATGATATATATAATTCATATATATATTTATATATATACATGATTCATATATATATATGATATATATGATTCATATATATATATATATATATGATATATATGATTAATATATATATATATATGGTATGTATGATTCATATATATATATCTATATACATGATATATATGATTCATATATATATATATATACATACATATATATATATATATATATATATATGATTCATTATATATATATATATATATATATATATATATATATATATGGTATATATTATTCATATATATATATATGTTATATATATGGTATATATTATTCATATATATATATATATATACTATGAATATAGGTACAGGTGAAAAATGAAAGCTAACTGATTTCACTATATTTTATCTTTTCATTTCAATTATTTTCCTTTTTTTCGAAATGTTATTAACCTTGGGGAAATTACAAATTAAAAGCATGCGAGTTCTGGCATTAATTTAATGAAGTATCAGGATAAAGACTTTAGAAAAATGCATTTTGTTTTTGTATAAAACGATCAACCATCTGAGAAATCGAATAGCTATTCGAATTAGAGATGGTATCGATTAGTTCATCGCAAACTCCATAACTGATTCAAATCATGTCCGAAATCTGAAAGATTGTTCGA
Organism: Acanthosepion lycidas; assembly: GCA_963932145.1. Lineage (NCBI taxonomy): Eukaryota > Metazoa > Mollusca > Cephalopoda > Sepiida > Sepiidae > Acanthosepion > Acanthosepion lycidas. Next base: position 39,280,574 of record OZ010585.1, on the reverse strand, counting down.
TGATGCTTCTCATGGATTTGTTCATGTTTCATCGCCTTTGCTTTTTTTGTTGGGGGGTGGGGGTAGCGATGATTGGTCGCCCTGAACGCGCATCATATTTTACCGCTATTCGACCAGCCTATAAATACGTGTGTCACTCATAAACTCGTATTCGTCCGAAAGAATGTTCGGTTCCCCTTGAGTGTGTGTCCTACCAATCAGTTTCTGATTTAATGCGCATCCTACCTCCACATTTTTATCTTACGTTAGTAAGGCATTGTCCCATTTTTTTTTCTTGATATGTTAAAAGACATTCAGAATGTTTTCTTTTATTTAAAGGATTCAACTATCTTTGCTTTATGATTTTTTTTAGTCAAAATTACTATTTTATCACTATTTTTATTTGAAATTTTATAATACAACAACAAATGGTACCCCCACTTTCCGTTTTTTCTTTCACCCCTTCTTTAGATAATGTAGGACACAAATGTGGTGGTAGGAAACACTGATCGGTGGGACACACACTAAAACGGAACCGAATGTTCACTAAAAGTTTACCGAATTCTTGCGAAGCTCTCCTTATGCAGCTAACAAAATAACATCACGACAACGTTTCTATAGCACAGTAAAAATGTTTCAAAATCTCTTTTATTTGTCAACCCCTCGCGACATGCCCGAAAAATGTTATCTTTATACGTTACATTGTAATATTAAATTGACATAATAAGGATAACAGATTCCAGCGAGATATTAGATCGGGTTTTCATCGCCTAAATAAGTGATTCTCTGATATTTTTAATAGAAAAGAAATGAATCATCTTATATATATATATATATATATATATATATATATATATATATTAGTATTATTTTTATTATTATTAAACTACCTCGAGCCCGAAGCCTGAAACTGTCTCAAAAATGCCCTGTTAATTTCAAGGTATCCAAAACTAAACATCTCCATTAGTCATCTGAGAAATCCCTATATACATTCCAACAGAATGGTTGATGCTAACCTCCAAGAAAGTGAGGTGTTGCGCATTCTCGGGGTAACGTTCTCAGCTGACATGGAAGAAAAAAAAAAATATTGAATCCAGTGCTACGCCAGCTGCTAAGAAAGTTGGTTCACTGTGTCGTGGGAGACATTTTTTCACTCCAGAATTTGTCATATATTTCTATAAGACTACCATACTCCCATGTGTAAAATATTGCTGTCACATATACTTCGGTGTCCCTGCTATTTACCTTAAGCTCTTTGGTAAAATTCAAACAACTATTCGAAACATTATAGGTTCTGATCTGGTGGCTCGGCTTTATACTTTCAAGGTAATTATAAGTGTTCTTCGCTATAGTAATTAGACATTTTGAATTTAAGCGCAGTTCTAGGCTGGCGTCGAGTTCTGTAGATGCAACCGTAAGTTCTGTGCTAACAGTTTCTTTTCTCGCACTTCTCGTTTGTGGAACTCTTTTCCGGTTCAATGGTTTCCAGCCAACTTGAACCTTCAAAGATTTGTATGACAGAACTAATTTCAACTCGGAACTAATTTCAATTTGGAACTAATTTCAATTTGGAACTAATTTCAGTTCAGAACTAATTTCAGTTCGGAATTAATTTCAGCTCGAAATTAATCGCTCTCTACTGTCTTCCTGATTACTCTTTAGTCTTCCCGCTCATTATCACTATTTCTGTTGGTAATTATTACACACCCTGTAACCTCCTGTGTCCTAATGGCTTTACTCTCTTACATCAAGTGATATTAATTTATAAAAAATTTGGGAATAAAATTTATTCCCATCTTATTTAAACAGAGCGTAATTTTTCCAATACAGCAAGTCGTAACTGTATTATCGTAATATGTAAATGTATATTTCACGCAAGTTCACTTTTCTTGTAAATATTAACAGGATCAAATCCAGCAGATGTCTTCTGTCCTAAAACATTACTATCGGAAATTTGTGACAGGCTTTTTCATTTAGCAGATCTCTTCGACAATTAGTTGAGCGAAACTTTGAATTTTATTTGAAGTTTCTATCAGATTATCTAACTTATGACAGTTACCATAACGATGTAGCAACTTTGTTGGTTCTTGAGGAAAATAACTGATTGTAAGTAACGTTGCCAGAATTTTCACATATATCTCCCAATCAAAATACGACATACCTGCAACAAATGCGAGAATTTTCCGTTTTAGCCGCGTAGCAATCATGCAAACTGCATGTAAAATTGAATGCAAAGAAACTGACCGAATTTTCAGTTATCATACAGCGTAGTGCAGTTCCGTTGAAAGACGTAAGAAATAATTTTAGCAAGTCAAAAAGATAAATAAATAATAATACTTATAAATTAAGAAAAGAGACAAAAAGACAATGTTTGATAATATTCAACATTATTTTGACAGAATCTGACTTCAAGATATGCTGAAAAATTGTATACAAGTATAAATTATGAAAAATCTACAGAAAATCTAAGTGTTTGTAAAAAATCATTGATAGTCAAAACGAATCAAAAGTAAACAGTGAAAATGGCGGTATGAAACCGAAACGTGAGTAATATGATGGAGATCTTGCTATTTTCCGTTAATTGATTAGTTTCTAAGAGGAATTAATAAAAGTGGTTAGAATAAACCTTCTGGAACGTTTCCGTTATTTTGTTCATACCCCTGGGCAGGGAAGTTAGTATTTTGCATAATTAACTATTCCCTTCGGTTTAAAGGTCGATAGATTTTTAATATTTTTTTTTTCAGAATGTGCATCTTAAGATGTTCGTTAAAATTACATTCGTTTGTAATAAAATGTTCCGTAAGCTTCATTGATGTCACATTGTTGTGTGTGTCATCATGCCTGTAGCCATTAAAATTTGTTTAATTTTGGAGAGGCACGGTGAATAGCAGCTCGGATTGAAGAATCGGAGAGCCGAGTTCGAATTACAGACGGATTTATTGCATTCAATTTCGTGATAATACCCTTGGGAATGGTAGGGATCTATCTCTTCCCAAAAGTTATGGGGAAATAACATGACAGACTGAGCTCTATAGGCTTGTTTGGTAACCAGTCTAGGAGAAGGAAAACTCTAATTTCAACCCAACAACTACCTTGTAGATCCTGCGTATGTGGGCAAAGGCGAGAAGTTAACTCGAATATGGTCTCGAAGAAAAGACCTAGTCCCCCTCTACTTTGCGCCGCGGTAAAATATATATATATATATATATATATATATATATATATATATATATATATATATATATAAGGTTGGTGCAAAAAATAATATCGTTTTCTCACATAGTAACATATGTGAGAAAACCACATTATTTTTTGCACCAACCTTATATATATATATATATATATATATGACTTATATATATCATATGTAGAGAGATATACATACGAACCCTTCGCCCATGGCAATTTAAAAGACGATGTAATTTTTTCCGTTGTGAAAACCGCATAAATCAAGTCATGTTTGGTAAATTAGACGATGTATATCTAATGGGAATCAGTCCAAATGTCACATTCTGAAGAAATCAAAAAGATTTATTTGAATTTGTGATAAAATTGACTTGACTGCTACTACTACTACTACTACTACTACTACTACTACAATAATAATAATAATAATAATAATAATAATAATAATAATAATAATAATTGATTTAACATGTTAACATGCATATGTTTAGCCTTGATGAATTAAGACATGCCAGAGTAAATACAGGATGTGCATAGTGATGATATAGTTAGGGAATCGCGAATAGCGAATGTCATCCAATTCCACTGTAACTTTATTTGCGTGTCACTTAAGGATAAACATAATTATAATGATCTTTTTTTTTTTTCTCAAAATAAAAAGAAAATAATGTCTGCTGGATCAAAACATATTTAAGATAAATGAAACAACACACACACACACCATTGACAATGATAATGGTCGTCACGTCACTACACAATGCACATCGCCGGAAGATTGTTACCAGGCATGTAACAGACTGTCGCTACTCGACGTGAAGATCAGAGTCCACTTTTATATTTACACATGCTCTATCCACGATACTGAGAAATTTAAACATAAATATAGCATACCTTAAAACTATATTTTTATCAAACGCACATACATATATATATATATATATATATATATATATATATATATATATATATATATATATATCGCTAAAGCGTGAAACCCAGGGTCACAAGCTCACATCTATACAACCATATATACATATATATATATATATATATATATATATATATATATATATATATATATGTATGTATGTATGTGTGAGTGTGTGTGTGTTCGTGCGTGCGCCCGCGCGTGTGTGATAAAACTCTACATCCGGAGCGATGTTTTTGATTTGGAGATTGTGAGAAACGTGGAACCATTTCTTAATTGCAATTATTACCATGTCCGCCCATCCCGATGTCGTAGTACTTGTTAGGATCCCAATGATGGGCAAACTCGGTTCAAAACACTATGAAAGTATAAAAAATTATAGTAAAAAATACCAGCAATACATTTTCGTAGTAAAAAAAAAAAATAACAGCAATAAATCTTTGGAAAAAAAATTACTAGCAATACAATGCAGGTTGATTAAAAAGTAATTCCTTATTTCATATGTGATGTATTCTCCCGTCTTGTAAAAATTATATTCAGATGGGGGAGTCCATCATATATAAAATAGGGAGTAACGTTTCAATCACCCTGTACATTTTTGTAAAAAATATAATTAGCCATAATTTTTTTTGACAATAAATAAGGAGTTGATATGCCGCTAAACAAACATTTCAAAAATAATCTCATTGAAGACTACTGGAAAACTTTAAGCTTTTTGCCGTCCTGGGTATGACGGTAAATTAGGTCCGCGTTCTGGGCAAGACGATGAACTACATCCATGTTCGTGGTATGACCATGAACTACATCCGCGTTCTGGGTAAGACGATAAACTACATTCGCGTCCTGGGTATGACGGTATATTACACCGCGTCCTGGGTAAGACGATAACCTGCATCCGCGTCCTGAGTATGACGATAAAATACACCGCATCCTGGCTATGACGATAAACTACACCGCGTCCTGGGTATGACGATAAAATACGTTGGCGTCCAGCGTATGACGATAAACTAGGTCCGCATCCTTGTTAGACGATAAACTACATCCGCGTGCTGGCTAAGGCGATAAACTACGTCCACTTCCTGCGTATGACGATAAACAACATTTGCGTCCTGGGTAAAATGATAAGCCTCATTCGCGTCCTGGGAATGACGGTAAACTACGTTCGCTTCCTGGGTAAGACGATAAACAACATCCGCGTCCTAAGTAAGACGATAAACTACGTTCGAATCCTGTGTAAGACGATAAACTACATCCACATCCTGGGTATGACGACAAACTACATCGGCGTCCTGGGTAAGACCATAAACTAGTTTCGCTTCTTGGGTATGAAGATAAAATACGTCCGCGTCCCGGGTAAGACGATAAACTACATCGTCGTCCTGGGTTAGACAATAAACTACGTTCGCTTCTTGGGTATGAAGATAAACTACATCCGTGTCCCGGGTAAGACGATAAACTACGTCCGCGTCCTGGTTATGATGATAATTTACGCCGAACAGCAAGGCCTCTGATTAGGTTTTATGGAGCGTTAAGCCACCTTGTAATTGATGGCGTTAACAGGCCCACCCTGACCTGGGGTGGTAGCACATGTTACGGCCCCAGCTATGGGTAAATAATTAACTCCCAAACTGAGGTCGAAACTCTAAAAATATTTAAAAATAAATTAAAAATATTACTACTAATAAAACATTTTTGAAAAACAAATATTACCAGCAGTACACTTTTGAAAAAAAAAAAATACCAGGAATACATTTTTTGAAAAAAAATATTACCAGCGAGGGAAAATTACTAACAGATATAGATTTCTGAAGGCAAAAAAATATTACCAGAAATAAATTTTGGGAAAAAAAAAATTACCAATAATGAAAATTTTCTTGGCATCAAATAACCTATTGTGGTTGATACGCCGTAGAACAAAACAAAACAAACAAAACAAACTTTAAGCTCTTTGTGGCAATTGATTAAGCTTTTTTTTATTCATTTCATACAAGTAATTTCATTTCTGGACATACAGTGTGTAAAAACTTTCTCAACGATCTGTGTGCCCAAGCGCTTTCGATTAATCTATTAGCCATTACAAAGGATGATTTTTATTTGTTTAACCGACTATATATATATATATATATATATATATATATATATATTAAAATGTTCTTAATTTCCGAACACGGTCAGCACTTTTTCCTAATTTATATTATTGAGAGTTGTCTCCTTTTTTATTATTGGTTGGTTGTTTGTTTGCTTTTTCTTAGCGGTATATTTACACCTATGCTTTGGTCAGGTGCCTCGGAATAATAAGCACTGGAAGACCTTCATAAAATGAGCTGTTGAAGGCGAACGCAAACGGGGACGTCAAGGCAAGAGCTGGTCAAGCAGCGTCAGTGACATGTCAATGAGAGAACTCCTGGGAGACACAGCTGAAGTTGTATGCTTCTTCTGCATTTCGGCACACCCGTGGATTGAACCATTCGAGGGACTGATGATGATGATGATGATGATGATGATGATGATGATGATGGTCGTAAAAAAATCTTTAAATGTAGGAAAATGATATAATTAATTCACTAGTATATAACAGTTATTCATCCAAACAACTACCTGAGATTATCCTGCATTACAAAAAAACAAAAACATTCTAAGCATCTAATATACATATGTAAAGTACCAGGTTGAGAATGGGCGCGGGCTACCTGCACTTGATGAGGGCGAAATAAGTCTTTCTGAGCTTTGGTTAGCAATCTTTTTAGTGTTGGTTTCACGATAAAAAAACAATTCAGATGGGAAGGAAAACTCACGACAGCTTAACCCGGTCATTATATCGCATGTGGCTGCCGAGAGGCGTGTACTGGCTGGTATTGACTGTTATCCGCAGATGTTAAAGTCCGCGATAATAACACACTAGAACTGTCGTTCGGAGTTTCCGTGGCAAGTTTTTTGCACCATTACTTTTTTATCGACAAATCCAAAAAGTGTGACGGCCCGACACAAGCCTTTAGCACTTGAAACAAATCATTAGGTTGGTTTTCTTACAACTACATCTAATTAGTTCCACACATATCCGGCTACTGAAAAAAAACTCTACGAAAGAACATCAACTTCATCTTGGCACTTGGAATATACAAACTCTCCAGGACAAAAAAAAAAAAACAAAAAAAACTCAGCACCAGAAAGAAAATCAGCTCTGGTCCCATTGGAGCTAAAATTACAACATTGATATAGCTGCACTGAGAAATAACCATCAGTCGACTACATGAAACGAGAAAGCAAAATAAGACATCTAACGGTGTTCCTGCTGCACTTGGATACAATACATTCACCTGCACTGTTTGCGGTCTTTTGTGCAATTCTCGAGCCGTTCTCAAAAGTCATGTCCAGCATAGGCATGAAAATAATTAGTCGGTGGTCGTCGGAACCTCATACGTCGAACTCGATGGGAGAGTCCATCATATATACAACTAAAAATACGTGGGTAAATGATCCGTGTGAATCCTAATAATATAAAATATTTAAACTGACTCACAAAGAGAGCACAATATATTTATTACATTGCATATATAAAGAAATTACAAATAAATGAAATTTAATATGACTCATCTGAATGGCCATTTCGCTCCGCAAGAGCTTGTCAACACTAAAATTTAGACAAAATTAATATGAAGTCTATTTTTTTTTAATTTAAATAAAAGACTGAGGGAAAATGTTGAAGAAAAGACGACAAATAAGGGAAAAGAGATTTAAAAAGGGTGTTTCGTTTGTTTTGTTTTACACCATATCTACCTCAGTGGGTTATTTAATGCCGACAATTTTTTTTATTGCTGGTAATTGTTTTGTCAAAACTGTTTCTGGTAATATTTTTCCTCCAAAAATGTATTTGCTAGTAATATTTTTTTCAGAAAAGTATTGCTGATAATAGTTAACTATTTGCCCATAGCTAGGACTCTTACAGGTTCTACCACCCCAGTTCAGAGTGGACCTGTGAACACCACCAGTTAAGTGGTGGTTCCACACTCTTCAAAACCTCCTGATCAGAGACCTTCCTGCTGGACGTAGTTTATCGTCTTACCCCGGACGCGGATGTAGCTTATTTTCATACCCAGGACAGTCGAAATGAGAGGAAAGAGAAAGACAGAGAGAGAAAAGAGAAAAAAAAGTAGAGATGGATAGAGGAGGAATGGGATGAATAACGATTCGTCTAGAGTCTAGACTCTGGACAAAATTTTAAAGACGGTTGGAAATTTAACAGCAGAAAAATTAGCCTATATAAACATAATAGGTTGGTGCAAATATAATGACGTAATAATGTCGTTTTTTGACGCTAAAAATACGTCAAAAACGACATTATTACCTCATTATTTTTGCACCAACTTAATATTAACATATATATTAACACCCAGAGACACACACACGAAAAATCGAACAAAGGAAGGTTTGGAACAGAAAGTGTTATGCTTAAAATAAATGGAACCTCTGGAACCAGGTTCCACAAACTTATACGTTATTTGAGAAACTGGAGTCGAGTCATTACACTGCTAGGGCCGGTGGGGTTATTGATATTTGAGATTGTCTCACTCAATCTGTAGCGACACCTCCAGAAATTTCGTGTGACTATGCATGAAATATTAATGTACGAGCTGGACACGTGGTAACTCCACGGGTGTCGACAAGTAAGATATCATCATTCCACTCGCAAAGATATTTCTACAATTACTGACATAATAGGACGATTATATGAATATTAAATATGAAATGACACTTATAAAATTAATAAGCAAAATGAATAAGGGTAATTTAGAAAGAAAGAAAGAAAGAAAGGAAGGAAGAAAGGAAGGAAGGAAGGAAGGAAGGAAGAAAGGAAGGAAGGAAGGAAGAAGAATGGGGAGACATCAAGAGAGCTAGCATGGACAGCCATTGTGAAAGAATGAAAATAAAAAAAGAAATAAACAAAAAAAAAGTAAAAATGAGTGGCATGAAATTCAGAAACAAGAATGGGTACACATGTAGAAAGAGTGGAGAGCTGTTAACGAAAGAAAGAAAGAAAGAAAGAAAGGAAGAAAGAAAGGGTAATGGGTAACATCAAGTAGGAAAGAGTGGACTCGCATTGAGAAAGAAAGAAAGAAAGAACGAAAGAAAGAGCGAACAAAAGATCGAACAAGAGAATGAACGAACGAAAGAAAGAAAGGACGAAAAAAGAAAGAACGAAAGAAAGGGTAATGGGTAACATCAAGTAAGAAAGAGTGGACTCGCATTGAGAAAGAAAGATAGAAAGAAAGAAAGAAACAGAGATTGGCGAGACATTCACAAAGAAAGAAACATTTATGACATCGAGAAAAAAAGAAAGAAAGAAAGAAAGAAAGAACAGACATTTAAAACTTACAAAGAAAGAAGAATGGGTAGTCATCAAGAAATCAATAGTGGGCAGACACCGAGAAAGAAAGAAAGAAAGAAAGAAAGAAAGAAAGAAAGAAAGAACGAAAATCATTACGTTTGTGATCACCTAGATTCTCTGGTGACAGACGATTTCGTGGTATCCGTTGTGCAATTGTTGACTCCAATGAAGAGCGAAAAAAAAAGAAGGAAATAAAGAATTGGTAGCGATTAAAATTTAATATTACTGAGACGTTAACAACAAAAACACCATTCTAGTCAATTGAGTGACGTTTATAGAGTTCGGCCCAATTTGCAAAAAGTAATGGCCGTACATAAAAACAAATAAAATAAATGAATAATCACTCTGAATTTATCTCCAGTTTTACTGATCTTGTGAATATGCCAGAGGAGAATAAAACCTTTATAGCAATAAACTTTCATTTTTTATATTTGACTTGTTTTAGATAGCACGCTGGTAAAATAGCGTATGACGTTAAAGTTCATATAAAAGAGAGATGTTTTCTTGAAAAAAAGAATTGCAACAACTATTAGGTTGGTGCAAAAATAATGACGTAATAATGTCGTTTTTTGACATATTTTTAACGTCAAAAAACGACATTATTACGTCATTATTTTTGCACCAACCTAATAACAATAATTGACGCTTGCAGTACGTCTCCAGTTAGGCGGTAGGTAATGCGTGGAGACTGGTGCGAAGTGGTCAGTTCTGCACATAAGTAAAACTACGAATTGAAGAGGGCCTAAAAGAGCTGTAGTGAAGACTATGAAAATAACCACATTACGGAGCCACAGATGATGTCCACAGAAAACCCATCGGAAATATAGAGATAGTGATGGCGGCTATGACAAACAACTTGAGATTACGTGGTCAATTGTGATGGCTACGAAATGCGCCTCGCTATTGGATAGCCAAGAGTGATGGCTACGAAAAGAGCCTCGCTATTGGATAGCCAAGGGTGATGGCAAAGAATATCACCTCGCTATTGGATAGCCAAGGGTGATGGCAAAGAATATCGCCTCGCTATTAGATAGCCAAGGGTGATGGCTACGAAAAGCGCCTCGCTATTGGATAGCCAAGGGTAATGGCTACGAAAAGCGCCTCGCTATTGGATAGCCAGGGGTGATGGCAAAGAATATCGCCTCGCTATTGGATAGCCAAGGGTGATGGCTACGAAAAGCCCTTCGCTATTGGATAGCCAAGGGTGATGGCTACGAAAAGCGCCTCGTTATTGGATAGCCAAGGGTGATGGCAAAGAATATCGCGTCGCTATTGGATAGCCAAGGGTGATGGCAAAGAATATCGCCTCGCTATTGGATAGCCAAGGGTGATGGCTACGAAAAGCGCCTCGCTATTGGATAGCCAAGGGTGATGGCTACGAAAAGCGCCTCCCTATTGGATAGCCAAGGGTGATGGCTACCAAAAGCGCCTCGCTATTGGATAGCCAAATGTGATGGCTACAAAAAGCACCTGGCTATTGGATAGCCAAGGGTGATGGCTACGAAAAGCGCATCGCTATTGGATAACCAACAATGATGGCTATTAAAAGCTTACTGGAAATGTATATACAATTGTATTGACGATGAAAAGCACCACGGCATTACATAGAGAATCGTGATGTTTATGAAAGCGCCTCTGAAATGAATAGCTAATTGTTGTGACTGGATTACACAATTCTTTGATTTATCTCCCGGTATCTGTTGTCGTTTATGTGGAAATAAATACATGTTATTTTGGGGTTCTCTCTTGCAGTATAATAAGAAATGATTTTGTAATAACCATGAAAATTAGAGTTATTGCAAGCAATAGATAATGAAAATGGGATAAAAATCCCCTAGGATTAAGTAAAGTAGTGCCTCTGTGCCTTTTCCATAAATATTTTCATGATAATTGTTCTTATGAACTTTCCGGTATGGTACCTAGACTTTAAGATGTTAAGAACAGTACGAGTATGGCATCACTGGCGTAAGTCCTATTCTAACAGTTTCTTCTCTCGCACTTCCCGCTTGTGGAACACTCTTCCATTCTGTCACTTCCCAGTCAACTTTGATCTTCAAAAATTTAAATGCCTTTTAATCGTTATCTTCTGTCTTCTTAATCCTGGTTCTTTTATTGTTCTCTCTCCTTAACTGCAGTTTTTATCATATTTTCTAACACTCAGTAATCCCCTGCCTCCTAGTGGCTTTATTTTCTTGTTTGGTGCGAAATGTTTTTAAAATAAAGAAGAAAAAATTTAATTACGCGAAGGCAAAAAGTAGCAAAGGGTTCAGTCTATAATCTTCTTTTATGCACCGTGTTTAGTGGAGCTGGTTGTGTAGGTTATTTGCTACCATTTTCTACTCCTTGACCTTCCAATATATCTTGTGATCGTCAATTTTTCTAAACCATCTTTCCTCATTATCTGACCTAGATATATCAACTTTCTGAGGTTAAGCATAATAGTCAATATTGTTTCAGTCCATCGAATTCTCAGCATCCTTCTGTAGAAACAGCTTTCTGTTGCCTCAACTCTCTTTTTCACCTGTGCCATAGTGTTCAGTACTCTTTTCTTTGTTTCTGATGACATTTTCCTGCTTCTTAGTACTTTGCTAAGCTTTCGGAAAGCATCGTTTTCGGTGTTGTATTTTCCCCCTCTCTGTTAAGGTACATCCTATATATTTGCATTTTTTTATTTGTTTGGTTTTGATATCCTCAATTTGTAATTTGCTTTTTGGAATGTTCCTTCTCTGACAACCATACACGCATAATACTTAAAAGTCATGTTTAGTCCTTTCTTTACGCCTTGCTTTAATGCATTTTTAAATTTTCCTATAGTTTATTTTCTGTGTCTGGTAACAAGACTTTTTATCTGCATATCTAATATGGCTAAGATTGTGTCCCCCAATAACGAATTCTGGTAAGACTACTAAGTTACGACTTGGTGCTAATTTAAATATTTAGTAATTTCTAATATCATATCCGGAATTTTTATGATGGATTCTGGTAAGGTTCTGTCATTGCTTTCATTCGAATTTGAAATCATAGTATCATTTTTTTTAAATATTTACCTTGAGTACTATTTCTTGGAACACCCGGTAGAGGAAGTTGTTGTTTTTGGTACAAGATCATTTATGCCCTAAATAAGAACATCTGTGTCATCGATATATTCCCCCGCTTCATTATCTGTAAATTTGGCTCGGGAAGGAAAGCGTGAACGTATTATACTATTGCTACATTCGTTTGAGGTGTGGTATGGGATGTTTAAATGACCCGTGTCTATCTCTTCACACCTGTGTTCGTAGAACATAATATAGAAAGGTGTTAAACAGACCGAGGTCCTTACTTCCTCCTTGTCGCCCTCCTGGTAAGGTCCGAAATGTTTCGATATTAGGGTCTTCGCCGCACATGTACAATTTGTAGACATATAATTACTCTATCGAATCTTGGCAGTGAGTTGAGTTAGAGCTTGGAAAATGCCTTGTAATAGATGTGAAATGGAAGTCTCTACTGCTGTAGACCTATGCTACAGTAAGGTTAACATAGCAGGAAATAAAATTCGCCTCAATCCTTACATAGCTTATTAGAAAAATAGCCAGATTGGGCTGTGAAATGTTTGATTTTCATATACCAGTAAGAACCTAGTTAATAAAATTTTCATTAGTAATTTAACAATAATGGGTCCATTTGAAAATATCCCTGTACGCTTAAGGACTATCTTTATTAAGTCATTCAGCTAGAAAGAGAATAGGTTAAAATCGTTTTGAAACAACCCCACTGTCTTCCCAAATGAGCAACATTGAGAGGAAAAGGATCATTGAAGGCTTCAGTAATGGTAGCAACATTAATACTCTGACGTTCATCATCAAATTTCCTCCAAGAAATATGAAGAGAACGATGAAGACGTTCAAAAAAGATGGAACGCTACAGAGTAAAATACAGGATCAGGAGGACCCAACAAAAAGAGGGACCATGATTTCAAATTAGCGCTAACTACGTTCTTATTGTTGAAAGTAGAGTCCAGTAGTTTTCTAAAAGCCTCAGAGAATTCCAGTAAGATGTTTTTTCTAAGGCAAATTCAAATCTTTTCTAAGACAAGTTCAAATCTTAATTTAACACTTGGAATTTTTTTCTGTTACACCCTATATATATATATATATATATATATATATATATATATATATATATATATATATATATATATATATATATATATATATATATATATATATATACACATTGAGTGATTGAAAGGCCAATTTCAATATATACACACTGGGTGATCTAGGTCAATTTCTTCTTCTATAAATAATTATATCATTTCTTTCTTTATTCCTTTCTTTGATCCCACGTTTATGTTTCTTATGCCTTTATATATATATATATATATATATATATATATATATATATATATATATATATATATATATATATATACTGGGTGATTGAAAAGTAACTCCCTATTTTATGTATAAATGTCCAACCAGATGTTCTAACTTAACACGCTGTGGTTTTTTCTTTGGTGTTGGTAAAAAGAAAAAGTCTTCTATACCAAACCAAGATTTGTAACAACTTGAAAGGTGAATGCAATTAGTTATGTCTTCCATACCACAAGAGTTCCTGGTCAAATCATTTGATGCGATTTCTGAGTGGCCCGTGAAGCTGGTAGCGAAATCTGGTGTCCATATCGAATTTTAAATAAAACCTCATACTAAACGCTTTCCTCTCATCATATTTCTTGTCAAAATTATAGTTAATAAATAAATTATAAGTATTTTAAAATGCGAAGTTACTTTCCCATCGACCTGCATATATGGTTACCTATAGGACAGAGCGAATATATGGCATTGCTGTAGAAATAGAATATAACAATAGAAAAGGATGAATTAGAAAACGTAAGGGTTATTTATCGGTAGCGCGCGGCTATTAGTTAGAAGTTTCCGTTGTAAACACTTATTAATTTCAAACAGGCAATCGAAGATCTAGCGATGAATTACATCGACTACATTGAAAATTCATGACCGGGATGCTACGCACCTTTTATAAAATGTCACGGCTGTTAGCAGATGACTGGGTTTTCGATGACTCATTCTATCTTTACACATGTTAGATGGTCAAACACCCTGGACAACGCCCCGGGGGTTCGAGATAAATAGAAGCGGAGGACACAGAAATTGTGAAAGAGATTATACAAGCAATGGTGGTGAAAGGGCTCTAATGTTATCACGCGTTGAAACTTGTATGTAAGATAACGATGGTTTGGTATTGATTAATAAATAAGGCATTCACCTAGTATATGCTTGTCACGAAATAGCGCTATATTTTACACGGAAAAATCGGAGAAGTGAAGAAGAAGAAGAAGAAGAAAGGACAAAGGTGATAATAGAGGCGAATGGATGAAATAGATAGGCAGGCTGGGAATAAATGAGAAGGAAGCAGGCAAAAAAGTATGGATGGTAGAAAGGAAACCGAAGAAAAAAAAAATGAAGAAGGTCAAAGGACAACAGAAAAAAAAAACAAACAAAAAACGTAAACGTATGTTCAAAGAAAGGAATAAAGAAAGAAATGATATAACCATTTAAAGAAGAAGAAATTGGCCGAGAAAGAGAAATTCTAAAAGAAGACAATTCACGCACAGATGGAAACACACACACACACATACACACACACACACACACGTGTGTGTGTGTGTATATATATGAGCAGTTATGAATGTGACGTGTGAGATTCATGGAAAATTGAAGTTTATAAGCAGTAAATTCGACCTTATCAACCGAGCGGTCCTTTGTGGCCGAGCGGTAAGGCACGTCAGGCTATAATACGGTTCCGTATAGGATACAGGTTCGAATCCTGTCGAAGGACCAATATTTTCTATGAAAATTTCTCGGACATTTAGGCCGGTAAATGTTATTTAATACTGTTTATTATAAACGGAGCATTTGCTAACAGATTTGTATTTATAAAAAGAATGTTAAACATAAAAATGTCTTTATATATAAAATAAAATGACGACAACTCGAATTCAAGCCACGTTCCTTTTCATGGGGCTCTGAGTAAACACTACTACTATATAGACATGACACAAGCATGAAAAGAAATTAAAAACACTGAACAACAAACAATGGCTAAAGAAGTGGCCGAAATCTTATTACTCAATGTAGAGTTCAATAATGTTATAAGACTTCGGAAAATTCCAGTATGATATCTTTAATCATTTCTCAGACATAACGGTGCAAAGCTTAATCTAACAATTGTACAATTTTGCTGTTACACGATTTGGATAACTCAGCTACACCCGCTATATATATATATATATATATATATATATATATATATATAATAAAAAAAAAAAAATTAAAGTCAATCTCGGTTATAATTTATTTCATGAATAATTTAATATTCATCTCCTCAGACCGAAAGTATTTTTTGGGGGGTTGGGGCGAATGGAACCAATCCATCCAAACTGATATATTTGGATAAAATGGTGAAAGGGAAAGAGGGAGAGAAATAAAATTGGGGGAAACAAAATTCCCCTTAGATCAAAAAAAAAAAAAAAATGATACAAATTTAATGATAAAAAGTAATAAACGAGAACTTCAGGAAATCAAAGGGTATTGTTTTTTTTTAAATAAAGTGAAAGAGAAAAGGGAGAGAGAGAGTGAGAGGGGGGAAAGGGAGAGAGAGAGGGGGGGAAGGGAGAGAGAGAGAGGGGGGAAAGGGAGAGAGAGAGAGGGGGGAAAGGGAGAGAGAGAGAGGGGGGAAAGGGAGAGAGAGAGAGGGGGGAAAGGGAGAGAGAGAGAGGGGGGAAAGGGAGAGAGAGGGGGGAAAGGGAGAGAGAGAGGGGGGAAAGGGAGAGAGAGAGGGGGGAAAGGGAGAGAGAGAGGGGGGAAAGGGAGAGAGAGAGAGGGGGGAAAGGGAGAGAGAGAGAGAGGGGGGGGAAAGGGAGAGACGGAGGTAGAGAGAGAGTGGAACAAAAGAAAGAAAGGAAGAAAAAATAAATGATGAGCCAATAGAAGAAATAAAATAGAATGACCTGGAAAAAATCTTTCCTTAAAGGGCTGAACAAGTTAGCATACTGAGTAAAGGAGGTGGTAATCAGAATTAAAAGAGTTTGAGTAAATTGTCTGAGAGAGTCATGTCATTTTAGGGGGCAATCATCATCACATAATAATCATTATAATTTTGAACTAATAATAATAATAATAATATCCAACATAAATAAAATAGGATAAAAAATTTATAATATAAGAAAAAATAAATAAATTAATAAATAGATAATTTTAAAGAACAAATTTAGTGTATAAAGTAGATAAGGATAAAAATAAAGATACTATTAATAATAGTAAAATATGAAATTACATAAAATTATAATTTAATTAAAAATAGAATAATTAAAAATTATAAATGATGCAGTCATACGCACACACACACACACGCACACACACACAGACACACACACACACACATATATATATATATATATATATATATATATATATATGTATATATATATATATATATTTGAACGTTTTAAAACCGTTTTTCTACATTCAACACCATCACTTTATAAGACACCAGAAGTGTTGAAACAAAATAGCTATTTTTGTAGTGATTTTATAGCATATTTATGTTATAATATTCGAAAAAAAAAAAAAAACAAAAAACAATAATGATTATGTTCCCATTCACATAAATACTGTAGTAAATACTGGATGCTGATCTTCAGTCGGAGATTTGTCTCCAGCCGTGCTGGTTGAACTCACTGCCCGCGGAGGCAGAGAGGATCCCCAGATGAGGCTATGTCGAAAAGCAGAATCTCGTCTCGGGAAACTGGTATCCAATCCCGTTTTATACGTGGTCTACAGGTAATTTTTGGCAGAGCCTATCGGCTCGGATACCGCACATTAAATTCGGCCTTGTGTTACATTTGATCGCGTGGGGCGGTTGGTAAATATCTTGCAGTTGGAGATTCGTCTCCAGCTGTGCTGGTCAAACTCTCTCCCTATGGGCTCGGATACCCCACATTAAATTCGATCATATGCCACATCTGACCATGTGCGGTGGTTGGTAGATATCCTGAAATTGGAGATTCGTCTCCAGCTGTGTTGGTCAAACTCTCTGCCTCCAGGTACAAAATATCCCCAGACAGGCTATGTCAAAGGGCAGAGTCTCGTCTCGGGAAACAGCTACCCGACCCGATACAGGGTCTATACGGAATTTTTGGCCGAGCCAATGGGCTCGGATACCGCGCATTAAATTCAGCCTTGTGCTACATCTGATCACGTGTGGCAGTTGGTAGATATCCTGCAGTTGGAGATTCATTGTGGAATTCACTTGAATCACTTCCAGCAGTCGAGTGCTACTTCTACACGCCGCTGGCGAATCTTATGTGTTGTTCCTATCTTAAGTATTATCGACCATTACCAACCTTCGTTTCTTTATTTTATTCAGTAACCTTCCTTAGGTTACAACAACATATATATATATATATATATATATAGATATATATATATATATATATAGAGAGAGAGAGAGAGAGAGAGAAAGAGAGAGAGAGTGTGATAAAGTCAGTGTAGATTAGATGTTTTACAAAAAGGATTGAACTCACCTCTTCTATGTGCCGTGTCTATTCAGGACCGTGGCGATTATAGATCTTTATAATTTCCTGTTCTTTGTAGTTCTTAATATTATTTGTTTTTATTATCTCTCCTAGAACTTATTCTGCTATCCATTTGGTTATGTGCCGTTTTCCCCTGTCCATCTTGACTTCAATATGTCCTGTGAATACCAAATTTTCCAAGCCCTCTTTCCTCATGATGTAGCCCAGAAGTTTCATTTGTCTCTGTCTGATGTTAAATATAAGTTTCTTTTTTTTTCTCTAAAACTCTGTTGTTGCTCACATGTTTGTCCTATGATATTCTCAGCATTGTTCTCTAGACACATATTTCTGTAACTTCAAGTCTCTTCCTTTGGTGAGGTGATGTGTTGCATATATTGGATGATGTTAAAAGTTTAAAGATGCTGTAGTGCTGTTGCCTTCCGTGTAGGGGGTTATCACTAAATATTTTACTAATATTATTGTCTAGTTTTAAATGTTGAATATCTTTGGTTAAGGTGTCGGAAAAATTTAGATGTTTTAATTAAAATAAAACACTATGGGTATTCTGGAATTATATATTTTATTTTCAAAAAGGAGGAGTGTTTCTGTTAGGTTTCAAAGCTTTCGTGGTAGATTCTTTGATTCTTGTGAGTAGGTAATTTCTATTAAGAAAGGGACGGCAAAGTTATCCTATGTGTCTGTTGCAATCTTCCATCTGTTCAGCTACGGAAGCTTACACTGTCACCTGTAAGAAACCCCGATGCCTGGTCTGCAAACACATCATCACTCACAATATTTACAACCACCCGCCGTCTCGGCACTCACATGGTATTCGGACCCCACCTGCTCTATGCTGTGACAATTCCAATCCCATATATTTACTTTTCTGTCAAAAACGCAAATAAGGGAATTATGCGGATGAAACCGGAACCGAGTTCCGTCTACGGTTCAATAGAAACAACAACAAAAAAATCATCAGGGAGAACAGCAACACTTGAACTAATGTGATCATAGTATCGACGACGTCGGATGCGGTGTTTTAGCGTCTTGGTTGGGCAGCCGAGTGGACAGACACAGATTGGAGTTGAATTTCATCCTAAAAGTAAACTCCCACATTGAAGGACTAAACAGGAATTTGGGTTTACTTAGAGAGTACAATTTCAGCAAGTAGACCCATAATAAGCAACACCATTCCTGGAATGAGTAAGTCCCACATCCACTTTTCCCCCTACATTTTAACAGACATTACCCTACCTACGTAATGTATTTCATGTTCTACTACATAGGCTTTCTCTTATGATTGACTAGTCAGTAATAGAAGGTTTGGTTTGGGTTGCTTTGTTTTGTTTTACAGCATATCAACCTCAATGGGTTATTTAATGCCGATAAAATTTTTGTTGCTGGTAATATTTTTTCCTTTAAAAATATGTTTTTGGTAACATTTTTTCTTCAAAAATGTATTGCTGGTAATAATAGATTGTTGGTAATAATCTTTTCTTCAACAATTTATTGCTGGTAATAATATTTTTATAAAAAAAGTATTTATGATATTAAAACTTATTTTTACACTTTCATATTGTTTGGCCCCAGTTTGGGGGTTAATTATTTACCCATAGCTGGGACCCTAACAGGTGCTACCACTCCGGATCAGGGTGGACCTGATACCACCAGAAATTAAGATGAGGTTCTACGCTCCGCAAAACCTCCTGATCAGAGGCCTTGCTGTTGGACGTAGTTTATCGTCTTACCCAGGACACGGACGTATTTTATCGTCTTACCCAGGACACGGATGTAGTTTATTGTCTTACCAAGGACACGGATGTAGTTTAATATCTTACCAAGGACACGGATGTAGGTTATCGTCTTACCCACGACGGAAGCAAGAGAAGGATAACCCAGTACAATGAGGGCTACTTTCCAGCCACCATCTTGATTGGGATAACCTTCTTAATTATATCATTGAATCTATCACTAAGGCTCCTTTACATACAAGCTTTTGTAATGAGTTGGGGATGTTAGTGAAGATGCGTATTAATTTTTTTACGTGTATTTATATCTATACGTGTATATCGATTCATATGTTTGCGCGTGGGCTTGTGTAGGCACGGTGGAGTAATGGATAGCGGCTCAGATTGAGGAATCGGTGAGCCGTCTTCGAATTACAGTTGGATCCATTACATCCACTTACGTGCTAATACGCTTGGGAATGGTATGAATCCTCTTCTCCTCCCAGCTATGGGTAAATAGCAGGACAGACTGGGTAGAAGACGGTCTGGGTGAAGGAAAACTCTGAATTCAAAGCGGCCTGGAGTGGGTTGGGATCCGTCAAGGCTATCTTGCTCAAGAAACATCACTTCTACTAATACTGCAGAATGTGTAGTGGTCCTACGACACTAAGGGGTCACAGGATTCGTAATCGTGATCGCTGTGTATAGTTACATACTGTTATGTGCACATATGTATGCATGTACCCCCCAGATATATATATATATATATATATATATATATATATATATATATATATATATATATTTATTAAGAAATGGACAAAGTCCGACAATTTATTTTATTAATAAAATAAATTGTCGGACTTTGTCCATTTCTTAATGTATGACGGCATTTGTTTACATTTGATACGCCATGAGCAGTTACGAATGTACGAGATTCATGGAATATTGAAGTTTATAAGCAGTAAATTCGACCTTGCCAACCGAACGATCCTTTGTGGCTGAATCGGTTAGGCACGCCAGGATAAATGGCGGTTCCGTATAGGATGGAGGTTCGAATCCTGTCAAAGGACGAACATTTTTCATGAAAATTTCTCGGTCATTCAGGCCGGTAAATGTTATTTAATAATGTTTATTATAAACAGAGCATTTACTTAAATACTTGTATCTATAAAAAGAACGTTAAACATAAAAAA
This sequence comes from Acanthosepion lycidas, assembly GCA_963932145.1. Classification (NCBI taxonomy): domain Eukaryota; kingdom Metazoa; phylum Mollusca; class Cephalopoda; order Sepiida; family Sepiidae; genus Acanthosepion; species Acanthosepion lycidas. The sequence goes on along the minus strand of OZ010585.1, from coordinate 39,259,597 downwards.
TGTATTTAATAATATACATATATATATATATATATATATATATATATATATATATATATATATATATATATACAGACACACACACACACACATATATATATATATATACAGACACACACACATATATATATATATGTATATATATATATATATATATATATATATATATACAAACACACATATATACACACATATACACACACATATATATACATACATATATACACACAAACACATATACAAGAAACATATGTAAGAAAATTTTTGGAGTGTTTTTTGTAGGAATGATTCATGTAATGTAAATTGAACTGCACCACATATTTGGTATTAAAATAACTGATCCGACGTGCAACTTTCTGATAATAACTGTGACATTCCTGTATTTATTGAACAATTTAGTTTATGCCACATTGACTGAAAAACCTACCAGTACAAAAGAATTATCCGATTATCATATTAGTACAAAAACGCACAATCTTAAAATTTAAAAATTCAACCTCAGCGTTGCGACCCCACGCTCCCCAAAAAGTTTTTACAATTAACAATAACACATTCCTAAAAACATTTTTTCGCATTACATTTATATTTTCGTTGTCCTGTTATTACCGAGAAGTAAAAAACAAGAACAAATCTATTTCCATACCTGAAGATGTCTGTAGGAACAGACGAAAGCTTGTAAAAAAATAAAGAAGACCTTATGCAACTGGAATTTATAAAAAGGGATCATAACATTCATATACAGATTCGGGGTTAATTTACTTTATTAAAATTGTTTGCGAAGATGTATTCTCGCCATTTAAATCGTTAACTTCTATATCTGTTTTTTGTATGAATGATTCATGTAATATATATATATATATATATATATATATATATATATATATATATATATATATATATATATATATACGTGTGTGTGTCCAATGGAAAATCGACAGCTCGCTTAATCCACGTGAATCCCTTACAATAAGCGTTCGCAATATTCGCATTTATCTCGGCTCGAACACTGACTCTTGTGTTGGTTGATAATAGCAAAACTATTTTTTTATCAGGTGGAAGATGGGAGATTAAAATAAACTTAATATCTATATCTTGCTAGATTTGCTATGACTGATATATCCGCGCCAGTAGTCCTATTTTTCAGTTAATTTAAAAACAAAAAAATCCACAGAGCTAATTTCTAACCAAGTCCAAGGAGGGTTTGCTGCAATGTCCAATTTTCTTACTCTAGATAACAGCAGAGTACTTCTGTTGTAGCTTCAAAGTCTGCGATACATATGTAAGTGATGTCTCCAACAGTGAGTGTATTTGTATAGGTAAGTAGGGAGAGAAGAAGGGTCGCTGGCAAGCTAGATATTCAAGAGGGAAGGGAGAAGACCAAACAGAGGCCAGGACAGAACTGGACGGTGAAGGAGCAGATAGACACTTAGAGATTTCCATAGTCTTTCATTCTCGGCACGGATGTCCAGCCACTCGAAGCATTTTGACGCCATGTTGTATTCTGTCCAGTGCCCAGCAGGAAATCTTCTGTCTCTGTCAGTCACAGATTCTGGTTTGGTGAGAAAAAAGGCTGACATTGAATATAGAATTAGGCAATAATAGCTAAAATTTCCACACAGACTCTCTCTCACACACACACATCTATTTAACTAGCTACATACATACATGCATACATACATATATGCATAGGCAGGCGGAGTAATGGCTAGCAGAATCGGAGAGCAGAGTTCGAATTTCAGTCGAATTTATTACATTCACTTACGTGCTAACCAAGAAATCAACTCTCCCCACCTCCGCCCGGATAGGGTTAAATAGCATCTACTGTAGCCTTGGTTGGAAGGCAGTTTAGATGAGATTCGACACACACACACACACACACACATATATATATATATATATATATATATATATATATAAGTAAAGTTAACGGGTAAAGTTAAATTAGTCCAGAAAATAGTATTATTAGAAAGATTAACATGCAGAACTTTTAAGTATAAAAAATTAGATTAGACTGATCTCATAATTTTTCATTATATATATATATATATATATATATATATATATATATATATATATATATATTATAAATTAACTGATTTAAAATATGGTTTCTTCGCTACACAGGAATTACCATGTTTCAAAATCTGAAGCTAAAAACTTCCAATTTAATTATATAATTATATTAAAAGCATTAGTTCTGTTTCATTTTCAAGGGAATTTTTGAATAACTTATTTTTAAATTTACTGAATTTTGAACGCACATATAATTCATAATTTCTTTTTTCCAACGATACAGAGAAATCCAATCATTTAGACAGGGGCGGTAGCGTGTTCAATTTTATTAACTATTGTTGTATCAATTATGAGTTACATTCGAAAAAGAGGTCAAGTTTAGGGCGTGTAAGTTTTGCATTTTTCAACAAATTCTGACATTCGTTCAACGCATGTCGTCTGCTTTTTTTATTAACGAAAAATTATTTCGGCATTTTAAATCCCTAAACTTAACCTCTTTTTCGAACCACTTCTGTATCAGACATAACTAAATGGTTACGGTTAGACAACTGACAAGAAAATCAGGGCTAATCAATGAGATATTTACTGCAGCTTCTTTCTTACTTTTTATGCGCCATGTCCTTTCAGGACGTAGGCGACCATGGCTCTCCACCTCCCTCCATCCCTTGCAGCTCTCAACAAATTCCTTCCATCTGCCACCTTTCCCAGACCATGTTTTGTTATCCACTTGCTTAAGCTTGCTAGGTACGCTATGCGTTGTTTTCCTCTATTCGACTCATGAGTATCAGATTCTCCAGGAACTCTTTCCTCATTATGTGTACCAGAAACTTCAGCTGCCTCTTCCTGGTGTTAATTGTAAGCCTTCTCCTTGTTTGCATCCTTTCGACGGCCTCATAATTGCTCACAGACTCATCCCATGTTATTCTTAGCATTCTTCTGTAGAACGGTATTTCCGTCGCTTCGAGTTTATTAATCTTATCTTAATTTTTCAAGAAAAAAACATGTACATTTTATATCCTTTTGCATTATTTACATTGCTCAGGCTGTTGTCTTCATTGCCATATTTACGACGTTTCGGCCGTTCTCCGCTCCGGTCTTCTTCAGGTGAATGAAATTTCGAACTGAACACTTTATTTCGACCACCAGGGTAGATTTTTCTACTTCCATGTGCCCTACCTATTTCGAATGTCTGATTTATCTCTCTTTACCTCAACTATCAAAGATTTATTTATTTTTTTATTTTTTTATTTTTTATTTTTTTAGCCAAAGGGTTACTGGCTACTGCAGTGGTGAAAAATAAATTTGGAAAGTAGAGTTAAAGGAAGATCATTGAGACATCTGGAAGGGGCGTGTCACGTGGAACTAGAACAATCTAATCCCGGTGGACGAAATAAATGTTTTAGTCCGAAATTCCTATCACGTGAAGAAGGTCCGAGCGTACAACCGCCGAAACGTCATGGTTATGGCAATAGAGAACAGCCCGAACAAGGTAAATAACTACAATACCTCATCTCAGAAATATAGACAGATATATTATGTCCTACCAATCTATTATGATAAGAAGCGATGACGGCTATGATTGGTGTAGTTTAAATTCATTTTAACATTATTATTATTATTATTATTACAAGGTCGTAACAAGATGTTTTCTTCTCGGCCTATATTAAATGTGACAAAAGACAGCAAAAGAACTCCGCCGTGTACCTTTAGAACGAAGCCGATCATGGCTCCCCATAATTTTCTGTCTTGTGTAGCTCTTAATATATTTTGTATTTTGCTATCCTAATCCCTGTTCTTTCAACCATTTACACAAAGCCAGTTAGGTAGATGAGACAGTGCTTCATCATTTAACTAAAATTAAGTCCAACCGTACTGGCATTTATCCCTTTAAATAGAAAACATTTTAACGGCACATTACATGGTAGACCGAAAATTACATCATATCCGCTTGCAAACAATTAACATATGATATTGCATGATTTTTGAGTATATACCTTATTTACATATCAAGATTATTAAAATGTGTAAATAAGTTAAAATTATATAAAAAGGCCAATTTTTTGGTTCGCAATTCAAATTTATATCAATAGTTCAAACAAATTACATATACGAGTTTTCACGTAAGAGTTTATCCATCAAAATATAACCCACTATATTGGATTGCTTGTTATCATCATTGTGCTAGAAGTTAATTTCCAAGCTTATAGGATTCGGCTGGTTTAGAAATAAAAAAAAAACACCCTGCAGCCGTTTTCAACCTCATCCACATATTTTGAAGCTTCACACGTGCAGGAAATGAGCCATGGCTCGGAAAAGGTGGTAATCAGATGGTTCAAGGTATGGACTGTAATAAAGTCGAGGCAATACTTCCAGCTGCACAAGTTACTTATGTTTGTGCTTGGTCAAATTGACAATTTATGCTGAAGCGTTTCTGCAGGTCAGTGGATCTTTGATTGACCAATGTTGGGTAGCGGATTTTCAAAGCATCGTATAAGTGTTTCATTTGTCGATCATAATAGCGTTCAGAGCATGACCATCTGAGACAAGCTCATAATGTAACACCCCTCGAAATAATACGATCTTCCGTTCAAATCGCCCTTGTCTGACAACAGTTTCTGGAGCCTGTTCGGAACGAAACCACTGTTTTCTTTTATTAGGATTACGAAGATAGATCAATTTTCCAACACCAGTTACAGCTAAATCCTAAAATCGGACATCTTGAAGATTTGCCCGCAGCTGTTTGCAAATGTTCACATGTCGTTGAGTTTAGATATTGGTCACTTCCTGAGGAATTTCTCGACAGGATCTGTTCACGAGGTTGAGGTTACAGACAGAGGTGACGATTGATGATACTTATTAAGCACCAAGTTCTGCTAAAAATCTACGTATGTCTGTGTTTGTCTGTTGTTCAGCCATTTCAAGCACGGTTTCAGATTCCAAAACAGAATATCTCCCTGATCCTGGTCTGTCTTCGAGTCTGGATTCATTTTCCTTGAGACATTTGAAGAAGTTTTGAACCACTTATTCCTTGCTACATCCTGGTGCTTCAACATCATTAATTTCTTTTGCCGCTACACAGTGTTTCAATTTTCCACGCATAATATAAAATAACTCTTTTTTCGGCACTTATTATCAAACGTGTAAAATAAAGATTAAACTCTAGATGTTTATATATTGTGTATGAAAATAAAGAATAAACAATTCAGCAACGAGTTGACAACACGTTGCATCAAATTGATGATAGAACATGGAGATACAATCTCTTCTTCTTCTTCTCCTTTTTCTTCTTCATCTTATTATTATTGTTTTTGTGTTTGACATAGTGTTAATACTCGGCAATTTGTAAGGTTTAATATACGAGGGAATATATTTACATTCTATGAAAAATGGGAAAACGTTTGTGAATTTTGAAACAAGCAAAGACGAAATAATATGTAGAGTTGATGGAAAAGGGTGTTTATGAGATATAAGACGAAAAAAATGTCTAGATTTAAAACGAAAATGAAATTTATATTCTAATAATCTTGGAAGACGTAAGATCAAAATATCCCCTAAAAAAATCCTTCTTATATGAAATCTCAAAGGATGATGGTCATTCATGTGGATAAAGCTGATTAAAGAAATAATAATAATAATAATAATAATAATAATAATAATAATAATAATAATAATAATAATAATAACAATTTGTTCTTCACCAATATTTCTTAGTCAAAAGACGAAAACAAATTTCGGATATGTACGCAAAGAAGGAAATCATAGACATAGATGAAAGCCAATAATACTGCTTCAGATTTGTGGAAAACAAATTTACTGATTAAATATCTGATCTTCTTTGAAAATATGATATTTAAAAACGGACTTGATATTTTAGAATACAAACATAAGTGGTTTTTTTCTCCCTCTTCATTTTTTTCTTGTCGCGACAGGTTAGGCAAAGGTAATTTGAAGAAAATATTTCTCATTGGATAAATATTATTTTTTTAAAATTCTCAAACATACAATAATAGCACCAAAGTTTGTTTTTGGTTTAAGAAATATAGAAGATCGAAGAAGATATACATTTGATTTTTTTTTTATGCAATGTTGGCCCTTTGGATCTGTATTTGTTCAGGTTTTATTCGATAATTATAAACCATAATATAAGGGTGAATATTTCTGAAAAGAAATACGTTAAAACATTCATCCCTTTCTAATTAATATATACACAAGGCGCTGACGAAAAATACTTGACCCAAGGAACTATCAACAATCTGAACAAATTATCATATATTATTATTTTTATGTTTTGATAGAGCTGAGATCTTTTCAGCATTCATTCGCATAATAGCGCAACGATTTTGTTGGTAGCGTGAAAAGGAAGCTTTAGTCACAATTGTATTATGATACTGTGATCTCAATTACGTACTTCACTGTCATGAATTATGAATCAACCAAGGCAGAACTATGGTAGTAAAGGTAGGTAACTACATCTATAATTATTTTATTATTACTTATATTCACCAGTGTTTCGTTTATAGCGCATATCAAAGTTTGATTGGGGAAACTTGTCAAGATGAAATTTGAGTTCCTCGTAAGATTTCGCTTGAGAAATTTTGTAGTAAGAGTCAGTTATCTTTTTCACTATCATGAAAGAACTGGCACATTCATGATAAGTAATCCTGGATAATTCTCTAGGAGAAGATAATTCTTTTGCAGTGACTAATCTAGCTGAGTATAGTATACTACTAACACGATTGACTCTGTCGAGTTAAGTGTAACGTCTTGCCAGACCACACATCACAACATTATTATATTTACACAGTAAGTACTAGTTTACTTTAATTGTTACAACTATGGTACTTTATACAAAAACAGAGAATTGTCCCTCTTTGCTTTTAACTTGGTTACTTTATTTCAAATTTAAATATATATAGTTTTTAATTCTTCATCTTTCGAACTTAAGAATTTGAATATAAATTATAAGTAATTAATTATAATATTTTAGGCAACAGTAATTAAACAGACAATTTTAAATCATCAGCCTCGAGAACGTGAACCTCATAACGATCAGAATATATTGAAAATCGCATGAAAAATCGAGTCATGCTATCGACGTTGAATATTATGCATATTCACTAATATATACTTAATAGCTCTGTTACATAACATTGAGCACTGTCTTTATAATAACTGAGGAAGAAATATATTTATATATACGTGCAAGTATATGTATATTTTTATCATAAGTATATATACATACACACACACATACATATATATATATATATATATATATATATATATATATATATATATATATATATATATATATATATATATATGGAAATGTTTTATACATAAATTTTATACTTACAACAGAATTATACACATTCAGGTCATATATGGTAATAGTAATATTATGTTGGTGCAAAAATAATAACGTAATAATGTCGTTTTATGACTTATTTTAACGTCACAAAACGACATTATTGCATCATTATTTTTGCACCAACCTAATATAATGTTTCGAGTAAACACAGAACTAAGACCATTCGTTTGTTTGTTTAGCCGCATATCAAAAGCTTATGGGTCATTCAATGCCTAAATTTAATTTTTTGGTAGCATTAGCAGTTTCTTTTACAAGAATATGTTGCTGGAAATATTTCTTTTCTTTTCTATGGAAATTTATTGCTGGTAATTTTACTAGAAAAATATATTTTTATACTTTCAGGGAATTTCGACCCCAATTTGGGGATTAAATACTTTCCCATTGTTGGGACTCGAACAGGTGCAATCAACATGGGTGAGTAGAATTTGGAACAATAGTAATTAAGAGATAGCATTAAGCTCATCAAAACCTCTCGATAAAAGGCCTTGCTCTCGGAATGTAGTTTATCGTCAGACATCTATGGCTGTGTCATATCAAGTTTTCGAATAGAGAGTTGACAATATGTTTCTCACAATAGATTTCTCTCACAGATTTAGTAAAGAGGACATCCATAAATGTCAGGATCTGAAATATGTTTTGAAAGTTCCAGTCTTAAAAATTATCCTATTCTTTCCTATTTCACGCGAGTTATGAATCGGATTTTATTTAGCAGCGAAATTCATAATAAAACGCAAGACAGAAAACAATAGGGTGCTAAGTTTAAAATAATGTAAAAAACATTCGTAATTTTCTGATTCAAATAATCACATTCTTACTATCATTATATAATCATTTTACTTGCTAACATAATTTTGAATGGAATTATTACGGTAATGATAATATTATAGTATAAATTAATACGGTAATAATAATATTAGCCATTTTCATATAACGAAACATTCAGTATTCCTTGAACGAGAATTTAATGCTGCTGTCGATTCAACTATATACATTATTTTGTTGAAACAGTTTTTCAGGAAAATAAGTTTCACAAGTCCAATAGCTGTTAATGACATTTCCGGTATCGATGTCGGCTTCTTTCCTTGCCTTTTGATTGGGTTTAGTATGTAATGTCAGCATGTTGATTATGTCATTATTCTTTATTTATATGGATATTCCAGTTTCTAAAGGAAAATAAAATAATTTAAAAATTATAATACAAAGAAAGATATATAACCAAAACTGACAGAAGTCTTACTATGTAAAATAAGTTTTCTGACTGTTGAAATACAAGATTCTATTTAGGAAAGTATTAAATTTCGGCGTAAAATAAACTAGTGGATTGATATTCTGTAAAAAAAAAACAAAAAAACAAAAGAACTCCCAAACCCCCCAAAACCCCCCAAAAACAGCTCAAACCAAACCTATTTACAAGTACCACCCGTTTTAGTTGCCGTTGAAAGTCCTCAAGTGATGTGGCTTGTTTTATCTGGGATAGTTCCTTGTTTATGATTCTGTAATGCCAGTTCACAATGTTCGAAGATGGATCGTCCTCTCCGCGGCCTACACGCTTCATTCAACGGTAGATATTTTAAACCATCGATCTGAAAAAGCGGTTGTATGCAAGTGACAGATTAGATATTTCTGAACGGGAGTGGCGCCATTCATATGAGTCTCGTTATATGGTACGAAATAAATAGGTCAAAGTTCAAAATGAATTCCAAATACGAAACAGTATCCTGAATCCTGATTACTTGTATTCTCTAATGATGTAGTATAACTCTTAATTTTTCACATTGTTTTTCCTCTTATTATGTTTTATTTCATAAAAGTCTCCAAGTTCGTGCATGACGTCGGAATTAAAAATGTATAACACTTAACTATATTTCATTACTTACTTTAATAGTAAGAGATTACTATGGTTCAAGTCCATATTGATACAGCACTCAAGACTAATTTTACGAATTAATCAGTTGATTTTTTTACAATGCTCACCCTGTAAAAGACCGAGGGCCACTTGAGTTAGAGGGTTACGGATTAAGAGGTCCAATTTATGCGGATATATATGGCCGATAACCGTTAACCCTAGGTTAACAAGCTTAAGGTTGTATTGATTGATAATCATCCTCTTGGATTTTCAGTTCCACAAGGCATCGTTTCGTGGGAAGAAGCTCTTTGAGTAGAATTTACATCTCGCCAAAAGCATATGAAGTGAATGAGGGAGGTTTGCTAAAGTGTGCATGGCATGGTGCGTCTTAGCCGTGAATATCATCACTGGTGGAACTAAATAGTGTAGGACATCTGAACATTTTCCACGGAAATACAGATGAATCAGCGAGAGGCGTCCGACGTTTGAGAAAGGAGCCATTGGATGGAAATAAGCTATAAGTACGCTGAGACGCTTTTGGATTCTATCGAGAGTAGAAAGTGAAGAATCCTGCCACTCCCTGCCGACCATATAGGGGCTTCAGTGCTCCATTTTCAACCTGATCTGTCTCTTGTAAAGACACCAGGAAGACTCAGGTACTTGTTGGAGGGATACAGGGAAGAAATTATTTTTCCAGCCTTTTCCGCGATGCATCGTGTGTACAATTTACACTTGTGGTCTGAGCTGATTTTAAGTCTCAGTAGTCTCGCAAGTCATACCACCTCCCCAAGGAAGCATCCGTTAATCGTGATTGATGAAAGTTCTGTGTCCGATCGGCGATGGTGGAACGTATCGAGTTTGGTTTTCGATGCATAGGAATGTAACCAATCTGTTTTCCCCATTGAGCAGTTAGAGCCTGATCAGAGTATGGATCAGCTTCTAAACTCTGATTCTCTCGTTCGGCGGTCACCAAGCTTTTGAACTTCATGAATCACTAAATGTATAATTTTAAATTTAATTTGGCTGACCAATATGAATTTAGAAAGAAAAGGTAAACACATTTATAAAAGAATAATCGGAAAACTTTTATTTTATTCATATGAAATTTATCTATTAAAGGTAACAAAATTTTAGTGTAATTTTTTAAATAAAACAAATTGAAACTTTGAAGTTTTTAAAAGTATTACACATTCTAGTGTGATATTTGTTAGTATTTGAACTCGGTTTGTGGATTTTGGGCTCCAATGACGTCACTGCAAGAAAGAGAGCTGTGTTTATTTAAATTTTTTTTTTAAATTGTTTTAATTGCTGTGACATATGAAAATGTCTTTTCGCGCAAATATGTTGTTGGAAATTGAATCAAAATTTTCATTGCTTTTTCATAGAGTTATGGATATTCATTTTTTATAGAGAACTTAAAATGAGGTTTTGATATGGACGACTGGAATTCAGCTTTGAGTCTGTCTTCGCAAGATAGATCGATAAGGCTTTCTTTTTCATTCAAGTTGATCTATTATCCACATATATCCATGCTTAGGATCCTCTTCCTTTGGGTAATAAAAAACAAATAATTCCGTCAGTGACTTTTTTTTACTATTAAACAATGGATACCACTTTCTGGTTGACATTTTTCTAGCCCATATATTCATAAAAATTATAAACATTTGTAGATCTACCTTTCAGCCAACCGCGAATGCCATAACGATATTTTCTTTTAAAAGCATCTATTAGGTTGGTGCAAAAATAATGTCGTTTTCTCACATATGTTACTATGTGAGAAAACGACAATTTTTGCACCAACCTAATATTTTACCTCGTTCTTTACCCATTACCTGCCATAAGCCTCATTTGGGGATCTGTTAAAATTAAACTCACTACATGTTATTTCTTGTATTTACATTGAATTGCTTACATACATTGCATTTGTAGAGGTATATTTTACAACACTTAGCCTTTGAAGTTTTTATTATTAGCCGTAAGAAGACACTTTCTGTCGTAATTTTACATTTCACGAGTAGAAAAATAATGATTATTTTGAAAAGTATTTTTTTATTATTTTTAATCAATATTATTTTTTGATGTTTTATACACATATATATTTGATGTTCTAGTTTCTATAAAAAACGACAATGGTTACTACTGAAATTAAACATAAGGAATAAATAAACTCCTAATACACTTGTCTGGGCCAAAAAATGCGCAATAAAAAAAAAAAAAAATTGGAAGTTAATGGGTTAAGTTCATTTAACATCGAAAAAACATCTGCCAGGTATATAATCTTTGCTGTCTGCTGAAAAAATGATTTAATTTCTTGACGCAGGACGAACAGTCGGGTCAGTATTTTTCCCCGAGGGAGCGATCTCAATTCATCGTAAAGAAGGAGGTGACTATACTGGGAAACCATGTAGTCACAAAGTGTTGCAAATATTCGAGAATTGAGCGCTTTGTATTGAATTTCATTTATAATTTGAATAACATCTGATAATATTTCGTGTAGTCTTGGGAACATTTTTTCACCACAAGATGCTTATGAAGCATAATGCTGTGTGTAGAGAGAATGGGTGGGTGACCAATGTTTTTTACCTTTGCAACAACTCATTAGCGATGTCCAGTCATGCTTTCGGCACCGTCTGTTCATATCCCAATACATTTTTCCATTCAATTCCGTCTTCCAGGAAATAACTATCTGATAACGGTCTGATAATTAATTGCATGAGAACCAATTATTGTACGGGGGACTTATATTTAAAAAAGTATTTACTTTTGTTCAGTTTATTCGAGTGTTATTTTTTTTCTCTCTGTACGTCATCGCCCTTCTTGGACCAGCCCAACACGAAGATAAATGCGACGATTCGATCTTGGCTGCCTTATGATCAATCTTAAATCACAGCGTAGGATAAAGTTAGCTCTGGATTGAGGTGGTCACTTCAGCGACCAGCCACACCGTTGGAAGTCTCGGACAACCGGCGAGGGTGTTGTACGATTACACAATAAAAAATATAAATATTTTGTACGCAATTTTATGCTTTCAATTACAAACATTTTGTACATTGTTTTATACTTTCAGGAAAAAAGTTTTTTAGATATATAGTTTGTAGTAGATAGAAGGTATTGTTGGTAATTTTGCTATAAGAATATATATTTACATTTTTTAGCGTTGTATTCTCATTTTTCTATACAAATATATATTTTGGTTATTTTACTAGATAAACGAATTCCTAGTCACCTCTATATATAAAACAAAGGATGTTTATGTGTCTGTGATACCGTTTAACTCGAGATCCATCCATCCCATTTTGACCAAACGTGGCATATAAATAGTATAAAGTAAGAGATACGTTTTTAGCGTAAAAATCGATACTTTTAAAAAATCAATAATCGATAAAGCCGATCAAAAATCGATAGATTCAACTTTCTTTTCCTTCAATTTCGATTAATCTCGGTATATAGGTTACTTACATCATGACAAGTTCAACGATACCTCATTGTTATTTCTACGCTATTTTTGGCGAAAAACTGCGAAAAACGAAGAATCAATTCCAACAAAATTTTTAAACTAAAACTCCCACAATTTTCAGGCAATTTAATACAAACTTCACTCAATTGTAGCCAACAATAAGTTGATTGTTTGACAGCCATTTAACTTGATAACTGAGGCCAACCATATAGTGAAAATCCGCGTAAATAGCGAAAAATAGCGTTTTTACTGGGTTTTTTCTTATTCTTGTTTGATCTTTCAACCAATTTTTATCAAGCTTAACAATTGATTTATAAATCTATCCGCTTTTACATCCATGGTAGCACACAGACATATTGAATTTTATAAACTCCAAAATAATTGTAGTCTGAAGTGGGTCTTCATCTGGTTTTACCCCTTCATGTCCTCAGCTAACTTCGATTGAATAAATGCAGACTACTGTTATATGAGTAACTGCATTAATTCAAAATGTTTTTCTTTTAATGAAATTACTTTAAAGTAATTGAAGAAGATAGATTCTGTTAAATCTAAACATGATGTTTTTTGCTTCATCCTTATTGAACGATTTTTGCTGCTAGTTTTATTATAAAAATGTGTTTTTAAAAAAATGTATTGTTGATAATTCCATTACAAAAATGTATTGTTTGTAATCTTTTATAAAAGTAAATTGCTGATAGTTTTTGCTATAAAAATGTTTTTATTTTTATTTTTTTGCGGGATCTGTTGTTTGCCAATAGCCGGGACCCTAAAAGGTTCTACCACCCCGGCTCATGGTGGATCTTGGAATTATATCAATTAAGAGGTTATTCCTAGATCCTCACAACTGCCGATGCCTTACTACCGGATGTAGTCTATCGTCATACCAAGGACTATCAAAAAGAAAGATCAAGGAACGAAGAAAAAATTTTTGTTAAAAAAAAGACACGTGAGTTAATTATTTTTTAAAATATTACGAATATTTAAATTATTTGTTTACATTTCAAATTCAATTTGAAATCCAACGTTGGCGTTTAACCTAAATGTTTACAATATTGGGAAAAAATAAATATTTTAAGCATCAATATAAATCGTAAAAAAATAATTTTCAGCAAAAATTTTGTGAATAAAAATATAATTAGTCAAAATTTTCCATCAATTATTCAAACAGAATTTCGTTAATGAACGTTTATTTTGTGCATGGCTCTTGTAAAATGTTGCAAATTGCGCGATATTTATGATGATATATAATTAGATTCCGGCGGAATGTTCAAGGACGCTTCCATGGAGACCTGACTCTTATAGACCGCTTCACGTCAATCGAACTACAGAATGAAGAAAAGAATTTCACAAAACGAAAATTGCTTTATGAACAAATTTATGTAAGAAATAAACAGGCGTTAAAATTGAAAAAGATACGAAAGAAGGAACAACAAGCATAATCAATTTTATTTCATAGATAGCATAAATATTTTGCCATTGTTCAAAGGTTTAAATTCGTTTTCGTTTGTGAGGGTTCTTCTGAAGTTAAATTGAACAGGATATAGTGGACATTTTGTTTTGTTTTTGTTTTCTTAGCGAAACAACAATTTTAATTCTGAGAAGGCGTCCGTGTGTGTATTTGTTTTGGTGTGAGTGTGTATTTCTTGAGCCTATTCATTTCCGTCTCTGTGTATATGTTTGTGTATGTGTGTGTGGATCTCTGTGCATTTCTGTTGGTGCATGCGTCTCCGTATGTATGCGCCTATGCTTGATGTCTCTCTGTGTGTTTCTCTCTGTGTACATCTCTTTTGTAACCTAGAAAGAGTTGCTGAATGAGGAATAACGAAAACGAGGATTGGAAAAGAAATGGTAATTTTTAAAACTTCAACAATATACAATACTCGCCAACGGCGTGAAGTAGGTAAGCCACAGCTAGTGGTGGACTTCTTAAACAGCATATTAGCCCCACTTACAAAAGTTCCCAACATAGTTTGGTAGGTTAAAGACAGAAAATGTTTTCACATTGTAAGAATTTGTTTGAAGATAATTATGATTTGCTGACACAAGTCCTACTAAATAACCCATAACGGGTGGGACAGCGAGTAGATTCATAAGTTTAGATTGGTGCAAAAATAATGACGAAATAATGTCGTTTTTTGACGGTAAAAAATGACATTATTACCTCATTATTTTTACACCAATCTAATAAATGGTATTTGCGCTTGAGTGAATATAACGAACTTAACTGGAATTGAAACTCTGTTCACCGATTTCCAATTCCGAACCGTTAGCCATTACATCACCGGGACATCCAAGATTACAACATTTGGTATTTTAAAGCGGTCACCCACTTAGGTACTGGCCAATTTGTACGTTGCTTAACTTTGATGATCGTACAAGAACCAATGTTTCAATGTAATATGGCTGTATAATATGTATGCATATGTATAGGCGAAAGACGGAGAGCGCAGATGTTCATGCATGTGTGTTTGTTCGCGCTTGTTTCCATGTGTCTGTATGTATGTCTTTTTACAGATCAGTGTGTATTTATGAATATATTTCGGTGCATGTGGGTGTATGTGTGATTTAAATATGAATGTGTACTGATATCACCTTGTGCGCATTTGTAAGCGTGTGTAAGTTGTTGCCCATATATGTATGGCTGTGAGCACCGTGTGTTTATTTTGTATTCGTGTTTTTGTGCATGTGGTTTCGTATGTGCCTGTGTGCATATTTGTGGCTGGTTTCACGCGTTTATATATATATATATATATATATATATATATATATATATATATAATTAAATGATTGTCGGAATTAAACCATTTCAAAATTTCTCTCTCTCTCTCTCTCTCTCTCTATATATATATATATATATATATATATATATATATCTTTGTAGATATATATACATGCACACACACACACACACACACACACATATATATATATATATATATAGATAGATAGATAGATATATATATATATATATATATATATGTTCAAATGGATAAATAAATATATATGTGAAGGTACCTGTAACTTTTCAAATACAAATATATACATCCTTTAATGTAAGAAAAAGGACGGTCAATTTTAAATAACAGAGCTATTAAGTATATATTAGTAAATATACTTAATAACATACGCCGTAAAATCAACTCAGTACCTAAAATTGCATTGAGCATGAAAGTACGAGTTGTACTGTCGGCGTAGGGTGTACATACATATATATATATATATATATATATATATATATATATATATATATATATATATATACACGATTGCGTATTTCACACACACACACGCATATATATATATATATGTGTATATATAATCAATTTATCACATGCAAAATCATAATGCCAAGTGAGTGTGAGAGATAATAAAAAAAACTTTAAAAGGAAAAGGAAAACCAATCCTAAACTGATAAACAACTACACTTTTTCAAAATGCCGGTGAACTAGGCGATCCTATCTAAAACTATAAATGTATATTATGTTTGTGGTGATAGAGCTCGTCGCCCCGGGAAGGTAGTTCATCTAGACGAAGGTAATCCTGATTTAAAACTCCGACGCCTTACGGTCGTATTCCAACACGGAAAAAGCTGTAGAAGCAGACCGTTATATTATCTCGCGAGATAAACGGATGCATTATATATATATATATATATATATATATATATATATATATATATATATATATATATATATATATATATATATATATGCTAAAATATAATACTAATATATGCTATATTTATGGTTGAAAGTGTTCAATATCAGGGACAGACTCTGGAAATATAAAAGTGGACATTGAAGTGAAAATGCAGAGGCGGCAGTCTGTTTGATGCTTAAACGCAGTCGCTAGGCCATATAACTTTAATGTTCACACACACACACTTACACACACACACACACACATATATATATATGTATATATATATATATATTTATATTAATTTAATTCTTTGTCATTAATTTTCGTTACATGCATATATATATACATATATATATATATATATATATATATATATATATATATATATATATAGAGAGAGAGAGAGAGAGAGGGGTGGGAGAGAGAGAAAGACAGACAGAGACAGAGAAAGAGAAAGACAGGTGTGTGTGTGAATGTGTAGCACATTTAAAATATGATCGGAGTTTAGAAGCGATATTTCTCTAGGAAAAAATCTTGTAAATTCTTTAAACGAGGGATAAATATTCGTGAAAGTTTTTGTCACGTGTGTTTAATTTTTTTTTTTAATCCTTTCAACGAATAAATACATTGTTTATTGTATATGAAGGAGCTGGGTATATTATGCATCAATGGGATCACCATATTTTACAACTCTTGTAGTTCTAGATTATTACGTTATATTTTCTTCGTGTACCGTCTTCATTTAGCCCTCAAATCTCGCCGTAACTTCTAAAGTTTTGTACCACAAAGAAAATTTAGTAATTTTACTTTTTCTACGAGTCACTTTTCGGCCATCTATTTACAGAAGATCGTGAGATAGGTAACCAGTTGTTTTGATTTTTCATCTCTTCTCCTGCGCCCTGTGAGTTTAAAAATTTAACTCCTTTTTTTCATGTCAACTGTCTTTTTCTGATTCTAAGTACAGGCGTCCTATTCGTTTCTATTTTCATGAAAATGTCCTCCTTTCTCACTTACTTTCATTGCCTTTTACACAGAGTGATATGGCGTAACAGTCAACAATCCTTCCTTTGTTTCTAATAAAAATTTCTAGATTCTCCCTACTTTGTCTAGTTTTTGGAAAGGATCCTCCGCTATTTCAATGGACACTTGGATTTCTCTGTCAAGTTTTCCCGACGTTTAATACATTTATCTAATTTCTCTGTACTTCCTAACATATATTTCTCTCTCTCTACTTCTCTCTCTCTCTCTCTGTTTCGATATATATATATATATATATATATATATATATATATATATATATATATATATATATATATATAAAATAGGAAAGAACACGTTAGGTAAATAATAGGTAGTATATTTGTTTTTATTTTTAAGAAAGAGTGCTAAATACAAAAGTAGAACTTAAATTATAATTATCATATTTAAAAAATAATAATTACGACATATATATATATATATATATATATATATATATATATATATATATATATATATATATATATATATATGTATGAATGAAGAAAATATAGTCTTAAGGTGTGCTATATTTATGGGATAAAGTGCTCAATATCTGAGATAGAGCGTGTGTAAATATAAAAGTGAACATTGAAGTCAACACTCAGAGGCGACAGTCTGTTTCATGCTAGTGGAAATCGTCATGCTAACGATTGCGTCTAGCATGAAACATATATATTTACCTTGATCATTACGTTTCTATTATTTCTATTATATGCATATTGTAACATGCATCTTACTTATTTGTGCACCAGTATCCATTACTCAAGGTGTTACTGTTTCACATATTAAAGGAAATTAGATGCGCTGTCAAATATAAGATTTATAATGAAAGCGAATGAGAATATTCGTTTCGTTTTTGGTCCTGTTATGAGATTATAAAAGATCTGAAAGCATTCCAGCATATAAAAAATTCTGAGCGTCTAACATACAATAAAACAGACACGAGTATCACATGCATTTACTCTGACATCTCATCTCCTTATTAAACAATATAGTTACCATTCGGCGTACTTTATTATTATCAAAAACATTTTATTTTTTGCAGACTCATATTAAACACCCATGCACACACATACACCCATTTATATATATATATATATATATATATATATATATATATATATATATATATATATGTATGTATGTGTGCGTGTGTCTGTGTGTGTATTTAGGCAGCAATCCTTCTTTCATGCGCATTTCATTGAATTCGACAGACAAAGTGCTTTTATTTAGTTTTATATACAATTTCTCATGCGATCTAATATTTTTTGTTTTGTTTTGTTTTCGGATGATGAATTATATAAAAACTGCCCGAATGTTATTTTTATCCGAGCGCTTTTGGCTATACATTTAGCCATTTTCAAGGATTAAATACTTTAACTGTTAAATAAGAAATAGTTTGTTGTATCTATGTTTTATAAAATGTTTTCATTTTTCAAAACACGGTCAAGCTATTGTGTCTATGTTCAAAGTTAACATTATTAAGTGTTGTTTTTTTTGTTTTTATTAAAAAGGCTTCCATTATTTTTAGCCTTTTTAGCATGAAAATGATGCTATTATATCAGAGTTGTCAACAAGAATGTTATGAATAGTGTCCAGTAGGTCTACCTGAATATTTAAATGAGATCTAATTGAGCTATAGTCAGAAAGGTGTAGAGTGAGTCTGCGTGTCAAACATGTTGTAGCGTGGCTTATATAATTATTTACGAATTTTGATTGATGAGTAATACAATTCTTTAATGGGCATTTAAATTCTTAAATAATATTTGCCCTATTTATATATGCAGTATCAAATATAAGATTTACATACAATATATATATATATATATATATATATATATATATATATATATATATATATATATATATATATATATATAACTCGTGTTAGACAAGAAATTCTTTGATGAAGTATTGCCATGGTTACGTTTTTTTCATCTAATTTATGTAGTTTCATCGCAACTAGATTTTTATCTCCATTTTATGAGTGTTAACACAGCACAATTAGCTCGAAATAATGACAAAACGTTTGCGAAAATTCGAACTCATATCTTGAAGCTTTATTCGAGAATAAAAATTGTAGTTTAGGCTAGGAGCCCAAGCATCATTGAAACGATGATTTGCTATAATTAATTTATCAATGCATTTTTTTTATTATCATGTTTCTTAACAATATCTCTCTCTATTTCTGAGATGAGGTATTGTATTTATTTACACTATTTACTCTGTTCAGACTGATTTCCTAATCATTGTTGCCATATTCACGATATATCAGCCGTTGTACACTCAGGAATTCTTGATGTCATTGGAATTTCAAACTAGACCCTTTATTTCGTCCACCAGGGTTGATTTTTGATACAAGTCTTACAAATTAGCTCATAGCTGTGGAGGGAAGTGGTGGATTCATACCTTTCCCAAGAGTTTTTGCGTATAAATGAATATAGCGAAACCAACTGGAATTGTAAATCGGTTCTCCAATTAACAATTCCGGACTTGCCTGCCGTTGTGCTTTCGGCCTCCCTTACATATTCGGTAAATTTGGTATCCTGGATGAATTTCTTACTCTTCCGTTGTCCTTGTATTAATTTCTAATTAATTCGTCCTTCGGATTATGTTTTAGCTTTTCATAATGAATTATGGTATATGACTCGCAATACCTGATCTTAGGATTGAAATGCTATTTACCAGTTACACTTCTTATCTTAGTTACGGGAACATGCCAACACATTGTGGAATAATAGCAGATGTTTCATTTTCTAAAAGAAATTAAGGGATTTGTTGGTTGTTTGTTTAATGACATAACAAATCCTTATTTAATGCTGAAATTTAAATTTCTTGGGGATTTAATGTAATAAAAATATAACATATCTTATCCTTTTTCTATAAAATACATAGAAGATATTACTCAGCTTTTATGCAGCTACCTAGTTGTGCCTAGACATAATTACTAGAGTCGGTGATATGTGTGTTTTATGTTGTAGTTTTGTTCGAAGTTACATTTTGGAATACAGTTTAAGTTCTGTAAGAAATTGTAGGAAATTATTTGGATTAATGTCATGAAAGAATTCTTTCATGTTGCCTGTTTGGTCGGTTGATTTTGTAAAGCGGTATATAAACCTTTATGGATTATGTAAAGTCGAATATTTTTAACAAAGTTTTATGGCTTCAACTAAATATATTTTGAACGCAATTGTATGCCTTCAATTACAGGTAAAATGTATCGGTCATAATTTTGCTTTAAATTTGTATTGCTGGAAATTTATTTAATAAATATGTATTGTTGGTAATTTTTGTATAAAAATGTATTGCTGGTATTTTTACAAAAATTTTATTTTTATATTTTCATAGTCTTTTGTTTTTGTTTGGGCTTTCACTATTAGCTGGGGTTCTAACAGGTGTTACCTACCCGTAGCCCAGTATCAGTGACTTTTATGGCTTAATCACCGCGAAAAGAGGCTTTCGGTCAATTAGTTTATGTAAAATTCAAGATACTTAAGTGGAATTAATATCAACATTTACTAGCCCCTTTTGGTCGGAAGCCAAAGCCCCGTTCTTTGTTCAGGTCGAGTTTAATCCGGGCACTTGTAAATAAATCCGATGCGACACACATCAAAACGGAATACTGATGAACTAATTACATATTCATTTGTCAAGAAAGCGGCTTGTCTTCAAGTAGAAGAGGAAGGGACTAACAAGTCAAAAGTTTCATGTTTATAGGAAATGAGATACTAAGACTTGTAAGTAAACACTGTCTTGGAAGGAGGTGAATTTAAGTGGTTAAGACCAGCAGCATTCTCTAAAATTATGAATAATCAAGTTTAAGTACGTAGGTGCATTAACGAGTCTCTAGCATGGAAAAGAATGAAAAAAAACTGTATTGTATTCTGCAAATGTCTATTAACTAAAATAATCTATTTCTTCGACAATTAAATAAAACATATAGAGGGGGGAGTATTTAGTGATCATTTTTTAATTAAAAATTTAAATAATGATTGTTCAGATTTGCTGATTCAGCACACAAAGACATACACACGCACGCGGGCGCAATCACCTACATACACACACCCACACCCATAATTTTATATGTACACAAAATAAACAGCACTATATATATATATATATATATATATATATATATATATATATATATATATATATATATATATATATATATATATATATATTTATATTCATATTCATATGGATAGATAGATAGTAAACCTAAAGAGACAGACAAACCTACCTAGTCAGAACAAGACCAGTACGCTCAAACCTTCGGCCACGATGTCTTGTGACTTCATGCTTTGAAATAATTCTTCTAGACAATTTCCCTCTCAAGGCTTTGGTCAAGCTGTGTTATGGTTTGCCGGTATTTTATAAAAGTGCCACCCGTTGGTATCACCTCCCCAGTCCCATAATATCATATCGGCCATTATAAGAATCAAAGTCGTGTCTCATGGTCGGGAAGCGAATGTTCTAACTCAGCCATGCGCCCATGATAGATAAAATTTGGTTACTGTAAACTGTTTAGAACTGTGGTGCATTTGTCAAAATTTTGTGATGAGATTGTATCACTATTTTAGTCTGTATTAGTCACCTATTTTATTCAAGCTATTGTCTACCTCCAGTACTGTATGCTTGATCTGTAATCGGTAGTCAAGAAATTTTTTTTTTAATTCTTTTTCAAAACGTTTTCTTGTATGTAAAAATTGTCATGACCCTACTGGATATCTAGCAAACCAAAATACCTAAAAATCCTGATCGGGGAAGCTGTTTAGTCATCTCTAATCCAGCCATACGGTAGGATAATCAAGAGCGTTCGAATATTCTTGCCGAGTTAACAGCTGTGAAGCTATGCAACACTGCATTACGCTGTCGAATAGAAATAGCGTTACATGGTTTTTGTATATCGATAAAAACAAAATAACCTTTAGAAATGAAAACAGTTAAAAGAGCTGGATTTCAATAAATGGTCACCTATAAATGTAACGCAATATTCACATGCATAATCAAGTAGAGAGTAAATTATATTGTCCTGCTCTGAAGTGTCGACAGTTTTATGTCGTTACTTCATCTTCGAGTTATATATCCATTTGTCGTTATTTCATCTTCGAGTTATATATCCATTTGTCGTTACTTTCTCTTCGAGTTATATATCCATTTGTCGTTACTTCCTCTTCGAGTTATATATCCATTTGTCGTTACTTCCTCTTCGAGTTATATATCCATTTGTCGTTACTTCCTCTTCGAGTTATATATCCATTTATCGTTACTTCCACTTCGAGGTATATATCCATTTGTCGTTACTTCCTCTTCGAGTTATATATCCATTGTCGTTACTTCATCTTTGAGTTATATATCCATTTGTCGTTACTTCCTCTTCCAGTTATATACATTTATGAGAATCAACTGTAAAATAGAGATTCGGGAGCTTCAAAACAGCAGAAAATAATTTTAGTTGTGGTCTTATAATCGATGTAGCCAACCGCGTCTCGCGAGCCACATGCGATTCTTTGACCTTCAAGTTGCAGCACATGGCTGTATGTTGACCGAGCTTCTTTTTTCATTACAGTTAATATAAAAGGTAAATAACCAATTCTAGCTTTTAATTATTTACTGGGTACGAATTCATAGCTCACTAGATTAAACCGATGTAATGTTCAGGTTTAGTAAAAAAATATTTAAGAATTTAAATCCTAAATTTAGTTCTAAATGTGGCATGGCTCTTTAGTATTGAGGGAAGGAATAGTAGGAAGCAGGGGGATTAAAGAAATTTCTGATCAGTAAGGATTACAGAGGACTGTCAGAGACTGAGGACATGGGTAAAGTTATTAAGAGAACCGCTCTCACATCATGAACATTGCTACCGTGTTAATTTTGTTCATGTCTTAGTGCTCTCAAACATCTGAACTTTATCGTATGTGACTCTTATATTAAGTAAGTTTGGTCACCCCTGGACAATATGGGACTTCACAAACAATGCTTCGATATATAGAGAAGCGCAATGCTAGTGAGAGGTGCAGTTGAAGTTGGGTGTGGTGATACAGTGAGCAGGAAAGGTACAGTTACATAAACAGAGATATAGAATAGGAGGTATTTAGAATTCTTACTTGTCGACGGAATATCTCGTCTGTTAATTGACATTTATTAAACATTTTTCAAGAAAGTAGGTTCCTCATGTTCAGTAGCTTTTATTGTTCTTTTTATTATTGATTGGGGGGTTGCTTTATTTGAAGTAATGAAGAGTGTAAATATCTTGATTATGTCGTTACTTTCTCTTTGAGTAATATATGATATTCATTTTAACTATTTCTACTGTTGAGATACCTCAAGTGATGTCGTTTTCTGTTAATCAGTACAATACTTTGTTGGTAATTTTGTACCGCCAGCCCACAAGGTTCGAATAAGTGCGTTCTTTACCAAAAGACAAAGGTCATCTTTCACTCAAAGCCATTTTTAATCATTGGTCTTTGAGAGCGGTTGTAGACAGCAAACAGTTTAGATATATCTGAACGAATTTAGCGACTTGTATGACAGCCACATAAAAGTTAATGAAATAACAAGACTATTTCAGAACATGATTCAAGATTTGAGGTTTAGTCTTTTGTTTTTGCTGTAAATTGCAAGGTTATGTTCAATGAGGATTCTAGATGATGAGAGGTTACAGCGAAAATGTTTTTAAACCGCAGAAGTGATGAATTTGTTTTGAGGCAAACAGTCAGAAACAGTGATCTGGAGAATTTACCCCTCATAGAGTGTATCGAAAGAAAGTATAGAAAATCTATGTGTAACCTAGCTCAGAAATCTAATAGAATGAATATAGAACCATGTTCGACAAAAAATGCAGTAATAATAACAGAAATTGCAATATGAGCACTGGCAAAAAAATTAACTGCTTAGACATTAGGTTTATAAGTCCCCAAAAATTCACGCACAGATGTCGTCAAGGACTAGACCCAAAGAATAATGAATTCATTACCAAACTTTGAGAGTTGTGTTAATTGTAAATAAGTACAACACCTGGAAGTAACATGGCATGTGGAAGTAGAACAATCTCCCCTCGTGGACAAAATAAAAGGTTCGGTTCGAAATTCCAATGAAGAAGACCGGAGCATACAACTGCCGAAACGTTGTGAATATGGCAATGAAGATGAGGATAATAGTCCATATAATGTAAATAATGCAAGTAATCATAATACCTAAATATCAAAGATATCGACAGAAAAAGAAAGACGTCGTAAAAGAGAATTGGTTTTTGAAAACACCAGAAAAAAGATGGTGCACAAGTTATGAAAGGATATCGTGTAAATAATGATAGAATGAGAGATCAAAATATCATATGAATTACATTCGATGAAATCTTTTACTTTATTAAGTAAGTTCGTACAGTATATTTCTGAGATAGAAACGTTAAGCCCATTCATATTGCAATTAAGGTAAGGTTGTTCAGTTGATATTTGCCCAGATTTGGTTAGTGGTGCGTTGAGTGTCGTCGTTGGAGTCCAGTGCTTTATCGGCAATTCCATAGGCGAGATCCCAACGCTTCATCAGTGTACTGAATAAACGATCCACAATCTTCTTTAGATTTAATTATTACTCACTGTGTTTCCCATCTGTGTGGAATGCCTGCAAAATTTCTCCCTCGCGAGATTTAGAGACAAGACTCATAGATGCATGCCGAGATTTTTTTTCCTCGTCAATAAAATAGGCCGCTAACTCGCTCTCATCCGATTCTGTTACAGTCTTTCATTTCTGGAAGCCACAACGCTGAGATTGCTTGTCTGCATCCCCTTTTATGTGCTAAAACCATTCTTAGTTTGAGAACTTGTTGCTATATTAATATTGCTATTCTTTATTAGTGTTGTTTTGCATTGCACATATTGTTTGCTTGCTTAAATATTATTCTGGACTGTTCCTTTATTTTTTTTTTCTTTTATTATTGTTTATTGTAAACTATAACAGTTCTGTTCGTTGGACATTTCTCTCAATTGCATTACATGGCTAATTATTGTAGGGGTACATAATAAATATAGTTTCGTAGAGGAAGCATGAGGGCGAAAGTTATAAATAGAACAGGTCTGCCCTCTATCTATCTGCTGTTCAGGTAACGGATTCTGAGACGAACGCTCAGACGAATGCCACTACTCTTGATATTTCTACTGCCACAGTTGTATATCTCGTTTGTGACGCATTTAGTGACTTATAAGAACATTTAGACAAAGAACATCGATCACTTACACGCTTAAGGTGTTGAAACCATTATTAAGTTCGGATCTTCAGAGATCTAAACTGTACAGGGTTTGGAATTATATTCACTATAATTATTAGTTTGTCATATTTTTATCGCCTTAAGCATTCTGTAAAACAAGGCTGAATAAATAACTTCAGAGATGCTCAATTAAATTTTCCAATACGGCTGTAGATTACATTTTATACTTACTTATATCATAGCCTTTGTTTTACTTAGCGAAACTTTGTAAATAACAGTTCTGTTTATATCAGTCTACTAAGAGTTTAGATGGCGTAAAAACGTGACATTTTTATTTGTAATAAAATTTATTAATCATATACATTTTTTTTTAAATTTTAAGAATAGTTTTGGTGCATTAATGAAGTTTTTCACTTTATCTTATTTTTTCTTCAGACATTGGAACAATTCTCTGTTTAACCCAGAAGGCCGTTAGAACAGTCAAGGAAAATCTATAATTAAAAAAAAGACCTTTAGAGAGGGTTTTTATCGATCCGTCTGACTCTTATTTCGAACTATATGTGTTTGAAAGATTAAATTATTATTATAGCAGCAGTAAGGTATTTGCGTTGGCAAGGCACCAGATCATTTCTCTCCAGTGTTTGGTGGGGTTTATTTGGTACTAAAGATTATTCAGTGCACTTCTTAATGTCGAATTATGCGATACCGTGCTTCTCGACTGGCAATTAAGATGGCGTGAACAGAGGAGATGATTGATGCATCAAGTATTCTGGATTTATCCCTGCCAACATATATAAAAGATATTTTTTGGTAATTGCCTGTTTAGTTCCATCATTAATGTCATAAAGCAATTTGAGTTCCGCTTTAAAATATTCACTTATTAGTGTATAATTATGTAATTATTTTTGGTTTTAAATTGTGCTATGTTTGTTTTTCAATATCGAGGCAAGGACTTGTGCACATAAAAACTGTATGAATATAGACGTCAACATGTTTATTGTCAGATTGATAACCTAAACGTTCATCAAATCATATATTTTTGCTCTATGTCTAGGCTTTATATATAAGTTGCTGGATCTTATAGGTATTAGTTCCTGGTTTTCTGTTTAAGGCTAATATTTGCCTATGGTCCTAAATTAAGTTTAGTTTATTTTATATTTTTATCATGTATTCTGAATTGATCCTATTTATTTATCAATTAGTTTTTTTCTTAATTCATTTAATATTTCATCTTATTTATTTATTCATTTATTTATAATGTATTAAATTAGGTGTAAGTTTCATTCAAAAGAAACGTGTTCTGAATTCTCTAGTTTCGCAAATTTAAGACTGTCTCTAATATTACTTATTCGGTGGAACTGGCCAAGACCTTCATGACCACCGTCCTACTCCATTGCTACGTGTCCAGAGCAATAGATATCTCGCAAATTCTTGTTTTTACTCGCCAACATTGTCCTGCAAATCGCATTGGGGCGTTCACGTAAGATTGTAGAAATGAAAGGGATAGGTCCATAGAGCTGTGATCCAGTTGGATATTGTCTCCAAGAGATGCTTATTGCTCTCAGCATATGAGTGTGTATTTCATCAAGCTTAGACACAGGTTTTTAGTCAAAGTGGTATCATACATTGAAACCGACTCTACAGTGACGCGAAAGAATCTCCGTCTGAGGTTGTCTCAATAGATCAGAATACCAGATTATATCCCCTTCATTCAAATATCACTTATACGACATTTCTTATAGTAGTATTACTAAATTTTCTCGTAAATTACTAATACATTAGCAGAAAGTGCTCGTAATCCCAAAACTCCCGGAGTTAATTTTCTCTTTAGAAGAAGAAGAAGAAGAAGAGGATGATGATGATGATGAATGGAAAATTATAACACATATAAAATATATTGTATTTTTCTTTGTTTTCTATATGTTTAATGAATTCATTAGTGTATGTGTGTCTCTCTCTCTCTAACCTGTCGTGCGGTGGGGGATCTGCCCTATAAACTTTGATTATTATCGCTATTATTCGCGTTGCAATTTGAGCATTTTAATCTTTGATCGATGCCACCCTGGGCTCGCTTTTCAAAATGGACGCTATGTGAGCTTTTATCCAGTTAATTTGAAATTACATTTTTTCTTTTCTTTTTAATTTTAAGCCACTTTGACTTTATTTTACTTTAATCTTTGAAAATAATTTTTCGAGATAACCTCCAATATATGCCCACTTCTAAACTTTCATCTGGTGGTCATTGATTATTTTAACTTATACTAAGTTAAAACTTATTATAGTCAATACCATTTCTATATCCCAATATTACCTGAATGCAGGTACTAGATAATGAACACTTGAACCATAGACATCTGAATATACCTCCCCAATTTTACGGGTAGTAGGAGCTATTTAGTTTTTATGGACATTCGTCCTAGAGCTGGAATCTTGTACAAAAGTATCCTTTGACGGTCAAGGATAAAATGCAAAAAAAAAACAAAGAGAGAAAATAAAACAACAATCATTGTTTACAAACAAACATGGCATCCCTCAAAGAGGATCCAGTATCGGACCGAAAAATTTGTCACTGGAACAAACTCTTCCAATAACGATCAGACACCTGATCACCAAACCTGGACTATATCCAACACAGGACCAAGTGACACAATGCCAAATCAATTAATAAAAAGAAAATGAACGAAATGAACTCGCGAGGATTATCAACAAGTCATGACATCCTTTTACACTGCACTTTATAATCTACAAAAGATCATCACGGATCGGACATACCAAATAAGGAGAGTTATGGTAGGAACTGGAATAAGACCCTATCTCAACCCAAACATGTTTGCCAATGACCGTAGGGACATCGTACGAAATAAAAGACTTTCAAATACAGAATTAGATAAGTGGAAATAATACTATGACAAAATGATTAGGTAAAAACTAGAATAAACGTGATAGGAAATAATAATCTCTCTGGAAATAAAACTGAAAAATCTTCCTGCGATATAACCTGCAGTTATTCAGATTATTTCACTGAAGATAAGTTAAACGACATTAGGGCAGAATTCTTGAAAATAACAGAGGTGAAATCAGCGAAGTGAAACAAAAAACACATCCTTCAAGTACTCAGCTGAGTAACTCGGACACAAATGACAAACAGGGACCAGCTCCCAAAAATATATATGGCAAAGTTCAATAAACATATTGTGCAAATATACAACGCTGCACTACAAACACTGTTAATGGACACACCATTGGGAAACACCACAGAAGTAAATAATGTCATATATACAACAGCTTTAGCAGCTACTACAAGGAAGAGACAGCTGAAGTTTCTGGGACACATAATGAGGAAGGAGTGCCTGAAGAATCTGATACTCACGAGTCGAATAGAGGGAAAGAGAGACAGGGGAAATCAACACGTGAGATATATAGCTGACTTAAGCAAGTGGATGACAGAACGTGTTCTGGGAGAGGAAGCAGAGGGAAGGAACTTGTTGAGAGTTGCAAGGGATAGAGGGAGGTGGAGAGCCATGATCGACTATGTCTTGAAAGAACATGGCACATAAAAAGAAAGAAAGAAGAAATCTTGGTTTGAAGACACTGAAAAATTAAACAACAGCGAGAAATAAAGGAAAACCTATGGGAGTTATCGATACTAGATGAGATCTTAAGAAATTCAAATGACTAAACACGCAAATGCAGGAAGATCAAGCGGAGATATAAAATTGAATTATTAAATTAAATTCCAAGAATCATGGAAATACTAAAAGAGAAAATGCAGTGAAAGGCATAGAGAGCAAGTCGATATGAAAATAGTTGTAGGTTTTATCGCCAAAATAATATATTCCTAACAGAACTTAAGAAACTTTAAACAGAAATTGAAAAGGCAGTTACAGATGTCAACCATCTATTAAAAAAGTACGGAAATTGTCGGAGAATATTTGGAGCAGCCCAAAAGAATACAACTCCAGAGTAGAATATATTCAATGAGAAGAAGAACGAATAATGGATAAACTTCCACAAGAATGGAAAATATAATCAAGTCTAATGTTAGGCAAGTTCTTGCGAAATCCCCAAAATGGAAATCCCCAGGAAATGAAAGGTACCGAATTTTTGGCACTATCATCTGTCATCAATCCATAAAAGCCTTGCACAAAATTTATCAATGCTTATTAATAATCCTAGCGAATTCCTCGAATGGATCATCAAAAACGGTTGAAACTGATCTTCCGAAAAATTATAGGCCAATACGATGTTTGTCCACCAACTATAAATTGGTCACGTTTTATCCTGACGAAATGTACTTAATTTTTTCTCGAAGAAAATAACATTTTCCCTCTGGAACAGATGAGATGCCGGAGAGGTTCATATGGCTGCAAAGATCAACTATTTATAAATAAAATGATCCCGCACAATTGCAGGAAAGAAAGTAGAAATCTCATTACAGTATAGATAGATTACCGTAAAATCTTGAGAGTGACCCAACTCTTGGATCCTTAAGACTTTGGAAATGTACAGTCTCCTCGGCGATAGTAGATTTCCTTGAACACAGCACGGGATTTGTGGAAAACAATATTATATCTAAATCAGACCAAAGGCACTGCCACTTCCAACCGCCTGAATATCCGACGAGGAATCTTTCAAGGTGATTCATTGTCACCGCATCTGTTTTGCTAGTCCTTAATTCCCCTTACACATGAAATAAACAATAATAAATATGGATTCAAAGTAAACAATATTCACTCTCCCTACTCTACATGGATGATGTAAAACTCTTTGCCAAAGATTACAACCATTGAAGGGTCTCCTTAATACTGTAAAATAGTACAGTGACTTCACAGATATGGATTTCGGATTTGATAAATGTACAGATGTACAATTGAAGAAAGGGAGAATTACAGAAACATACTCAATAAATCTAGATCTTTTTCAGAGATTAGGGAACTGGAACAAGAAGACGCTTAGAGACAACAAGGAATAGGCAAAGGACTATGGGATACAGCATAACCAAAAGATGGAGAAAGTAAGAAAAGAATATTGCAGGCGTGTGTGTCTTGTATTGGATACCAAGTTGAATTAAAAAAAAAACAGAATATCAGCCATAAACACGTTGGCTGTTCCCCCGCTGCAATGCAGTTTCAACATCTTTAACTGAACCATAACTGGCATTAAGTGAATTGATGTCAAAGATCTGAAGGATGCAGAGGATTAGTTCAAATCGAACTGTCTTACAAAACTACAAAAATCGGTCTTCAAAGATACCTGGAAACTACAGAAGACGGGATGGTGATCTGTGTTAAAGAACATAAAACTTTTTTTAAAAAATCAGTCTTAAATGTAGACAACAAGTTCGAAATTGAGTTTAAAGTAGGTGAAGAAATGCAGCTAAAATACAATACCCCTACTTCAGCTGAAAACAATTAAAGATACAAGATACAGAAACGATGGCAAGATAAGCATCTTCATGGTCAATGCTGTGGCCGTACCAAACAAACTGATGTAGACAAGCCGCCGTACCCATCAGTGGCTACGTATTGAAGGGTTAAAAGCTGAAACTGAAGTTTCATTCCGGCTTCACGGGACCAATGCTTGCTAGCTCGAACTTACCAAGCACACATAGTGAAAAATTGTGTTAGCCCAAAATTATATATTTTATAACCAAATGTAGTTTTAAGTATTCCGTATTCATTAATATAGTGCTCTGTTTTGACATTGAGCTCTCTTGGGATTTATATCCTCTGTTGTGGATTCCGAGATGAAATTCGGCCTGCAATGAATGACAAACGCAAGAAATAAAGATAAGAAATTAAATGTATTTACACAATAATACAATGGGTATATTGTTAGTAAATCCAGGAACGCGGTTAGTCGTAATAATAATAATAATAATATATATATATATATATATATATATATATATATATATACAGTCTCGAAGTAGGACTTCCTTAGAGTCTACGTGCCTGTAACTGACTTCTACAAGCGGTTACCTCACACTATCACTCTACCACCAACTCAATCACAATCTCTGCTCGCTCTCCCAATCTCTGCTCACTCTCCCTATATTCTGATTGACTCTGTGTATTTAACGGGAGCAGTCCCAGTAACACTCTGGTCGAGTCCACTTATATGAAAAATGGGTGGACCCCATAAAATCCTCCTTGGATATTACTAATTGCTTGATATCACACACACACACACACACATATATATATATATGTTTTCTCCGAAGCGAAGTAAGTTGTTTTTGTCTCTATAAAAGAATTATAATAAATACCTATTACTCTACAATCATTATTGAAACCTTTTTGAATTCATGCTGTGAACTTTAGAATTTATATATTATTTTCATTCTCATTACATTCGGATATATATATATATATATATATATATATATATATATATATATATATATATATATATATATATATAGCGAGATAAGCTTGCTAACCATTACACCGTCTCGAGGTGCCAGAAGTGATTTTGTAATCATAGCTTACATGTGGCACAAGACCGAAATTACACATATATATATGCCCTCTGATATATATATATATATATATATATATATATATATATATATATATATATATATATATATATATATATATATATATCAGAGGGCATGTATATATATATATATATATATATATATATATATATATGTGTGTGTGTGTGTGTGTGTGTGTGTGCGTTGTGTGTATGTCTGTGCATATACACATAATAGAGCCTTTTTGATAAATAAAAACTCCATCATTTTTTTTAGAAATTGCTATACGTTGCGATAGGGAACTCAGAAGATATTTATATTTTGAGAGCTTTGGATATATATATATATATATATATATATATATATATATATATATATATATATATATATATATATATAAACACTCCAAATGTATATCTGCTGTGTGTATATATGGTGGGTGAGTGAACACGCGCTTGTATGTGTTTGCCGATTTGTTTGTAAAAAATAGAACTCATATCTGCTTTTAAAATAGGAATGATAACTTTTTACGATTCCATCTGCTATACAATTGGCGCACTTGTAGAGTGGAACCAGGAAACCCTTTGAGTTGTTTCCCGAGTTCGTTGGCATCAAACATGACATGTCCTATATTTGGAACGGAATATTTCAAGCTTCACAGTGATTCAGTTCAAAACGACATCGGTTTGTCGGGCGTTATGGAATAGACAGGTACTTATGCACGCCTACGCCACGGTCCACGGGCTAAAAAATGCATTAACAGGCCAACTACTTCCGCAAATGTGCGACACGATTGCATCTCCAAACGAATTGGATATTCACAGAGATGTACGCGTTCAGACTGAAGAAACATCGATGCCAACATATATTCTTATATAATCATTGGTTTTTTCAAAGACTCGCAAACACACACATATACACACACATACACATACACACACACACACACACACACACATATATATATATATATATATATATAGCATATTTTCATTCAACCATATCTCGTTAAATAATTTAGTCCTATTATGCCTATTTATTTTAGTTTTAAACCTTTCAATACCAATAATTAATTTCTTGGTGCTTGTAATACATTAAGAAAAATTGTTAATTTTTCTTCACATATTTGTCCAAAACGTGTAACATCATAATTGTCCATCCCTAACAAATTTTTAATATGTAAAAAAACACGAAACTAATTGAGGTTTTTTTTCACGTTTCCAGATAAGACGTTTAGCCATTATGAGTTATTCAGCTAAAAAGAGAACAGTCGTTTTGTGTTCCACTATATTTTCCAAAATGAGCAATAGTGAGAGGAAAAAGATCATTCAGACTTTCAGTTATGGTACCAACATTCAAACTCTCGCTTACATTTTCAAATTTCTTTCTTTGAATAATTTAAAAAAGAGGGACTAGTGCAGAGGGAAAGTGGGCCAATATATCCCAACAGGAAGAAGGAATATCATTTCAACTTAGAGCTAAAAAGACCAATTAGAAAATAATCTAATTCAATCCATAAGTCGTGTGGAATGTGAGAGAGGATTTTCAACGATAACAGTCCAAAGATCAGTGATAAAAGGCTTGAAAATGAAATTGTACGTGAAATTTGTTAGTGCAGGACAGAAAGAAGGTTAGAGAGGGCAAAGCTCAACTTGAATAAATTGGAAAAGGGTCTTGGAATAATATATATATATATATATATATATATATATATATATATATATATATATATATATATATATATTTATATAAAAGTGAACATAGACGTCAACACTTCGAGGCGACAGTCTGTTTCATGCTATATGCAATCAGTGGCCTGACGATTGCATATAGCATGAAACAGACTGTCGCCTCTAAGTGTTGACTTCTATGTTCACTTTTATATTTACACACGCTTTATCTCTGATATTGAGCACTTTATTCCATAAATATAGCACACATTAAGACTATATTTCTTTATATATATATATATATATATATATATATATATATATATATATATATATATATATATATATACTCTCATCCACAGACAGAACGTTTCGCTGTATCACAGCTCTTCTGTGTGGCTTGTGTTCTATTGTTGCATACCGGGATCGAAACCCGTCCGATTGACATCAGTCAGTGATCATACCCATTACGGCTGAGAGAAAGGGAAATTTTAACGGTTTCT
The DNA here is from genome assembly GCA_963932145.1 of Acanthosepion lycidas. Lineage (NCBI taxonomy): Eukaryota > Metazoa > Mollusca > Cephalopoda > Sepiida > Sepiidae > Acanthosepion > Acanthosepion lycidas. Next base: position 39,225,385 of record OZ010585.1, on the reverse strand, counting down.
ATACGAAATACGCCAGTGGCCCTGAGATCTCAATTCAGTTGAAGTGCAATGCGTTAATAGCAGTAGGAGTCACAGGTTTTAAAATTACACTTTTCTCTAGAGAACTCAAACGGATTTCCCGAGAACATATATATTGTCATCTGCAGACAGACCTTTTTCGCTGTATCACAGCTCTTCATCCTCATCCACCCCTATATATATATATATATATATATATATATATATATATATATACATTGTTAAAGAGCAAAAAAATGAAAAAAATCTGTTAGTGGAACCAATACCCTGGAATAAGATAAAATTTCGAACAAGGAGCGCAATAAGAAAAAAAAGACATAGAGGCAAACAACTCAGTAAAGGAGAATTCTCTTTCCTTGTGTGTCTCATTAAATAATCCTACCTGCATATACTAGTTGCAATACTAGTGTAAATAGGTACTGTTTTAACCTTTTTAAGTATCGTTAAAAATGGACGACGCCCAGACTGACTGTGTATCTACTTTTGAACACTCAAGTAAAATGGACTTAAATGTTTGACACCAGTGAAAATCTAACTTTTTAAATTACCTCTAAACATACCACTAGCATTTAAAAAAAAATTCTTTCAAAATGAGCCAGCATCTACCTTATTACATCCTGTATTCCTATGCCTAGCTTTTCAGACACACGTGTAAACCTGGTTTTGTCAGCCTTCTTGACTCGCATGTAAAACAGATTGATTTATAGCTTCATGTAAACCGCATCTGTATCTACGTTTTTAGAATATCGTGGAAACAATAACTGCGTCTTATTTTTTTTATTCTTGTTTAAATCGAACCTGTCTCTCCTAATGTTGTTCATCCAAGCATCAGAATTCGACATTAAATAACCTGAAAAAGACTGATGAACCGTAGATAAAGTAAACTAATCCTAATCTTATTTTAGCAGACATTTTAATAAGCAAACTCCTCACTGTATAAAATCCCAGTGGCATCAATACTAGTCGTTCTAATTAGCAAACTGAAAGTTTTCACACATTTAAATTAGTCGTTATAACGAACGTGACAGGCTGAGCTGAACTAATGACTTATTCACACTCATTATTTTATAAACAATTCAGTAACATAAAACAAACATTTATTAACAAGCATTTCCCAAGCCATATGTATGATGAACAAATAAAATTAGCTTTAAAAAAATTCTGCAAAAGTAACAGATCAGTTCATATAAAAATATGGCATCATTAATCTATTCAATAAGAACAAGATGAATCCAAGAAACATCACGAATAATGCCATAAAAAGAATTCTCCGTTACATATCTCTTAATCACGCCAATAGCTTTACTGTAATTTTTTAAAAAAAATTAAATTAAATATAAAATAATTATTAACAACAACTGGTAATTTAAAAAATATACCCTCTATATAAAACAATGTCCTTCGTGAGATTGATCTACCATACAATTAATATTTCTTAAAAGTGTGATCTTAAAATTGGTCACACAAATACGAAACTATCTCGTCGGCTAACAACTCTTCTATTTAAAGTTAGTACAATTCATGCATATATCAATCATTATATTACAAAAAAAATACGATTGACATAAGATAAATATTGCAAACTTTTTATAGAAAGAAGAAACACGTATTATATAATATGTATTTCGCACAGAAAACAACTTTTCAAAGAACATTCTACTCATGATGTCGTGTAGCATTCCAATAAAGCCAGGATATAACTAACAAAATCTTACCTATCTGGCATTTGGCTTTAATAATTAGAAAGTTTCATACCTTCTTAGGTTTCGTTAATTTCGAACTTGCTCTTATTTAAATCATTAGTGCGCGGCGTCCACTGTTTTAGGATTCTTCTTCTATGTGCCATGTCCTTTCAAGACCTGGTTCAACATCACACCTCACAACGTCTGGTTTTATTTGACTCAAAGTCACTTTTGACTGGCTACCGTCCTTTACTTAGCGTTTCCCTTGATTCTTTTTGTTTTCATGAAGTATAGAAATTAGTGGTGAGCCATGATCGCCCACATCCTATAGCGACACGCTTTACATATGAAGGAAATACCTTCTAAAAGCCAAGCAAATTATTAAGAAACAGAAAATTTTCTTTAGGAACAAAAAAATATTACTAAACAGATATGGCAGTACATGTTGGCCAGTCTTCTCCTCACAGATGGAGAAGACATTTCAGGCCAAAGAAATGTGATTCTACCGAAGGATGCTGAGAATTCCAAGTTGTAAACATACGAATTAATTTATAGTCAAAGTGGAAACTCTCATATATAAATGAAAAGTTTCACTACTGACACCAGAGTGTGAACGTGAACCTCCAGAAAATGAAAATGTAGACCGACGTTTCCTATAAATAGAAATATCATGCGACTGACTGGTGGTTACAAAAACGTATTGACTATTGTGTTAACCCGGACGTTAAAGTCGAGTGTTCCGTGTTTCAAGATGAATTTGTACTTTTCTTAGCAGCTCTACGCAGTCATGTATTAGCTGATAAGTATTTAATAATCTTTCTGTTGACTCTTTACTTCTTTGCTATTAATGTATTTTAATTGAATTTGGCAATTAAATGCTTTATTAATTTACATTGAAGTCTTTCTCTTATTACTAGTATTATTATGTATGTCGGATTACAAAAGAAAGTGAAAGACTTTTCACTTTCTTTTGTAATCCGGCACACATTTTTTCTTTTAATCATTTCAACCCAAGCAAGGCAAGAATGTCACTAGTACACAGGTGGTTACAGGGAATGAAACTGTCACTGTTGACACCAGAGTTTGAACGTGAATCTGTAGACTATGAAAATGTTGACCGCCATTTACTATAGAGATCTCATGCCATTGACTTGAGTGGTTACAATTACATGTTTAACTATTGTGCTAACCCGGACATTAAAGTCAAGTGTCCCAGGTTTCAAGACAAATTAGTACTTTTCTTAGCAGCTCTACATAGTCACGTATTAACTGATAAGTAATCAATAATCTTTCCATTGACTCTTTACTTCTTTGTTGTTAATGTATTTTAATTGCATTTGATAATTAAATATTTCATTATTTTACATTGAAGTCTTTCTGTTATTACTTGTATTATGTGCGTGTGACAGATTACAAAAGAAACAAAAAGGACACTCATATTTAGAACAAGAAAGAGACAGTTGATATTTCGAGGATGCATAAGACGGAAAGAAAGCTTGGAGAATCGGCACACGCAGAACATATTCAAGGCAAGAAAGACAGTGGAAAGCAGCGAATAACCTACTTAACTAGCTTGTGTAAATGATTGACAGAACAGAAATCCAAAGGTATAGCAAAAAAATAAAATAAAATAAAATAAATAAGACTGAAGAGATGCGTTACATATAAGAAGATTGGCAGAATCTACTTGCACGCTTTCTTCTTGATATTTCCCAGAAATTTCTTCTCTCTCGTTCTGATTGTAAGTATAGGTTTTCCTTGTTATTCTTATCTTTTGTAAAACTTTCTTTTTGATTGCATCTTCCTATTATTTTTCACATTCATCAATACAAACAGGCCACTGTATTTCAAATTTATTCTTAATATGTGAGGAAATTATCCATCATTCACTGACCTATAGAAGATTAAATATTACGTAGAACTTGGCTGCTCTTTGTATCTAACGAAATGTTCTGGTTTCTTTATACTCTACTTAGTTTCTCGAAGACATATTTCTCTATTCCAACGTGTAGTTTAGATTTCTGTGTTCCATTTTCTATCTTCTGTAACTATACTACTGTGGCAATTAATTTATTGTGGCTACTAGATTTTAGCATCAACAATAAATAGCTATCACCTTAGGTTCTATCGAATACGTCCTGGGTATGACGGTAAACTACATCCGTGTCCTGGGTATGACGGTAAACTACATCCGTGTCCTGGGTACGGCGATAAACTGCATCCAACAGCAAGGTCTCAGATAATCTTTTCAGAAAAATAATGTTGCCAGCTCTAAGTTTTTGAAACAATAATGTTGCCAGCTCTATGTTTTTGAAACAATAATGTTGCCAGCTCTACGTTTTTTTGTAAAGGAATAATGTTGCCAGATCTACGTTTTGTTTTTTTGAAACAATAATGTTGCCAGCTATACATTTTTTATTCCATACAAAATAGGCATTTAATATTCATATAAACTGGATTTGGCATTAAATAACCCACAGTGGTTGATATGCCATAAAACCCAAACAAACAAACAAATTAGGTTCTATCTTTTGTTAAAGACCATATATTTTATCTTACAACAGTTATAAGCTAAAACTCTTTTTACTTAATTTCTTTTTTTACCTTGTGTAAGAGTTATATCAGTTGTTGTTTTTTTTAGTTTGCCATCAACTCTCATGTCATGTGCGCATCCTATAGAAGTATCGTGTAGGAAAGGGTTTGTAGGGTGAAAGGCCGAGTAAGCACGTTTGAACCCAGTCAAGCGTTGTGAACCTTGCAGGTCGATTCCGATGGCCAGACTTGTGAAGCCTACAAGATCAAGACAGTCGTTCTTTGACAGAGTTCAAATGGGTTTACTCAGCTTTCTATCCTACAATTCTTTTTCTACACGACGCTACGTCTCAAGCCTACTCTACCTTCTATTTCCATGAAAAAAGAGGTGACGAACTACATTCCCAAGTTCTATATAGTCCGATGACAGTCAAAGATCCTCCATGCTTTATACACATTGGGCGAATCTGTTCTCATTCAATTCGTATTCTATGGTTTAGAAGGAAGTTTCATTCTTGCAATCTTACTTTATGAAACAGACTTTCGAGAGAATGGTTCCCGAAACACTAAAATTTAGTCTTTAGTTTCGGACCAGCTAATACCTATCGTATATGTCTTCATTATCGTGCTTAATTCGTTTCTTACGCCGATGCAACAACTTTATTTAGTAACGGTCTATCTGAGGCCTTGTATTTGGTGAACAGTATAAATGGTCGTTAGGAAGGAAACGCTCTATTTCTGGCCAAGGGAGAGAATTACGTTAAAAGGGGTTATATTTAAATTTAATTTTCAAGAGAACAATCATTATTATTAGAAATTAAATACCGTATATACTTGTGTATAAGTCGACTTTATGTACAGTATGACCCCTGAAGTTTTTGCATATATTTTAACCGCCACTGAGAAAATTGCCTGTATATATTGCAACCGAACTCTGAAAATGCATTATTTTTAACCTCTTAAAAAATGTCCTGTGTATAGAACGACACCCTATATTTTGCGTAAAATATCTGATCTTAAAAGACTCATATTATACAAGAATATAATAGGTAATACTATTAGGTTTGTTGCAAAAATAATGTCGTTTTCTCACATAGTAACATATGTGAGAAGACGACATTATTTGCACCAACCTAATATTATGAAACTAATAAAAAAAAATCCTGGAAAGAAACTGGAATTCTGTTGAAAAAGAATTCTTTTAACGCCGAATTTATCTCTTCTTTTTTACTCTTAAATGTTTCACTGCAGAGAATGGCTTTCTGTAATGGGATCAAATGTAGACCCTGAAGTGCTAAATGGATTGCATCAGAGGAACGCGATAAAATGTCTTAAATATCTGTTGAGACCTTCTGCGCTTAAACTAAAGAATGGCATCAATTCTGTTGACCGAATCCTAATATTATTTTGCTAGCTTCAACTCTTTGATCCTTTTTAACAATGAAAGACCCCTATAAACAAAACCTGTTATATTCACACGATTGTTGTTTTTCTTATACTGACGGACACATCCCCGGATTCTTCAAACAAAATATAGAAACATACGTTTCCTAGCAGAGTATCCTCATTTCTATAAATGAATATTATATTTTTAACAAAAAAATCTAGTATGTTTTATATGTCTGACACAATGACGTGAGTCAACCAATAACCATAATTATAAAAAAAGATATCGAATTAATTTTGACGAAAAAATAGAGAGATATTCCAGAAGAGTGCTTGGTACTTCAGATAATTCTGAAGTGAATTTTGATTAAATCGTTTACATTTAAAATTTAAAATCAAAATTCAGTCAATAACGAAGTGCAAAGGCACGGATTTACTGATCCATACCTTAACTCTCAGAAAATGCGACAGTTATTTGCGAACAGATCAATAAATTACATATCGATTTCTGAATTTTATATTTTATGCTTAAAAAAATTAGCATTCGAAATATTCAAATAATTCGATTTTGATAAGATTTCCCAATTGTTTAAGAAAATTTGCATCCATTTTTTTTAAGGGAAAAGAAACGTTAAAGTTAACACTAAATTTTATGTGCTAATATTTCCAAAAAAAAAAAAAAAAAAATTCGTAAAGTGCCCATAAAAGAAAGCATTTCTAAAACTTATTCCGTGTGATTTTGTTATAAAGTTGATGTGGAGCGTTAAATTTTTGAAATGGGCTATTATATAATTATTCATTTTAGCAACTCGTATCTATGCAAGAATTAAGCCCATCTCAACATTACCAGAAACCGGAACTTGTGCCTAGACGTTTTTACACGTTGCTTTAACACGTTTACTGCCAGAGGTGAATTACGAAAGCTGATGGCAAATACCAACTTTCTAATAGCCAATATACATAATAAAATATGGTTTATAGCTGCAACTAAAGTTTTACCATTGTTTTACCACTAAAAGTATCCTGGTTTCCGTATGATCACCGCAGTTAAGTAACAGCTAACCTGGTCAGTAACAATATGGGTGATCTCTTGGGAATACCAAGTGATTTAAACATAGCGACGCGTGTAGAGTAATGGATAACAGGTCGGAATTGTTAATGAGAGACACAAGTTCCAATTCCCGTTGGGTGCGTTATATTCACATGCATTGATATCCTTTGGAAAGGCATGACTCCAACTCTTCTCACTCCCCCCAAAAAAAAGGGTTAACTATTAAGGCATGTTTCACTAAACAATCATTATTTAAAAAAAAAACAAAACAAAACAATTACAATATAAAAATGGCTTTAAATAATCTGAAATGTTGATAGGGCATAGAAATGATTCAATCAATATTTCAAGTATAAGTATCACTGCGAGATAACTCGTCGTCGACACTAGATAACTCGTCGTCGACATGTGATAACTCGTAGTCGATACGAGATAACTCGTTGTCGGCGTCATAATAAAAACTGCCAACCACAAGTTATCTCCTGCTTGGCAGTCAATATATTAGGTTGGCGCAAAAATAATGTCGTTTTTCTCACATATGTTACTATGTGAGAAAACGACATTATTTTTGCACCAACCTAATATTAACCCTTTGAGTCCTGACCATCGCTTTATCTCTGATAGAGAAAAATGACTTAATACCAAGCTACCGGTGGCTAAACACTTGTTACTATTTTTATATCGACTGTGAAACAGTACATACCAATTCTTTGCGAATTTTAACTCGGGAACTCAGGCAGAAGAGTTAAAAAATGTTCAGGAAGGCAGAGCTCAAAAGGTTAAGAAGAATGTCATTTGCTTGTATATCCATTTGGATGTCAAGCACAACGCGTAACCTTATTGAAATTAATATATAACCCATGCCTTATTCATAGAAACAATAATAACGTTTTTATCAAAAAAATGGTAGCATTAGGCTTACACTACACCTCCAATCATGCTTCTTGCATTGGAGTCAAACGCCTTCTTCCGGTTCGCTGAAATTTAAGTTATTCTCTTTGTTTTATATTTTCATTTAGAAAGTCATAACTTATTAACGTATGAGTCTGGCTTTTAAGTGAAGGGTGATATTCTAACGTAACGAAATTGAGTTGCTTTTTCTTAGAAAATGTTGCTATTCCCACATAGATTAATTTAATATTTTAATGTCGTCTCTATTCAAGACGTCGGTGATCATGTCTCTTCAGATTTTCCTTGAATATATTTGAATTACTAAGGATCTTTTAAAAACATTTCACTCCAAGTAAAGCAATAATTCCACTAAGACGCAAGGAGTTACTGAGTATTTGAGAATATTAGAAAAAAACACCATTAAGAAGAGAGATTAATAAAGAACAAGTGTTGAGAAGATAGAAGGTAACGACTGACACTGCATTTAATTTTTTGAAGATCAATGTTGACTAGGGATCAAGAAGCCGGAAGTGAGTTCGACAAGCCAGATAGAAGAAATTATTCGCATACATCTAACCCTATATCTGGAAAAGATAGTGAAGTGGTTTCTCGTTGCCTTTTCTAAAGTTTTGAATTCAGAGTTTTTCTAGATTAGCCGCCACACAAAACTATGGATCATGGTCCCCCCACCCCGGTATTTAGCCCATAGTTGAAGCGAGAGACGGATACATGTGTTTCTCAAGGGTATTAATGTGGAAGTAAAATAATCAATCCCGGTCGGATTTTGAACACGTCTCGCCGGTTCCACTTACTGGAATAATAACCATTACACATGCCACACCCAAGATTGAATTATACAATGATCTCTTCAGGCGACTGTCCTCGCTATCGCAAAGTTTTGGTCATCGTAGCATCTGAAGTTACCGGAATTTTGAAAATATTAGGATAAATTGTCGTCTAAATTACGCAAAAATGGAAATAAAACTGAATTCTCATTTTGAGAGATATATTTACCAAAATTAACAAAATATCTTGAAATACTAGAGAGTAAATTTATCCAATAAAATTGCCATTGGCTTCAACCACGGTCTCCAGACGACTTCGGAATCTTCTGCATCTCTTCTGGGTGGTCTCCTTGTTTAAGTTCGTGAATGCCGCCAAAATCCTTGACTTTGGTGTTACAATGAGTTTTGTCAGTCCCTCGCTCAACTGGGCCCCACACATAATTATCAAGGGGTTAGAGTCTAGGGATTTAAGTGTCCACATGTAAGGGATTGTGTAGTCGCAGAACTTGTCTGACAGCCATGACTTGGGTTCTCCTACTTGTGTGGCATAGTCTTTTTGACTGACATAGGGTCTTCCAGCAACCACTCTTTGGACCCAAGACAGCACTACCCCCTCAAGGCACTTGATGTTACCCCCCTTGTTGAGTCTGAGGTCCTGTAGGAAGATGAATGGCGGTATAACGTTGCCATCACCAGTGATCGCTCCAAACACCTCGTTCCGAATCCTCATCACTATCTTCAGATTGACTCTCGAACATTCTGAAATGTTCATATTGAAGCTTCCGGCGCGAATGCCAAGCAGTAAAGTATGCCGTTTATAAAATTATGGCGAATTAAATTAAATCATGGTCCTCTTTTTCTCACAGACAGTGGCTAAGTGACCCTACTTTACTGTGCAGAGGAAAAATCAAATGAAAAATATAGAATAGGCGCAATTTATCCATCGCACCGTTTACATCAATGCATTAGATTCGATACACAGATCAATATATTTGCCTTATATTTATTAACTTTAATCGATCTGTGAAGCGTTACTGAATTCTAAGAACTGAAAGGAGATGTTTTGTAGACCGTCATCCCTGTCTCAAGAACATTAGTGTGTTCTGGGTATGACGATAAACTACATCCAGGAGCAAGGCCTCTGATTAGGAGGTTTTGAAGGGCGTGGAACCACCTCTTAATTGCTGGCGTTCCTAGGTCCACCCTGACCCGGGATGGTAGCACCTGTTAGGGTCCCAGCTATGGGCAAATAGTTAACATCCAAATTTGTGTAAAAATAGGTTTTAATACCAGAAATACTTTGTAATAAAAAAATTATTACCAACAATAATTTTCGTAGGAAAAATAATTATCAACATTACTTTTAAAAACACCAGCAATACAAACAGCTATACATTCATCGGAAAAAAATGACCAGCTATAGATTTCTTCAAAAAACTTTTCCCAGAAATACATTTTTGAAGAAAAACATATTACCAGCAATAACAATTTTGGCGGCATTAAATAACCTATTGAGGTTGAAATGCCGTAAAACAAACCAAACCAAGAAAATTAGTAAAATTTCGTCATAAAATTTGCAATGTAATATTTGTCATGGTGCAAGGATAATCCCAAAATTATTTTGCATTTACTTCCTGTGAAATATCATTTTACTTGTTTTGTTAAAAAAGAAGAACCAAATGTCTACCTTTTTATCATCTTTTTGTATGTTAAACTATCTTTCAAATTTTTCTTATGTTACATTTCTCTTCAAGATGTTTTCGATCATGACTCTCCACAACATTCAGTGCTATGTAGCTGTAATAACTGCTTGCTCTCTTAATCTCAAGGCCATCTGCTTACACGGGTTCGTTATGCTATTCGATGTCTCAATCACCTCCTCCCATTTTTCACTATCACTTGTGCATGCTCCAGTCCCTCTTTACTTGCGTTTCTCTGAAATTTCAACTATTTATTTAAAAGTTTTAATTGCAAAAATCCTTTTTTATTGTTAAAGCTTTAAAACTTTCTCATTGTTCACATGTTCCGTCCATGTCAGTCCGTTATGTGCCATGCATGATACACGCTTAGGCGATCATGTATCTTTCGGTACATGACTGACGAGGCAGATTTTTTCAGTAGTAGGTTGCCATTTTTTTCTGTGGTAGACCAATTGCCATCCAAGGTTACAGAACTCGGTCTATCCTGCTATTTACCCATAACTAGAGGGAGAAGAAGATGATTCATACCTTTCCCAAGTGTATTAGCACGTAAGAAATTGTAATGGATTCGACTGGAATTCGAATTCGGCGCTCTGATTACACAATCCGAGCAGCTATCCATTACTCCACCGTTCCGTTCCATTCTGGAATCTCCCTCCTATATTAATATTGATGTTACATAGCAGTTAAGCACTACTGTCTTTGTTTTAAAAATATTTTCCCCTTTCTTAATATTTTGTTTGTTTTTTGGAAGGCATATTTGGTATGGTATCAAAATACGTCTGTAGAAACAATTCTGCCTAAAACTGCCTCTTCGTCTGTTACGAAATTGTCTTTCATCTCCTTCCTATAAAGCAATATTGATCTTACATAACAGTTCAGCACTATTGTCTTTGTTTCTAACAAGATTCTCCTCTTTCTTAATATTTTCGTTTGGAAGGCATATTTTGATATGGCATCGTTCCACCTTCGAATTTCTATGTCACATTTCCTCTCGTTTGTTAAAGCAATTCTCATCTTTGCTCTTGCCATGTGCGTTAGAGCTTTCTAACGTTTATATACCTAAAAAACGCATTCGAACGAATGATATTATGCTATTATATTATTCTAATAAAATCGGTTCGAAAATTATTAGGTTGGTGCAAAAATAATGACGTAATAATGTCGTTTTTTGACGTAACGTCAAAAAACGACATTATTACGTCATTATTTTTGCACCAACCTAATATTTGATCTAGTAATACCATATTCCAAAAGATTGTATGAAATCAAGAGAATAACTGCATTTGTTGACCTGTTTCTTGGCTTTGATAATAGGGTCACCAGAACATCCAAGTCTATGAGGAGGCAGTAGCTATTAATGGGACGCACAACCACGCATATATATATATATATATATATATATATATATATATATATCAATTTAAAACTCAAGATGGGATTAGAAATGTCCAGCAAAAAAGGTAATTAAAATTAAATTAAAAACTTCTTGAAAAGTTCTCAAGAATAGAGTTTAAAAATCGGAAAAATTTCTACAATTATTCATATATATATATATATATATATATATATATATATATATATATATATGTGTGTGTGTGTGTGTGTGTGTGTGTGTGTGTGTGTGTGTGTGTGTATGTCTGTGTCTGTGTTTGAGTACTTAGGTAGCACATATATATATATATATATAGGTAATTTGTATATAATTAAAAAAAACAGACAAACTTAAGGGACCATTGATTATATTTTATTTCTTCAGGAAAGAGATTTTTCCTGGTTTCTCAGATCATATTTCCAAACGTAAAAAATGGTTTAAAATTTACATATTATTATTTTTGTACAAGCTTTCGAGGGGTAGTTTTAATTTGATGTAAGGCGATAGAGAGAGGTGTAGGAGAAGGACGACATATATGTTTGAAATTAGAGAAAGGAAAGAGAGATAGGAATAATTTTAATCTGTTTTATTAAAATACTTCAGAGTAAGAGGGGGTAAGGACCAGACATTGACCAATTTAATAAGTCATCTCACAGAGACAAAGAGAAAACTGAAAACATAAATTACATATATGAATATATATAATATATGAATCTATCTATCTATCTATCTATCTATCTATATATATATATATATATATATATATATATATATATATATATATATATATATATATTAAGCCTATCCCCCCAAACAAGGCAAATGTGCTCACTAGCACGCAACGCTTTACAGAGAGTGAGAGCAAAGGTTAAAGTGGTGTGTTTGAGGAAAGACTAAAGAGAATGAACGGGATCACGATCAAGACATCAGAAGATGTCGGCAGACATTACATTTGAACATTTTAAGATTATAGCTATCAGGGAAGCAAGTAAGAGAAAGGGCGTTCACTGTCGGGAAGTGTGAGATAAGAAGCTCTTGGAATAGAAGAGATATTTAACCGTTTCGACAATGAAAATGTGGGATGAGATGTCAACCTAGTAGCACGCTTAAATTCACGCAGTTTCCGGAGCCGATGAAATTATCTCGTTACAGCAGTTGCCATGAAAGTATTTGTAGAAAAGACAGAGAGAAGCCAAAGCATGCCTATGAGAAGGTGACTGCAGACGAGATGCCGGATCAGCGCCTATCACATTGCATGTCCCTCTCCGGATTTTGTCGAGGACCTCGAGATGTATAGCCGGGGCACCAGACCATATATGGCAGCAGTATTCAATGCAAAGACGAATGGTAGATTTGGATATTTAAAGGATATACTCAGGCGAGAAAAATCATATATACTTTCTTAAATATTACAGATATATTGTGTCTAATTATTTTTTCTACTGATCCCTTCAAGTTGTCTGATAAGTTTCTTAATATTGATCATTACGAACATCGCAACAACGTATTAAATTGCGTAAAACAATTTCTATAGTAATGCCATTTTGCATTTCTACCCAGACAGCTTCCTTATAGTGAAACGTGTTTTTTGTAAAAAAAAAAAAAAAAAATTCTATGACTACAACGGAAAAAATTTAAAATTTCTAAAATATCTATAGCATAGCGCTTTTTTGCATGTTTAAAAATTACTGTGATATCGGAACACAAAGAAATTAGCAAAACTACACAAACAGCTTATTGCAGTTACAATAGACATTATTAATTTTTAAATAAAGCCAAGACTCAATAACATCAAGATGACCATAAAAAAACTCGAAAGCATTTGGGTTAAGAAGAACTACGGCACCTTTCTTGATGTATTTCATCTTAACATCAAGAAACTGATTAAACTGGAAAGTATCAGTATAAAAATAAGTAGACACAATATGTCTATACTATTCAACAATATATTTTAAATGAAAATATGCATCGTCGATATACATACTGTGGAGTTGTGATTAACGGCTCGGATTGAGGAATCGGATCGCCGAGTTCGAATTCCAGTCAAATCCATTAATTCACTTACGTGCAAAAACCCTTGGGGAAGGTATTAATCCTTTTCATCTCCCTCCAGCTATGGGTAAATAGCAGGACAGATTGGGTTTTATAGCCTTACATGCTAATTGGTCTAGTAGAAGGACAGCTCTAAATTCGGAGAATAGTTTTTGGCACGTAGTGCACCAGGTCTCTGTATTCGTCCTTTCAAAAAGCCTACACCATTATAATCAAACCATATGTGCTGGTGTCAGGGCTGTTAATTCCAAGGAACTGAGCTGCTTGACCCCTCATAAGTCGAATGCGACGGGAGATTCCACCACTATATACATTTTTTTTCATTAAAAAAAATCACTGACATTATTTATTTAAATGTTTGTGGTCTTATAATTGTCTTCATTACTGGACATTACTAATAAAACAAACAAAAAATCCAATACACAATATGCTGGCCGTGTTTGGAAAATAAAACATTCCTATAACTCTATCTACATGCATACAGGAATGCATACATTCAGTTGAAATTTAAAATAAAACCATTCTTGATAATGGTTGAAAAATATAGCCGAAAGCGCTCAGGCATACAAAACAATAGGGAAATTTCTATAGAATTTTGTCCAGGAAAGAAGAAACTTCTAAGAATAAATGAAAATTTAAATAACTTCATACATTTAAATGAATTTAAACAAAGGGCCTGAACAAAATTAAAAAAAATATGAAGATGGAAACAATTTACCCATTGTATATATAGTAAATAAATAAGTATAATATCGATTGTATATATATATATATATATATATATAACGTCATCCACAGACAGACTGTTTCGGAGCTCATCAGTGTGGTTAGATTTCCGGTTGCTTCTAGCTCGGATCGAAACCCGACTGAATTGGTATCAGCCGGAGATTCTACCACTAAGCCGTCGGCGCAGGGAAAAAAGAAGTGGCTTTTTAGCGTATTTATTTTTAGAAACACGCCCAGTGACTGACAGTGACTCTATTCGCTATATATATATATATATATATATATATATATATATATATATATATATATATATATATATATATATATATATATGTATATATATATATATATATGTATATATATATATATATGTATATATATATATATGTATATATATATATATATATATATGTATATATATATGTATATATATATATATATATATATATATATATATATATATATAGAGAGAGAGAGAGAGAGAGGCGACAATCTTTCATGCTAGATGCAATCGTTAGCCCACATATATGATGCCTGGCGATTGCATCTAGCATGAAACAGACTGTCGCCTCTAAGTGTTGACTTCTGTGTTCACTTTTATATTTACACCCTCTATCTCTGATATTGAGCACTTTATCCCATAAATACAGCACATCTTAAGACAATATTTCTTCATATATATATATATATATATATATATATATATATATATATATATATATATATATAATGAGCGCACGCTCATATACGGGAGACACGAGGTTATATATATTTATGCACACATTTACATATATATATATAGATACGCATGTTGACAAAACAGGGGAACTACTCTCGAGCACGCGCCCAAACCCCACACAATTTAGGAAGTACGTGTGTGTGTATGTGCGTGCCTGTGTGTATGTATGTGTATGTGTCAGTGTGTATACTGGTTCCATGTAGCTTGGGAAGTATGTGTGTGTATGTGTGTGTGTATGTGTGTGTATGTACTGATTTCTTGTGGTTGGATGGTGTGTATGTGCGTATGTATGTGTATGCGTGTATATGTACAAATGAGTTTACTAATTCCTCATAATAAAACAGTATATGTATGGAGGGAGAATATACGTACGCATATATACACGCATGCTGACAGAAACACACAAAAATAGAAACAGATCCAAGAACACATAGGGGTCAGTAAAACATTAAAAGATAAAATGCTGATAAGTAATTCATCATTTCGTTTGGACGAACCTTAATTGTTTTATGACCCTTCGCGCAGAACTCTTCATTGCCAATTCAAGAAAGAAATTCGGATTACTAACACAGAAAATGTCTCATATCGAGAATATTTAACATTGAAAAACAAAAGAAAAAATTAATTATTTTTAATAATATGTGGAAATCTCCGCTTTTACCTGAAGACTGTCATGAGACCAGGAACACGTATAGTGTAACATTATGTAAAACAAAGCATAATATTTTTTTTCTAAATAAATCCACATTACAACCAAAAACGTTTACGGCACCTCTCTTCTCTTCTTTTTAATATACATACTTTTCTCTCGTTGGAACCACTACAACCTCTTTCTTTTATATATATTTATATATATATATATATATATATATATATATATATATATATATATATATATATATATATATATAATTCGAAATATTGTAACTTTTATTTACAAAATATACTTACGATTTATCCTCAAGTCAGTAAATTATGCCCTAAATTCATTCAATGCACATTTAACAAATCCTTGTCATGAAGTTGCCAGAAGAATTTCTCATTCATTAAAATATTTACCAGTGAATAAAATGCATTGTCAGGGAAGGATTTTCTGTTTCAAAATAAATATAATATTCAGTGATATCTCTTTATTAAAAAAATCATTGCAGGATTCTCTTGCCTCTCCGTATATCGGAATATTTTCCGCCCATATGCGAGTGTATTGTGCGTGTGTGTGTATGTTTGTGTGTGTATTAGTAAACGTGCGTAAAAATAGGATCCCGTGTTTTTTCGAATAACCTCTGTGTTCTGTCTTCGTATATTTTCGGGAGACTGTTTTTGTTTACTTTAATTTCGATAGACAATCCCAGATGACGCTTGCTGAACATGGCGGCATTCAAATTAAAATAAATAAATAAAAGTATGAATACATGAACCGAAGAAGAAGAAAAAAAATCCCAGTTAGAAGATTTCAAATATCGTCTTGCATACACGTATATCCCATGCTTGTGTAAAATCTTGCTTTATGTTGAACCCCTTCCACTGAAGCATGCACAATGAAGACAGAGAAACGCAATACTGTCTCTATGTATATATAAAAAAGATCACTTCCAATAAACATCGTATACACGCGCTGGAATGTACATACTCAGCCGAGATAGAAATGCCACTTGGTATAACTTAATGTATTTGGGAAGAGAAAAAGCATCTTCCAAAATAGTTGCACGTATCCTGGGCAGACAAGCAAAAGTCAGATAAAACTCTTTCTTCTTGTATAAACACAAGCACGCAGTCACATCTATAGATTTACACAAAAAGAATGAAACTTAGAGAAACCTAACTCAAGAAGTTATAAACGTGTCAAAACACAGACCTCACACAAGCAGAAGATTGTGCTTTATACTGGTTGCCTCTGTTCAAACGAGATGTTACTCTGCGACACACCAGCTCAATAATAATAATAATGTGTACGGGCATTATTCGATGTGGCTGTCTTATTCTACAATCTAAAAATACAGACAAGCAGACAACCATTTCGACACCCAGTAAAGATTCTCCCTGAAATAATGATCATGAAAAAAGATGCACGGTGCGTCATCTCCAAGAGGACATTTTCAAATGACTAAAGTCTGGAAACTGACAAGCAATTCAGAGCTACGGAGCAGGATATTTACTGTAGCCAGTCTGCACTCATAAAAAGACAACTCGACTAAGACAAATATTGTAGATATTCATAAGCTTTGAAACAAAATAATCGGTTACAAATCATGGTCCACAAATGATAGAATAATGAACATTACATTTATTGAAAGGTAAAAGGAAAACATTTTAAGATCTGAAACCATTTAGTCTCAAACATGAACCAAAAATGACAAGAGGAGCCTAAGAATACATTACCTAGATGCCCGCCGTTCAGTTGAAGGCACTGTTGAATGTCTGGTGCAAAGTTGTTGATAGCGGGTACACGATCTCCATGTGAGGAACCCCTTGCCTTATAAATATCACAAGTGCCAAGTGATTCTTGACCAACTTGAAAATCTCTCCTGTTTGGAAATGTGTCGAAACTGAACGTCCTTTTCTATGTTCATTGAACAATATTAATAGTCTTAATTTCGTAATATGTTTTCACACAAACAATTTTCTCCCTCGTCTAAGGGATGAATTCGCTATATTTAGTTGAATATATCAAAATGTTAACTATTTCCCAGCAATAATCTATTAGGTTGGTGAAAAAAATAATGACGTATTGTCGTTTTTTGACGTTAAAAATACGTCAAAAATCGACATTATTACGCCATTACTTTTGCACCAACCTAATATTAATTTCATTTGAATTTCCAATGGAATAAAATTTCGCGTTTAACAATCTTTTTGCGTTAATATATTCTGCTGATGATTTATGAGGACAGTTTTCTTAAGTTACACAACACAATTCAAATATTGTATTTAAAGTAAAACTGAAAACATGGCAATTTGTCACTTTTCTTCAGAGTAAATACAAAGGACAAGAATCCACAATATTCTCTATATGTCTTCCTCTCTGTGGCTATAACCCAACCTGTTTGTGAAACATGCTGCTTCAGTGAATAGTCATTCAACTGGAACATTATACACAAAATATCTCTATGCTGCCAGTAACGCATGAATCATTTTTCTGGTCTTACAAATATCTACTTATATGTTTTCAGAAAGTTCAACTTTAGGACTGAGGCAGTCAAACATCCAGCTCTAATCACTTGTTTTTCCTCCTCCATTTACTAATGTTGTAAGTAAACAGCTTGAAAGTAAAACCAGAGAAGAAATAAAGTAAATGGGTTGGTGTAAGTAAATCCAAAATATTTACTACGCAGAAAGTTGCTTCACAATGCCGGGCCAATTTTTCTCGTCAGAATTCATCTTGCACGTTTATAAATCTACCATTCGTCCGTGCATTGAATATTGTTGCAATATCGTGTCTGGTGCTCCTGCTATATATCTGAAAACTGTTGACAACTGTTGTGGATTCCGATATGAAAAATCGGTTTCCAACAAATGACAAACGCAAGTATTTAAGAGAAGAAATGAAATGTATTTACACAAAATACAAAAGGTAATGCTGTTAGTAAATCCAGGAACGCCGGTTAGTATTCCTCTTCTCTATATTCTGACTGACTGAGAGTATTTAACGGCAGCCGGTCGAGTCCACTTATATCAAAAAGGGGTGGGCCCCATAACAACAACATTCAAAGAAGGGTCTCTAACGTTATCGGTCCTGATCTGTCATCTCGTCTTCAGTCCCATTCTCACTGACGCCACGATGTTTCACTCTGTCTTTTCTATAAATAGTTCCAAGGCAGTTATTCTAATGAGTTCTCGTCTTCGTACATGTGGGGACTTGTTAGGATTTTTATAGAGACAATGAGGTATTGTGATAAATGTAGTAAGAATGGTAAGAATGTGGTCTTTTGGTGATAGGAATATTGTGTTATGTCTGGGTCAGTATTTGTGGCTAGCTAAGTTTAAAGTTTAGACAGATGAAGATCGTCCTTTTCCCCATTCCCCATGTTGGCCTTGTGCCACATTTTCTGTATTTGAACAGAAATAAATATCGCTCTCGTCTTTGGTACCTCAATCGCATGAAATTAAACGTACTACTTGATTGGCAGCTATGCCCCATCGTTTTTACCGTTTAAATAATTAGATGTAACCCTAAAATAGGCCTTAAATTCAAACTCGACCTCATTTGGAAGTCGTACATACGAGCCATCGCTACAGATGCAGGAAAAATGATCGGATCCCTCTACCGCTTCAGTAAGTACCTGACTCATCATGTTATCGTCTACCTTTGCAAATAAGGCCGAAGGTACTGTTGTTATATTTTGGCGGGAGCTTCCCAGTCATCACATTCCAGTATCGATAGTGTTCAAAAGCAACCCCGAGTCCTTGGTGACAAATTATTTTCCAGTCATCAAACTCTCTCTCTCTCTCTCTCTCTCTCTCACAAGTGTGATGCGGCAAGCCTCACAATGTTCTATCTCTATTTCCATGAAAAGTGCTCACACGAACTACATTCCTTGGTTCTGCCAGGCCTAAGTTTCATAGATAGGAACAACCAAGCCAATTACATTGTGGCAAACCACCTACATTCCCTCCATGTTCCATCGGTGAGAAGTAAGTTCCACACAAAAAGCTACTTCCCGCGGAACCACGGCGATCTGGTACCGACTCACTAGAGCATGTTTGACCATCTCTAAAATATTAACATATTTAAGTTTAGGTTTAACCGTTATCTTTTTCTTCCTATCCGTATAAACTGCCTCTTAACGTAACCTTCTACATCGAGTGGTCCTGTGCCTTGTACAGAGTGAACCTTACTCTAAAAATATTATAGACTAATAGTTTGTTTTCTCGCACTTCTCTCTTGTGAGAATCTCTTCCGGTTTCTTACATCATTGTTACTTACGATCTTCAAAAATTTTAAAAGAACATTAATCGTTATCTTGTGTCTTCTTGATACCTGTTCTTTTATTGTCCTTTCTCCTCACTAATGTTTCCTCATTTTCTTTTACCTCCGGCAACCTACTGCCTCTTCCTGGTATTATCACTTTGAATTTAAAAAAAGTTACTTACTTAAATTTCGCACAGTTTGGTATGTACCCAAACTATTAGAGCACCTTTTGAGAAATAAGAATTGAGACTCTTACTACTGTCTACCAAAAATATAACAATAATTACCAATACCTATAATTGCATATTAGTATAACAAGAAGTCTAATGAGAGGTTACTGCTTTTACAAGAATTTTTTTTTCACCTGGTATTTATAAGCTTGAGGCGTAGTGAGCGAGTTTCGCAACCAGTTAGTTATGTAGCGGGTTCGATTCTAACTGGAAACCTACAATTTTGTTTTTATGCCTAAATGATATCAACTCTATATATAAAAAAAAAAATCAATATAGACTAGTTAATCAATTTAGTTAGTAAAAGATTTTTTACCGACAAAAAGGAATTTGGTTTATTTGTTTTAAAGGAAACGGCTTAACGTAACGGGGTAAGCATTAATTTGAAGGGATCCCATTGAAAGAGATCCAAAAATTCAATGAGATCAATAGATGTGTCGCAGTTATCCGAAGATGTATTGAAATAGCTAAAGATGCTTTCTTGAGATTCAGCAAAATAATAAAACATAGAAAAAATTACTAAAGAAAGAAAAGAGTGAAAAGACATTATGTCATACGTACCCTGCTGCATGATAGCGAATTCTGGACATTCCTTTACTGATTTAGAAGAAACTAGAAGCGACGAAAGCTGAAAATAAAATGTACATGTACAGTCTATGTGTGACACGATAATTTTTTTTTTAAATGTGGATTAAAAGGACATTACGGCCTTGTGCAAATTAATTGAGACAAAACGGATAATTCCGTTATTATTTACTTTTATTTGTACTTTTCCGATGAAATATGACCCAGCGCACATGGTAGTACTTCGTCTGTCCATTTCACGATGTCGTTCCTTGCAAATTGTAGGTTCTCGATTGGATTTAAATCAAGAGGGGTTCCGGGCCAGTCCATAGTACTTTGATTTGCTCGCTGGTAAGGCTTGCCAGTGTGTTGGTGCAGCGTTACAATTTTTGTACGCTTCCTTGGAGTAAAGTACATTGCAGACAATGGCCGTAGGACAAGTAATCGACAATCGAAATAATAGTGTCTGGGCGTGATGAAAATCAGATACAATCACGGATGACATATTTTTTTCAAGGCCAGACAAATTTCATCATACACCCCTGAACTAAATTTATATTACTGCACATCACTGAAAATGACCTATTTTGAGGAAAAAATAGAAATCAATTAAACCCTGTCACACCAGTGGGTCTGACATTGACCGTATATTGAAAGAAAGGAAATTAAAGCGCTTGTTTCAATTACTTTGTACAGAGGTCTATGCTAAACTCAGAAAGAAACAACTGAAATGTCTGAGGTGTATACTGAGGAATGAAGCGACATTCTGAAGGGGGGTTGACTGAGACAATCACCAAGTTTGCATGAATGCACAGCAGAGTAGATCACAGAGGTTGTTAATGAACAAAACATTGCTTCGAGCTACAAGAAAAATAGTTGTGGTGAAAAGTGGGCACCTATGTCATGAATTGTTATAGGAAAATTGCGAGCGATTTACCTAGTGAATCGATGAGAAAGGATCGCAGAGCGGCGAAAATAATAATGTTAAAGAGTGAACTCTTGCGTAGAGCTAAAAGCGCCAGGATGAGGTGGAGAACCATGATTATCTACGTCCTGGAGAAGCATGGGAAAACAGCGAGCAATTTACCTAATGTCTAAATTCATAGCAGAGTGGGCACAAAGATAATGTTAAATCATCAAACGTTGCATAGATCTCCAAAGAACAGGAAGTTGTGGAGAGCCATTGTCATGCATATACTGAAGAGCAATAGGGAAACAGCGAGTAACTAGCCTAATGAGTTTGTGTTAATGGATAGCAGAGCAGGAAAAAGTAGTATAGTAAAGAGTTAAACTTTCCTTACGGCTGCAAGGGATTAGAAAATGTGGAGAGCAATGATCACCTAAGTCCTGATAACACATAGGGAAATACCGAGCAACTTACCTAATGAGATTTTGCACATGAATAGCACAGCGCTTGGCAAAGATGATGGTAAAGAGTCAAAAGTTGCTTAGAGCTGAAAAGAAAAGGAAGTTGTGGAGAGCCATTATCCTGCATATACTGAAGGGCAATAAGAAAACTGCGAATAACTTACCTAATGAGTTTGTATGAACTGATAGATGAACAGGAATAAAGGAAGATAGTAAAGCGTCAAACATTGTTTATATCTACAAGGGAAAGGAAGTTTTGGAGAGCCATGATCTCCTACATCCTGATGGCAAATAAACTACAAGCAACATACCTAATGAGCATGTCTGAATGAATAGCAGAGCGGGAACAAAGATGATGTTAACGTGGCAAACCTCACATAGAGCTACTAGGGACAGGAAGTTGTGGAGATCCATGATCTTCTACGACCTGACTAAGCCTGGGAAACAGCGAACAGCTTACCTAATGAGTTTGTGGGAATTGTTAGTAGAGGAGGAATAATGAAGGATAGTAGAGACAAACTTTCCTTACAGCAACATGAAACAGGAAGTTGTGAAGAACCATGAACTCCTAGATCCTGATGGGGAATATAGAAACAGCGAGTAACTTACTTAATGAGTCTGTGTAAATGGATAGCATGGCGGGGACAAAGGGTCAGACGTTGCTTCGAGTTACAAATAGGAAGTTGTGGAGAGGCCTTGTCACGCATTTACTGAAGAAGCATAGGGAAATAGCGAGCAATTTACCTAATGAGTTTGTGTGCATGGATAGCACAGCATTTGATAAAGATGATGGTAAAGAGTCAAAAGTTGCTTAGAATTAGAAATAAAAGGAAGTTGTGGAGAGTCATTGTCACGTACATACTAAAGGAGATTAAGGAAGCAGTGTGCGACTTACCTAATACGTTTGTGGTAATTGATAGTAGAGGAGGGATAAAGAGACAAACTTTCCTTACAGCTAAAAGGGTCAGGATGTTGTGGAGAGCCGTGATCTCCTACATCCTGATTGGGAATAGGGAAACAGAGAGCAATTTACCTAATGAGTCTGTGTAAATGGATAATAGAGTGGGGACAAAGATGGCGGGGTAGAATCGACCGTCACTTAGGACGCTAAAGAACAGGAAGTAGTAAAGCGCTGTGATCGCTCACGCCCTAAAGGGATATGGTATATAAAAGAAGTATATTTGGTTTATGTGTTATTTTGTTTGTTTGTTTGTTTTTTTACGGAAATGTGCAAAACAAAATTGACAATCGGTTAAGAGATCCAGGGACGACTCCGTTGGTCTTTAGTTTTTATTATTAAAGGCGATTCAATTGAGAATTTCGCGGCCTTCGTTGGTTTAGTCGATTGAATAAACATAGAAGAGTTATTTTTGCTATTATCTAATCGATTCGGAGTCAATACATATAGTCAATGACTTTTACACAGGGTAATTCAAACATATTCACAACACCGAGTAGAGAAACCGTAAACAAACGAAAAAGAAACAAGATACAAATAAAAAAATAAATAAATAAAAAACAGCCACAAAATACAAAAATACAATAAAAATTATGGAACCGCACGTGAATCAAAACAAAATTATGGAATCCCCCACGCATCAAAAGCGAACATTGTTTCTTCTCATAACAATGTCTTAGGACAGAGGGTCCGTCATGGAGAGGGAGGAAACTTTGGAAGTAGAAGTGGTTTGCTTTTTGAAGTCTGGTCCTATCATTGTTAGTTTGTCACTATTCCCGAAGCTCTTCACGTCGGACTAATCACAGGATATGACATGCAAGAAGACTTTCACGCAAAACAAAAGCCTCCAGCACTTGCTGTCAAGAATAAAATAAACTAAACTACAAACAGTACTTGCAGTTTGCTTACTATTAGGATTCTTTTGCTTCTGACGATAAGGGTTGTTTTTTCTTTAAATCATGTCAAGAAAGAAAAAATAAAACAAGAACGTAACAATATACAAAAAGAACGTTTCATTTCTTAGTAATCAGTGTTCGGATTTATATATCCAGATAAAAAAAAAAAAAAAAAAAAAAAAACAACGAAAAACTAAAACGAAAAATAACCTTCTTTCTTTCTTTATGTTTATCGCTATGTGTACACACGCATATATATATATATATATATATATATATATATATATATATATATATATATATATATATATATATATATAGGTTGGTACAAAAATAATGTCGTTTTTTGTCGTTAAAAATACGTCAGAAACCGACTTTATTTTGCACCAAACTAATATATATATATATATATATATATATATATATATATATATATATGTATATATATATATATATATATGTATATATATATATATATATATATATATATATATATATATATACAGAGAGAGAGTAAGATATACATACCCTCCACACAAATATATTTATTACTTTAATGTTATTTTAGTAGATACCCGTATTTGAGTAGACGCTCCGTTTATTTTAAACTGTATTTAATTTTAATCTATTCGAGATAATTTATTAAAGAAAATGAACCCCACCCCCACCCGTAGGATTCGAATTAGTGGAGAAGGCACCGGTCAGAACAAGTCGGATTAAATGTACTTGTAAACATATATACAGTGCTGTTCGATAAAAGTGATTCACATGATTTTTTTTTATTAAAAATAGTTTTGCCGATTGTTTTGGGGGTTAAAATAAATTTTAATCTCGCTAATATAAAGACCGCATCCCGAACACCTAGGAAAAAAGTTTATTCACCCTAAGGTATTCTATTGATAATTATAAATTTGGATATAAATGAGATTCAGGAAAAAACTCTGTGCAAAAAAAGTGACTCAGATATCGCATTCTAACGATTAAACTGATACATTTAAAGAGATTTTGACAAAATATTTTACAATACACTCAGAACAATATTCTAGAGAATTCTAGAACAGCTTAAATTAAATCTAGTGTATTCCAGAATATTCCAGAAAGCCTCATACAATATAAAAACAGCTTGAAATAGCCACTCAAGTCACTAACCAGATGAAAGGGTACAAACACGCATCAGAACCATTTAAGGCATCTATTATTGCCTCTCAAAAGCAGGCAAGTCTGCGAGAGAAACTGCAGAAATTGCTATAACCTCACAATCAACTGTCTCTCGAGTGCTTAGGGCACATAATGATGCCACTCCTGATCCAAGGAAGGAAACAAGGGGACGAAAGAAAAATATTGATAATAGAACTTGCAGGGTAATCAAGAGAGAAGTTGCGAAGAATAGGACTATAACTAGCCAAAGAAATTGCAGCCAGTCTAAGAGCAAAGTGTTATTCTTGCCTCTTCAACAGTCCGTCAGAACAAGCTTACAAATCTTGTCAGAACAAGGCTACAAATCTTGTCAGAACAAGGCTACAAATCTTGTACACAAAGGTTTAAGCCGCTAATAAGCAAAGCCAACAAAGCCAAGAGACTTGAATGGGCTCACTATTACAAAAATTTCACCATAGAAGACTGGAAGAATGTTCTCTCCTCCGATGAAATGAAAGTTGAGCTAAATTCAAAGGATAAGGTGAGTCACTTTTATCTAACAGCACTATATATATGTATTAGGTTAGTCCAAAAATAATGCCGTTTTTTGACGTTAAACTTTATGTGAGAAAACGACATTATTTTTGCACCAAACTATTATCTATATATATAATAATCTACAAACAAACTGTTTCGCTGTATCACTGCTCATCAGCGTTCGACTTCTTCAAGCCGGGATCGAAACGCGACTGATTTTACATCAACCAGATCCCTTACCTCTAGCCATCGTCACAGGGAAAGAGAGAATTTTAACGTGTTTCTCTATACGAAATACGCCAGCAGCTCATAGAACTCAATTCAATATTACTTGAAGAGTAATGCTTAATAGCCGCTGTTTTTTTTAAAAACACCTTTTCCCCTAGAACTCAATTAGATGGATTTTAATATCTCATCCACAGACAGGCTGTATCCTGAGTGGGGCTAGACTTCAGATTGCATCAAGATGGGATCGAAACACGACTGATTTGACATCAGTCATATATATGTTACCTCTAAGCAATCTTCAGAAAGGGAATTGTCCAAATAACAGCATAATTATATCTCCCACAAAATGTTTTATATCTAAAAAAAAAAAAAAAAAAACTATTTGAGTTTCTTTTTTTCCAAGTTTTCAGATAAGACGTTTAGCCATCATGACACCATTTTCATGAGAATCATTGAAAAATCACTGAGAACAGGTTTAAATCATTTTGTGTCAGGCCCAGTGTTTTCCCAACTGAGAAATGGTGTGACGAAAAATTATTCAGTCTTTCAGTAACAGTAACAACATTCATACTCTGGCTTCCATCTTCAAAGTCCATTCAAGAACTATCAACATAATGGTGAATAATTTTAAAAAGTTTAAAAAAGCTTAAAACAGTACAGAGGAAAACGGAATTAGGACGTCACAACAGTAAGAGGGGTCATCATTACAAATTAGAGCTAAAAAGACCAATTAGAAAAGATCCAACTCTATTCATACAACGTTTGGCGCGTAAGAGAGGAGTTTCTGCTATGGCAGACCAAAGAGGAGTGAAAAAGACATTGTACGTCAAATTTGTTACTCCAGGACAGAAAGTTAGAAGGTTAAAGCAGGCGAAGATCATCTTGAATTTTGAAAATGATTCTGGAATGATTAAACATTCTTATTGCTTAGATTCCAATAATTTTATAAAAAACTCGGAGAATCCCAGTACAATATCTTTAATTATTTCTAAGATACAACGGTTCATAGCATAATATAACAATTGTACAATTTTGTTTTGACACGATTTGGACAATATGGATGTTACACCCGGCATATAT
Organism: Acanthosepion lycidas; assembly: GCA_963932145.1. Classification (NCBI taxonomy): domain Eukaryota; kingdom Metazoa; phylum Mollusca; class Cephalopoda; order Sepiida; family Sepiidae; genus Acanthosepion; species Acanthosepion lycidas. Next base: position 39,198,541 of record OZ010585.1, on the reverse strand, counting down.
ATATATATATATATATATATATATATATATATATATATATATATATATATATATATACCGCGTGTAACACCAAAATTGTCCAAATCGTGCCAATGCAAAATTGTCCAATTGTTAGATCAAGTTATGAACCGTTGTATCTTAGAAAATATTATATATATATATATATATATATATATATATATATATATATATATATATATATAATCATAGCTAAAGATAAGAAACTCATGAAGAACTGAAATAAATTTCAAATATATATATATATATATATATATATATATATATATATATATTAGTTTCTCCTCCTGCAAAGGAGGGGGAAACCATCGTTTGATCCGACGTGCTATGATTACTACTTGGCTATGGAATACACATTTTAATCGTTCAAATTTTAGAGAAAGTAATAACGTTATTCCTACGGAATACACGTATTACTGTGGACATTAACTATATTTGTTAACATTTCACTATATTAATAGGAACATATTCTCATTATCGGAAAAAGTGTGTATATACATACATACATACATGTGGTAAATAGGTCTGAACACATTATGGTAACTGTCTGATTCCGATCTTTAAACCATTTATCAGTACTTCTTTCACGGGCTCTCTGTAAAAAGCCATTTGAGAATCTAGGGAAATAATGTAAATGGTGAAGTAACCTCCTAACCTATTTGATTTTGGGTCTTAATTTATAATCGTGTTATTTAATTTGCATATTTATTTATCTTAAAACAGTTATTTAAACATTTCATTCATTTATTTGGTTGATATTTGTTCTTGGGTTTTGTTATGTGAAAAACTTATAAGATTTAAGTTGTAGGATTTTACTTAGTCTATTCATGATATGCTTGTTGGTAGCGTAGTAGAAATTTGTTCTCGTGTCTACATTTGAAAATCAATTCTCATCCTTGGTTTCGGTGTATATATTGTTTTGGAAAGATTGTCTGTAAATACTATTCTTCACCGATTACAAGGCCCAAAAGCCACTCAAGATGCTGTAAGTGCTTAAATAAAAGATGGATCTAGTACGCATTATAAGTATATGTAGGATAGATAAGGATTCATCCTAGACTTAAAGTGATATGATCGTAGTACTCGCAGAAGATTCTACTTGTAATTTTAGACAAAAGTTACATTGATTAGAGGTTTGTTGATTAGAGGTGGGAAGAGGTTTCTCTGTTCTTCCTTATTTTCTAGATTATTTTTAACAAAAAAAAATCTTTGTCTGGTCCAAGTTTTTACTTGACGTTAATTTAATTTAACTTGTATTTTAGTATCTCATTGTCAACTGAATCGATTCCACTGGTAACGACATGTAAATCGTGGCGACGGCGGGGAAAAATAAAATTTTGTAGCCAAAAACTTGCTCTATCCAACAGTGTTATTGAGCTCTCTGTAAATGCTGAAGTTCTATTGTAAAAAAAAAAGAGTTTTTGATTTCGAAGCGATTTTTTGGAATGTGTATATATTCAGTGGAATTCGTTGCATACATTTAATGGAAAATTTTACCCCACCAGTTTCGTGTGCAGTTATTGGATTTGTATCAGGAAAATTATTAAAAATCATAAAAAAATATGTATCTGGAAAATTTGTATCTGAAAAAATCATAAAAATATTTTGAAGAAAAATAAATGGGTTTCGGTTTTAAATATCTCTCAAAAGATTGATACGCCGTATCAAAAAGCAAATCAATCATTCAATATATATATATATATTTATAAATATGACTAATTTTATATCAAACTAAGCATAACAATATGCGAATCTATCGTTCTTTGAGTTTAAACTGCTACGAGGTATTTATATATTTTGTTGAATGACCCGGCGCAAAAAAAAATAAAGTTAACATGAAAAAAAAATCACTAAATTACTTTCTAAATCCCACTTTCAAACAGTATGCAAGAGATAAAATTCCAGACATGCTAAATGGTTGGAGAAAACTCCAAATCTACCGAACTATAGATGCCCGTATGTGAGTAGACGTTCCGTTTGTTTTAAACAGTATTTCATTTCGTCTATTCAAGAAAACTTATCAAGGACAATGCGGCCCGTGGGATGATTGGACTCTGCGTTCCGCTTTACAGAGGTAGAGAATTAGAGAGAGAGATAGGGGGGGAGAGGGAGAGAGAGAATAAGAGAGAGAGAGAATAAGAGAGCTGAAAATACCTTGATAGTTGGACGATAAAAAGAAAATCTAGTAAAAAAAGAGAAGAAAACAAAAAGACCCTTGGAATTATTTTTTAATATCTATAACAATATTAACAAATCTAATCACCTTTCTTATCTACAAGCTCGTTGCCTTAACTTACAGTAAAATCACATAAAAAAGTAATTATGTACAATAGTGTCACATTTTTTTGGATATCTACGTAGCAACTTCAATGCTACAATTGACGTCTCTTAATATAGAGATTCTATTGAAACCTTTACTTTATCAAGACAGACACCTTGACCTTTTCTCTTTTATAGAAAAGAAGAATTTTTTATTCTTCTAAAATACGCAACACACAAGGGACGTGATTATCTAGGCATAGCCCGTAGCTACTTTTCCGGTAACCATAATTTTAATGTCATTGACGCATTCCAGCGAGAAGTCTGTACGCCAGGACTTGTACACCTGCATAATTTAGGGTAGACGGCGTTAGAATATTGTTGTCAGCCAGCGACAATAAGTCAACGGGATAAGCTATGAAGCTGCGTCACATATGACAGCTGAAAGAGATCGGGGTGATAAGCTAGGGCTACTTTTAAGGTGGCTTCATTGCGAATTCATAACGGCGCAGAAAACGCGCGGATACATCGACAGCCATCAAAATATTGTAAAGGCGGGAAAATCCCCAAACCTGCACTTGTCAAATCATTTGAATCAACGGGCAAACTGGTAGTTATCATGGCTTACTCAAATTCTACTGGTCTTATCGTTGCAGAGTTGACAAGTTTTACATTGCTTGTCAAAGTTCTTTTTGAGTCGTTTTGTTTTTTTCATTTTTTTTTTTTTTTTGTTGATCATTTTAATCCATGTTCAACAATCAGGAAGCTTCTTCATGATGCAATGCCTATCTTGCTAATATCACCGACCATGATATTCTTCGGAATATGATCCTAATTTGATGTCCATATTTGGCGGTGTACTAAAATTAATAGGCTACGAAACAAGTTCTAGTGATTCAGTCCCGCAGACATTTCCTACCGTAGTGCGATTTAGTCTTTGCTACTGACCTTATCTATGTTGATTTTGCATCACCAATCTAAGCTTAAAAAAGACCTAAATTTGAAGCGTAATTTGCTCAACGCTTCTACTGCCCTGGGTATGACAATAAACTACATCCGCGTCATGGGTATGACAATAAACTGTATCCTGTCCTGGTTATGACAATAAACTACATCTGCGTCCTTGTTATGATACTAAGCTACATCCGCGTCCTGGGTATGGCACTAAACTACATCCTGTCCTGGGTATGACAATAAAATATATCCGCGTCCTGGGTTTGAAAATAAACTACATCCTGTCCTGGTTATGACAACAAACTACATGAGCATCATGGGTATGATAATAAACTACATCCTATCCTGGGTTTGACACTAAACTACATCTGCGTCCTGGGTATGACAATAAACTACATCCTGTCCTGGGAATGACAATAAACTACATCCTGTCCTGAGTATAACAATAATCTACATGAGGGTCCTGAGTACGATACTAAACTACATCCTATCCTGGGTTTGACACTAAACTACATCCGCGTCCTGGGTATGTTAATAAACCACATCCTGTCCTGTGTATGACAATAAAATACATCCTGTCTTGGGTATGACAATAAACTAAATGAGCGTCCTGGGTATGACACTAAACTACATCCTATCCTTGGTATGGCACTAAACTACATCCGCGTCCTGAGTCTGACAATAAACTACATCCTGCCCTGGGTATGACAATAAACTACATCCTGTCCTGGGTATGACAATAAACTACATCCTGCCCTGGGTATGACAATAAACTACATCCTATCCTGGGTATGACACTAAAGTACATCTGTGTCCTGAGTAAAGCTATAAACTGCATCCGACAGCAAGACCTTTGATCAGGACGTTTTGAGGAGCATGAAACCACCTCTTAATTGCTGGTAGTCCCATGTCCACCCTGGCCTGTGTTGGTCGCACCTGTTAGGGTCCCAAGTATCCTCAAATACTTAACCTCCTCCTCAAAAAGCGGTCAGAACACTATGAATGTATAAAAATAGGTTTTTATACCAGCAATGCATTTTTGGAAAAAATTATTGAAAAAGAAAAATATTACCAACAATACATTTTGGGGGAAAAATATTATCAGCAATAAAAATTTTGTCGGCATTAAATACCCCATTGAGGTTGATACACCGTAAAATAAAAGAAACCAAACCAACCAACGTTTTCAATTTTAAACCATTATAAATTTTAGTATTTGAAACAGGGAAATAGAAGATAGGATAGATTATATCGATGGTAGTTTGCCCAACACATAGATTCTACGAAACCAAAATATTAACCTATGAACACGAGACTTTAAATAGACTGGTCGGGACTAGACTCTCATAAGGATGTCATGGGGAGCATTATGAATCTTAAGAAATGTGCATAATATCAGCTATATATAAGCATTTTCTCATTAAAAATATCTTCAAATGAATGGCTCCTGTTATATACCGTACCCATGAACACTAATGGGTATGTCTCAATCCTCATAAATACTTTGGACACTATTGTAAGTCCACCACCAGCTGCTGGCGAGTATTGTATTTTGTTGATGTTATAAAGATCACCATTTCATTTCCAACTTCCGTTTTGATTATTACTCATTCAGTAACCCTTTCTAGAATACAATGTTCTCTTCTTTTTTCTTTTTCTCTCCCTCTTTCTCTCGAAAGATTATCCATCAGCTCAATACTCAGTTCTTTTCGTAGATGTTACCTGTATCTTCTCTTTCTCTACCTTATCCTTTTGAATCTTCTTCACACTTCCTGGTTCTTATTTGAATCTTATACAAACTTGGATCATTTTCATATACTGTTATATACACTATCTCTGAACACTAATGGGTATGTCACAATCCTCATAAATATGTTGGAAACTATGGTAAGTGGGGGTAATAGGCTAAGAAGTACACACTAGCAGTGGTTTACCTACTTCACGCCGCTTGATATTATTGTATTTTGTTGATATTATAAAAATTAGCATTTCAATACCAACCTTATAGACTAGCGCTACAGAATCCCGAAGAACATTATCAAATAATAAACAAAATATTTAAAAACGTCCACCAGTAGAAGTAATTAAAACGGGCAGGACATGTAAGTAGTAGGTATAATTATGCGGCAATCAAGATTTTGAATTTCCTGATGAACTTAAAGAAAAGCTTCAGTAGCAAAATAACATTAATACTAAAAAACATTGTAACAGCTAGTAAACTTGAAAAAAATATCTTCCTGAAAATCTATTTTCAGAAAAAAAGTTTTATAAGTTCAACCGACAGTAACGCTGTTCGGTCAATTAATGTTTCCTGTTTGAAGCTAGCTATTCTCACATTACTGATGTAGTGAATCATATACTCAAAACGTTACTTCTGTTGTGAGTTCAAACAACATTTGGTATACCACAGCTGTACCTTTGTAAAAGATGAAATTAAACTTTACTATTTATCGCTTAGAAGCAATGGGTTTCACATTATGCGTATCCCTAGTAGAGTTGTTTGTAGCATTTTACTGTTTCCTAAATATTTAAATTTATCTACGAGTTAACTTGTTTAAGGGAATATGAATGATTACACTATAGGTAGTAAGTACCTATAAAGTCAACTGTCTACGAGAGACTTGGGGAAAAGTGAGAGCAAGACGGCGCAAGCATGTCCGACCTTCCAATTAGTGGCACTCAGTACCAGATGTATGTCTGTATAACTATATTTCATATTGTACTGGTTGTGTACAATAAAACCTTTCTTTTATTATCCGCCTGGTGTTAAGTATTTATTCCTTTAGCTCGGAATATAACAAAAATATAACACGTTAGATTGAATCTAATCTTTGTTTATATATACGATCTTCATATTTACGCTGGTGTGACACTAACCGTCTTCTTTTAAGTGTAAGGGGAATATTCTGATACAGGCTGGACTCCATGGGTCCCTGTATACCTCAAAGCTCTTTCTCTATACTACTCGAAGAAAGAAAGGCGACAAAAGAAATGTGGAGTACAGATACTTTACTTGGTATGTACTTTCCACCCCACAATGGTGACGGGATATGACACAAGGGCGGTTTAAAATGGGGAGCCCTAACGCACATCAGGTTAAATTAAAGTCTCCGGAACCAACTTAACGCTGGCGTCGATATTCCACCGATCCTCTCTTTTTAGCACAACGAAGGACATATTGCCGTGTTGTCTTGCATCTGCTGAACAGTCATTTCTTATTTATTCGTTGAGTTCTGTCCTAAGAAAGAAACACAACTGAGAGATAAAATGTAGTTTGTCCCCCCGAAGGTAGATACGACACTTTGATCGAAAGCTCAATGGCCGGGTAAAATACCGTGAATTCTGTGTTATAATTCGCAAATACCTACACAAAAGGATTTATATGGATTGACTGATTGGAATTTTTATGTCTTTTTCACCTCTTTGTGGGTTATTTAAAGCAGAAATATATCTTATATCTTAAGAATAATTCTTTAATTCGAGTAAATATTGCATTAACAATTTTTCTTCGAGCAGCAATGATTTTTCCAGATACAAGTTCTAATATTAACCGCATAGCGGGAGAAAAAAGATGGGTGCTACGAAAGAAAAATAAGTTTGTGTTGACCGAATCATGTATATGAAGTTATATTAGGTTGGTGCAAAAATAATGACGTAATAATGTCGTCTTTTGACGTATTTTTTAACGTCAAAAAACGACATTATTACGTCATTATTTTTGCACCAACCTAATACATGACAAGATTTCAAAATATGGGAGGCGAGTTCAAATATCTTTTGCGGTTATTTTTATTTTCTTTCTTTTTTTGTTCTAATTGCCCGTGTGTTTTAATGGTCAAATACTGGACTATCTAGAAGACCTTCTAAAAAACGCTAAAGTAAGATAAGGAAAACGAATAAAAAATGAATATTCAGCATTCTCGATCTAAACAATGAAAAGTTGTTAAAAAGTTTTAAAAAATGATATTTAGAGATAAAATTTATGACTTGGCAAAAAACAAAGAAAACACATTTCTCTGGAAAAAAGTTACTGAACAAACAGAAAGAAAAAAATAATCCCAATTATAAAAAAATGAAAACTGTCAGTAGTTTAGTGTAAAAGTTTTGCTTTAATGATGTATAATTTACTTTGCGAAGGTGATGAACGCAAACCAACGTAGAATGAACGAGTCAGAATGTCTCTTCTCAAGAAATAGGCCAGACAACACAGACGATATCTGCGTATTTAATGAAATATAAAAATCAAGTGTCAAGAATCCAATGTAATAATCGAAAAAAGAAAACTCGATGGATAATTGCTTGCTTCAAATATCGTACACTTTTTGGTAATAAGATATCTCTTTAGAAGGGTTGAAGTATTTTCACTTATCTTCTTCTCATTATTATTATTATTATTATTATTATTATTATTATTATTATTATTATTGTTATTGTTATTATTATTATTTCCTTCGAGTTGTTACACATTTCCTTCCGGGGCCCAACCAGAGACGTAAGGTCAGACATAGCTTAATGACATTTTCCACTATCATTTTTTGAAAAAAAATCACGATCACAGATATTTTACATAGATAAAGGCCTTCGTAATGCGTGAGCTGTACTTGTCAGTACAATGTTTCGTATTTCCTTAAGGCGTTGTCAACCAGGAATCCTTTCTATCTGAAAATTTTCGAATTAATTCGAGGGCTCCAAATACTACTGGAATTATTAATATCATCTCGTGCCACATTATTTAGATTTCCACTTCAAGGTCCTAGATTTTTATAGTTATTTTTTTTTTTTTTTTTGTAGATCTTCAAAGATACATCAAATTCTCTATGGACTCTCATGTCATTAAGAAAGCACATTCTATTTTGTGGTATTGATCCCAATGTCTGGAAAATTAGATTTGACTGTTGTGCGTATGTGTATTGTTCCATCAAACTGTTACGGGTCCTACTCTCTAACCGGGTCTGGTTGAGGTTCCTACCAGTTTCATGCAGTTTACTTTCCGTAATAGTTGCATATTTTCCAGTGCAGATATTAACCCACTCTATCTTATAGTCAATTGTTTCAGGAAATTTATCAAAAAAATCTACACTTTAGGTTAACACAATTTGAAGTATATGTGCTTGGTAATTTCTAGTTAGCAAGAATTGATCGTGTGCAACAAGAATAAACACTTCAGTTTCAGCTTTTAACTCTGCACTACGTGACCACTGATACATTATACTACATTATACTTGTTTTGGTTCGAGTAGATTATTGAACATGAAGAGGCTTATCATGGCATCACGTCTGCATTTAACACATTGGACTTCCTTTAGTTTTCTTTTCTGGTTTCTTTGCCGCTTCAGTAGGCGTTTTATATATTTTTTTTGCACTTCTTCACCGACTTGAAATTCTATTTTCAATTTGTTGTTTTCCTTTATTATTGAATAAATTTTCTTATTTAACAAAGTTCATCATCTTTTCTAGTTTCCAGATATCTTTGAAGAACGATTGCAGCGGGTTTGTAAGACAGTTCTAGTTGAAGTAATCCTCTGCCTCCTTCAGATCTGGACACATACAGACGATCAACATCAGCCTTAGGATGATGCATGGGGTGGCAAGTGAGAAGCATTCTAGTTTTGACATCCATTCGCTTAATGTCAGCTATGATCCAAATTAAGAATATTGAACTTGTGCACCACAGAGACAGCCAAAATGTTTACGGATAATATTCTGCTTTGTGAATTCAGCTCAGTATTTAATGACAGACGCACACCCCAGTAGTATTCTTTTCTTATTTTATTTGCGTATGTTGTATTCTATCTTGGATTGAGAAATCGGAGAGCCGAGTTCGAATTCCAGTCGAATCCATTACATTCCCTTATATGCTAATACCCTTGGTAAAGGTATGAACCCTCTTCTTCTCCCCCAGCTATGGGTAAATAGCAAGACAGAACAGGTTCTATAGCATTGGATGGCAACTAGCCTTAAACAGAATGAAATGCCAACTTACTGAAGAAAAAAATCTACCTCGCCAGTCATGTATCGAAAGATACATGATCGTCTAAGCGTGTATTGCCCATGTCACATAACTGACTGTATTCCATCGCTTTTCACTAACTCCTGCGTATTTACAGACTTCTTGTTCCAGATCTCCAATCTTTTAGATCTATTGAGTGTCTTTCTATAATTTCCTCTTTCTTGAATATCACATTTGTCTAATCCAAAAAACTATACTGATACCATCACTGTAACAATTTAGAGTATAGAGGTTACCCTTCAACTCATTGTCGTCTTTGGATAAGAGTTTGATACCAACCATGCAGAATAGGTGATTAAACACTTTATTTATTTAATTTGTACCTATAGTTATTACTGTTTAGACTACGCGAAAGGACGATAAATGACAGTAAGGACTTGAAAGGCGTCAGGGTTAGGGTTAACCCTAACCCTTAGCCTTGAAAGATTCCTCGTCGGTTATTCAATCTATTTAAGCTCTGCTGAGATTTCTAACCTTTTTTCCTGCAATTTTCCAGGATTATTTTATTTATTAGTAGTTAATCTTTGAAAGCATACGAACCTCTTCGATATCCCTTCTGTTCCAGAGGAAGAATGTTGTTTACATCGAGAAAACAGTAAGTACTGTTCCTCAGAACCGACGTGATCAATATATATGTAGTAGAAAGATATGCTATTGTAATTTTCTAAGTGTATACGTGGCACAAGGCAGTAAGTAGGTGGGGGGAACCCATTGAAAATCGAACTCACTATTCCGTCGTAATTGTTCTAACGAGACAAGATCCCTCAACGTTAGAGGCCTAGAGGTGTCCAGAGCGTAGCATAGATGTGACTCAAGGCCGAAAGTAGAGGGCACGCTGTGAGGATCGAACTCACTACTCAGTCATAATGGTTCTAGCGAGACAAACTTGCTTGTAGAGGACACCTAGTGAGGATCGAACTCACTATTCATTCGTAATTGTAAGTTTGTAATTGTAAGTTTGTAATTCTGCTATTCATTACACCGCCTGGAGGTGACAAAAGCGTAGCTTTGATGTGGCACAAGGTCGAAAGTAGGGGTACCCAATTAGGATCGATCTCACTACTTAGTCTTAAATGTTCTAACGAGACAAGTTTGCTAACCATTACTCCGCCTCAAGGTGCTCGGAAAGACATTTTATTAGCCTATAATTTCTTGGTTTCTTTTAGTATTATGCGTATAATGCCCATACACATCTTATAACTAATAGGAGAATTAAGTGAATGGTGAAATGCAATAACCCGGATGTAAGTTTACTGTGGAGGAACTAGTAATTAAAGCATCTTCTAAACATTTTCAACCTAGTTAAATTATATTCTCTTTTAATTGGAATAACATTTTTAGGTTAAAACTAGTCAGTTTCGTTACGATGAAAAACCATTGCGTTTTGTGTGTGTATGTGTGTGTGTGCGTGCGTGCGTGTGTGTGTGTGATAGAGAGAGAGGGAGAGTTTTTAATGTCTCTTGTTTTCATATAGTCATTCATTTTATCTTCCTCAGGTTTTTCCAATTATTCCTTGTAGTTAGAGTAAATTCCTCATTCAAGTTTTGGCCTTTTCTTTTGTTTATATATATATATATATATATATATATATATATATATATATATATATATATATATATATATATATATCTGTGTGTAACATATTTTATAAAGCGTTTATATATATATATATATATATATATAATTATATATATATATATATATATATATATATATATAAACGCTTTATAAAACATGTTACATACAGACATATATATATATGTTTATATATATATATATATATATATATATATATATATATGTCTGTGTGTAACATGTAATATACATATATATATATATATATATATATATATATATATATATATATATATATATATATATATCGCTAGACAGATAAATGAATAGATAGATAGTTGAGACCTATATTTACTATATATTTGCAATTATACTGTTAGTTAAATACATTTAAGCTCGGCAAGGATAAGCAGTTTTATTAAAATGTAACCACGGTTCTTAAGTGTTGGACTTAGATATAATTTCTCAAAATGTTTTCATTCTCACTCAATAGAGAACCGACATATCCCGTAATATTTGATGAGTTCTACTTAAAGTGAATTTAGTGTGCATTTGGAAACACGCCCAGAAATCTTATGTGCGTCTACAGCCGATTTTCGTACCTCTTGCTATTAACAGGTTTAAACGGATTGATTCTGAAAACGCCTAAGACATCCTGCTATTATCACTTACATAAAATCTGATGGTTGCTAGAAATCTGAAATTCCAAACTTATATATATATATATATATATATATATATATATATATATATATATATATATATATATATATATATTATATCCTTCGGCGTGTTTACCTGGTCGATTAACATCTCAATTTACTAACCACGTGAAAACCAAACAACTATACTAAATTCGAACACAAATTATTTGCTTATAGTTGCGGAGGCGTTTGTAGAACGATCTCGAAATACTTCTCCTCAAGTTTTCTTCCTTCTAAGGCAAGAGACCTGTTGTGTCTAGTCTGCTGTTTAACTTATAGGTGAAGGATGATGGATTAATTTATTTTCCTGGAAAATTTAGCGGGAACGGAATGAGTGAAAACATTTTTACAAACTTTTGAGGAGCGGGTTCCTCACACTAAACCATGACAAAAATCAGTATTTATTTTTTTTTTTTTGATTATTATTTTTTTGTTTTTCTTTGATTTCTGGCGTTTACACATTTCTTTCCGGGTCCCGCCCAGGGACCTAAGTTTGGAAATGGTATCATGACACTTTCCACTGACAAAAAAAATTACATAAAGCCCTTCGTAAAGTGTGGGCTGTACTTGTCAGAACAATTTTTTTATCTCCTTGAGGCATGGACTTCCAGGAATCCCTTCAATTAGTCTACTGCAATCTTTTCCAACCAGTCCTAGGGCTCCAACTACAACAGGGATTGTTGATGTTCCCATATGCCACATTTTCGAGATTTCTATTTCAAGGACCTTGTATTTTGACAGCTTTTTGAATATCTTCAAAAGTACATTGCAATCAGCAGGGACTGTCATATCAATAAGGAGGCACCGTTTTTGTTTGTGGTCTTTAATAACAATATCTGGGCGGCTGGCCTTGATTGTTCTGTCAGTGTGAATTGTGTAGTCTCATAGAATTGTAACAGGTCCTATCTCCGCAACCGGTGTTATTATTAGTATTATTATTGTTATTATTATTATTATTTTTGTTATTATTACTATTATTATTTTTGTTATTATTATTATTGCTATTATTATTGTTATTATTGTTATTATTATTATTATTATTGTTATTGTTATTATTGTTATTATTATTGTTGTTATTATTATTATTGTTATTATTATTATTATTATTATTATTATTATTATTATTATTATTATTACTACATTGTGTTTATGCGTGCATTCATACTTTGTTAATATGTCGGCAAATCCTTCGTTTTTGAGTATTAAGTTTAAAGTATACAATAGACGCTGCTAAATATACAATCCAAGATACAGTCCAACATTGCTTATTATCACAATTCGTGGTGCCACAGATCCTGCTTCACGATCAACAGCAACAAAGGTTTGATGGCACGGATACCTTCGGTCTTAAAATGCAATTTGATACAGCCGTGCAGCTTCGCTTACTTTCCCATTCGCTCACGATATCAATATCCTGCCATTGTTACATGGAACACTTCTCAGTTAACTCACGACTACGCACGTTAAACGTTGAAGACAGACTTGACACTAATGTATACGAATGACAAATGTAACCCAGTCTTCTAAAAGCACAGCGCCATCTACCGAAAACTTAAAGAAAGTTTTTACACACTTAACTCAAAAAACAAGGACTTGCAGACATATGTTTAGATGGACTTTTGTCCATGTTTAGTGTGAGGATCCCGCCCACAAAATTTTCAAATGTATTTTCAAAAGTATATATATATATATTGTGAGACCGGAACTACCTACACAATAGACTCTTCCAGGTCTATATTAAGTATGCGTCACAACACTCTAGACAGAGAGACAGTGAGAGTCGCGTACAACTACCAGTATTGGACACTAACATATAATAAGCTCCGCTTACACTATCTCTGTAACCTGTTGTTAATATATCTTTCTTACATCTAATCCGTGTTCCGTGTTTTACTTCTGAGGTCCCGACTTTAGCCCCATATCAGTGGCGACGAGTATTCGAGAAACACATTCACGGCGAAACCTCAATACCTTACCAGTTCCACATCTGTGTTGACGAAGAATTCGAGAAACGCATTCACGTCGAAAACCGCAATACCTTGCCAGTTCCACATCAGTGGCAACAGAAAGATTCGAGAATTTCGTTCTCACCATATCAATAGCGACAGAGTACTCGAAAAATACACAGAAACTCCACGCGTACCCACAGCAGTGTTGAACGAGAAATTAAGCTAGTATTACTACATTAGCGATTTACGCAACACCCAGCGTCTACATATAATATATATATATATATATATATATATATATATATATATATATATATATATATATATTCCAATACCAAACATCAGTGACGAACTAGCGATTCGACATCTACGGAATATTAAAGTCTGTCCAAATAACATTACGAGAACGATTTCTTACACACCCACACACGAAAAAAAAAAAACAGTTTGTTCGTAAAACAAACTGGCAACACAAGAGCAGAAGTACTACCATTGTACTCAAGTTTTCGAAAAAAAAACTATCTAATTTTTTTTTTATGTTACTGAGTTTAACTCGTGCATAAAATTATTCTCCCCTCAAATTCACTGAGGTGAGTTTTCTGTTTTTGTACCTCTATAAAAAAAATGTGTGGTGAAAATCTAGATAATTACGTTAAAACTAACGGATCCACGGAATTGCAAAAAGAGCTAAACACATAATTAGTTTAGTTTAACAAATTGTCTGTCCATATCTTTTTTTTTTGTGTGTGTGTGTAAAAAAACACAAACTATCAAGATTTCTTTGGGTACCTCCCCTTGGTACACGGGTTTCAAAGCAACAAAAAATTAATCGCTGTTATTTTTGTTTCTCTAAATATGGAAGATTTTCAAAAAGTAGTCGTCCAAATGCTAAAAGTAAATTTGGATCAGCAAAAAAAGTCAGAAGAAAGACAACTACAACTATTTTTGGAATTACATAAACAACAAATGCAATTCCAACAAATTACGCTTCAGAATGCTGAACTACAACAGAAACAACTTAAAGAATTATTCGTAACTGCATTAAAATGCTAAAACTCTGAAAAAGATACAATATTCTCCCAGAGTACAACATACAATTCAATGGAAACCTTAGAATACGTACCAGAGAACGACAAAACGTTCGAGGTTTTTTACAGGCGCTACGAAGATATTTTCAACGTAGACTGCGAACAATGGCCCAGTAAAAAAAAGGTACGTCTACTATTGAGAAAACTGGGAACTACAGAACATAGTAGGTTCGTCGACTTCATACTACCCAAGAAAACCACTGACTTTGATTTTTCAGAGACTATTAAGCTCCTATCGGAACACAACCTTGTTCCACAAACGTTGGAAATGCCTGAACACAGTCAAAGACAACCAGATTTTCTAACGTTTGCAGCATCGGTAAACAAACTCTGTAATGATTTTAAACTAGCCGAACTGACTGACGATGATTTTAAGTGCTTAATTTTCGCACAAGGTCTAGTTTCAGCAGAAGACGCCGAAGTCAGACGACGGGTACTGACTAAGCTTGAGTGCGAACAAGGATTGACTCTCCAAAAACTGGCAGAGGACTGTCAAAGAGTAATATCTGTAAAGCGTGACTCAAACACTATCGGGGAATCAGGTGTGGCACAGATTAATAAAATCAGAAGCAAGTCTACCTCCTATTCCCCTCAAAAAGACAAAAGGCAAATCTCATGTCCTAAATTCCGCATTAACCAAAACCCAAATAGGTTAAAGAAACTGCCCGGCCATGTTACCATTGTGGTAAATGGATGAAATTCTGTCCAGTTAAGAACAAAAAATATTGCAAAAATTGCAATAAAAGTGGGCATACTTTAACTTCGCGCTGGTACGCCAACAGAACGAGAAAACCCCAAAATAAAATTAGGCAATATTGTCGATAGGAATTTAGAGAAATTATGTAACTGTGGATATTTTCAATAAGTCCATTAAATTCCAGCTTGACTCGGGTTCCGATCTTTCAACCATTAACTGGCGTGCTTGGCGAAAATTAAACAAGACAACCTTATAAAAAACGGATAAAACAGCAAAATCCGTAACTGGCGAAAAGATAAACATTTTAGGCGATACTTATATTAACACTAAATGGAGTTACCAAAAAGCTCAAAGACTATGTATTGAAAACTTCAGGTAACTTATTTGGAGCTGATTGGATAGAAAAATTCAATTTTTGGGATTGCCCAATGAGTACATTTTGTCGCAAGATACAATGTACAACGTCCAATTTGGTAAATCTAAAAAAAGGAACTCAAACAACAATTTCCCCAGGTTTTTTCTGGCGGCCTTGGGAAATGTACTAAAATGTAAACCAAGTTCAAGGTGAAGAGCTTTGCACAGCAGGTATTCAAAAAGAAACGGAATGTCCCTTTCGCTGCTCTAGAGAAAATCAACAAAGAGTAAGATAGACTCGAACAAGCAGGTATTCTGTCAAAAACAGATTTCAGCGAGTGGGCAGAAGTCTAATCAAATACAAGTATACGCAGATTTTTCCACAGGTTTAAACGATGCCTTGCAAGATCACCACTATCCTCTCCCAAGCCCTGAAGAAATTTTCAATAAACTCAACGGTGGAAAATGTTTTTCTAAAATTGACCTCTCGGACGCATACTTTCAGATAGAGGTGGGAGAAGAAAGTTCCAAATTGCTCTGGATAAACACCCATAGAGGGTTGTACAAATACAACAGATTGACTTTTGGAGTAAAGGTTGCGCCTGCAATTTTCCAGCAGGTCATGGACGCCATGCTGGGCGACCTTGACTACGCAACAGCCTATTTGGATGATATACTGGTTACTAGTAAAACTACGGCAGAGCACCGGAACCATATAATAAACGTATTCGAAAAGATACAAGAATACGGATTTAAGGTTAAGGAAGCAAAGTGTGACTTTTCCTTACCAGAGATTAAATACTTAGGGCACATCATTAATAAAGACGGTCATCGGCCGGATCCAGAAAGAGCCAACACGATCAGAAACATGCCGGCCCCAGATAACGTTCAAGCGTTACAAAGCTTCCTCGGCCTAACTAATTTTTACCAAGAGTTCATTAAGAACATGCAAAATTTGAGAGGGCCTCTCAACTAACTTTTAAAAAAGGATCCCAGAATGCCAAGACGCATTCGAGAAGATCAAGAAAACTCTTACTTCGGACCTCTCCCTCACCCATTACGACCCTAGTCTCGACATCATAGTCGCAAGTGATGCAAGCCCGTACGGCATAGGTGCTTGCATTTTACATAAACTGCCAGATGGTTCGCGAAAAGCTGTGGCTCACGCATCAAGATCTCTATATCCAGCTGAGAAACAATATTCCCAAATAGAGAAAGAGGCTCTAGGCTTAATATTCGCTATGACAAAGTTTCACAGATATCTACATGGTAGACGTTTCATACTGCAGACAGACCATAAACCTCTAATTACAATTGTTGGTTCTAAAAAAGCTCTGCCAGTCTACACTGCAAATAGACTACTTTGATGGGGAACGATTCTCTAAAAACTATAATTTCAAGATAGAGTTCCTAAGATCCCAAAATATTTGCCATGCAGACAGTTTATCGCGACTCATTCCAGAAAATACAGAAGTCTTTGAAGACTCCATGATTGCTACTCTAAGGACAAATTGTGAAATAAAAAACATGATCGCGAGTACCATAAGAGAGCTCCCATTTACTTTGGCCGACATTCAATCCATAAAAAGCAAAATTCGCAACAAAGACCCCAATCTGCCTGAAGTTTTCTCCCTCTGCGATGATTACAATGAACGTGTAGTGATTCCAAACAGCCTACAAAGAAAAATCGTCAGGGATTTTCACATGGGACATCCGGGGAAGAATCGTACGAAAAGCCTCATGCGCTGCTATGTTTATTGGCCAAACATGGACATGGACATAGCAGACATGATAGAATCATGCAAAGGATGCGCGATATATATATATATATATATATATATATATATATATATATATATATATATATATTGTGAGGCCGGAACTACCTACACAATAGACTCTTCCAGGTCTATATTAAGTATGCGATACAACACTCTAGACAGAGACACAGTGAGAGTCGCGTACGACTACCAGTATTGGACACTAACATATAATAAGCTCCGCTTACACTATCTCTGTAACCTGTTGTTAATATATCTTTCTTACATCTAATCCGAGTTCCATGTTTTACTTCTGTGGTCCCGACTTTGGCCACGCATCAATATATATATATATATATATATATATATATATATATATATATATATATATATATATATAAGGAAGAGATTATAGTAGTTCCAACTAGAGAAAAGTGTGTATATTAAAAAGAAGAGAGAAACCGCAAACGTTTTTGGGTGTAATGTGTTTTTTTTTTGTTTTTTTTAATAATATTATGCTTTATTTTCCATAATTTTGCTCCTCGTGTTTCTGGTCCCGCGAATGTCATCAGGCAAAGAGTGGAAATTTCCACATATTATTAAAAATAATCAATTTTTTCCTTTATGTTTTTCGATGTTAAATATTCTCGATATGAGACATTCTCTTTTTCTGTGTTAGTGAGCCAAATGTCTTTCTTGAACTGGCAGTGAAGAATTCTGCGTGAAGGGTTATTTTTAGAAGCCCCAGTCCGAACAACAAAACCAGTTTAGATGACACAAAACCAAAAATAAAAAAACCTATCTACATATACACTTACAATTGACGAAATCAACCTATTGAAATTAGGCCTAAGATGCTGCCATACTCCGAAAAGCAATATTGCAGACCTAAAAAAAATACCTTAAGGAATTTGAACTCAAGTTGAGACTAAAAGAAATATTTAATAATAACGAAAATATTACAGATGAGTCACTGGTAAAAACAAATCCAATTTATCCCCAAATAAAAATAATAACACCAATGAGCTAAATATATTTTTTCGAAACTGTGGAACCTCGACCTACAAGAAAAATTCAAACCACTCGACAATCTTGCATACATACAAAAACTAACCTTAGAGAACACCCGAAAAAAAACAATAACATAATTATAAAAGAAACAGATAAAGGCAGCGCTATAGTATTCATGAACAGAACATACTATAAAACAAAAATTCTAGAGACACTATGGGATAGGAACAACTACAAATTAATTTACACTAACATAGACCACAACATTATATCAAAAATTACAAAACCCTGCACAACACATAATAAAATATTAACAAAAAAAGGATTTCCTAATAAACTTTGTACCAAAAACTTCTACGGACAACCTAAAATTCAGAAATCGAGTAAAATAAAAGCAGCTATCCAGACACAAAATCTGAATACATTAGCATCCCAAACCCCACTGACCTTACATTCAGAAAAATAGTAGCAGGACCAGCCTATCCAAATAGCAAACTCAGTAACCTAATAGACATAATATTGCAACCATTCACTAAGCGAATTAAAAGCCACATCAGAGACGATGTTCATTTCCTTATCTGCATACCACAAAAAGTAGATCTGGGGTCATTTATGGCAACTTTTGTCATTAGTAGCCTATACAGCAACCTACCCCGTGAACTAGGAAATAAAGCAATCTCATTCTGGACTGAAAAACATCCAGAAATACTACATCCGAGATTCACTAAAGAGTTCGTTATCGATAGTATAGACCTAATTCTAAACAATACCACAAGAAAAACTATATCCAAATCTTGGGTACTGCAATGGGAACAAAAATAGCACCAACATATGCCACCCTAACATTAGCTTATCTAGAAGAAAATCTCTATGAAAGGACAGAATAAATATATGGGGAAAATATAAAAACCCAATTCACTAAATCTTGGAAAAGCTACTTAGATGATTGCTTCATTTTCTGGAAATCCTCATGGGGCGAAATTAACCAATTCCACACTCTACTTCAAAACTTACACCCAAAAATAAACTTCACGGAAGAATATAATTTTAACGAATTACCATTTTAGATATACTCATTAGAAATAAAAACAACCACATAATCACAAATAACTATTAAAAACCTCCAGACACCCAACAATATCTTCATTTCAAGTGCCATCACCCAAAAAGCTGCCTACAATCCATCCCCTATTGGGGTTTGTACTATAGTGAATGATAAACACCTCCGAAAAACCCGCCTAGAAGAACAACATAAAACTAAAAAAAACGATGCTACCCCCACAACACTAATACACAAAGGTTTTGAACTCACCAAAAAATTCCTCTAGACCAACTTAGAAATAAAAAGGAACGTGACGTCGAACAAACTCTAGCATACATCTCAACATACAACAAAAACAATCCAGAAATATTCACAGAAATTACAAAAAATCTAGACCTACTTAGCAAGAATAATCAACTGAAAAATATACTGAAAACAACCAAAATAATTAAAAGCAAGCGCCAATCTAAAAACCTAAAACACATATTAGCCTCATCCAAATTTAACCAACACACAATACAGGGAGTCACAAAATGAAACAAAAAAAAAAAAGATGTGGGGTTTGTGACATCATTATAGAAGGAAACTGCTACACTTTTGAAAACCCCAAAACGACATCAATAATAAATAAAAACTTACACTGCAACTTCAAAAATGGGATTTATGTACTCAAATGCACAAAATGCAAGAAGTCATATATGTTAGACATTTTATGATGGTCGTCTTCGAGTATAGAATCCAGAGGTTAGCAGTGAATATCTCGGAGACAGTAGGAAAGCGTAGTTCAGGTTAGCAGTGGATATCGCAGCAAAGTAGCAGATCGTAGTACTTCCTTCTGTCATCTTCGCCTGACAAGTTGGTACTGGTCATTCGGGTAGGGTAAACAAAAATGTCCGCCTTTATACACGACGGATAGAATGTTCTGCGGCTTCTGATTGGTTAACCTTCTATCGGTAGACTATAAAGTGAGTCAAGGCATTTGAACTAACTCACTAGTTATAGTATATATGCACAAAAAACTGCAACAATATATAGGTATCAGTCAATAACTAAACAACAGGGTCTCCCTACACAAAAGCAACATTAAATTACCAGAAAAGAGAATTTTTTTTGTATCAGAACACATCTTCAAATGTAACCAGGGAAAATTTGAAATTATGCCAACATATCAAACAAACAATTATTTTTACCTACAAATACAAGAAAAAAAACTTCATAAACAAATTTAAACCAGAACTAAATAGATCGTAACCCCACATGCAAAAGCACACAACATGCACGCATAATGGTCAAAAACAATGGCCACTCACATACATGCAGGCAAGCCCACATGTGTCTGTGGGGCACGAATATATATATATATATATATATATACACATATTGACAAAAGCAGGAGAACTACTCACAGGCACGCATACACACCCCACACAACTTAAGATGTATGTGCGTATGTGTGTACGTATGTGTGTATGTATGTGTGTGTATACTGATTCCATGTAGGCAGTATGTGTATGTACGTATGTGTGTATGTGTGTATGTGTGTGTCTGTACTGATTCCTTGTAATGGGACGGTATGTGTGTGTGTTTGTGTGCGTGTATGCGTGTATGTGTATGTGTGTGTGCATGTACAGATGAGTTCACTGATTCTTCGTAGTGAGACAGTGTGTGTATATGGAGATGGGATATACACATATACACATGCATGCTGACAAAACACACGAAAATGGAAATAGATCTAAGAACACACGGGCCATTAAAAGATAAGAATGCCGATAATTACTCCATATCTCGGACCAATTTTAATTGTTTTATAACCTTTCACGCAGAACTCTTCACTGTCAGTTCAAGAAAGACATTTGGCTCACTAACACAGAAAAAGAGAATGTCTCATATCGAGAATATTTAACATCAAAAAACATATAAAAAAAATTATTATTTTTAATAATATGTGGAAATCTCCACTCTTTGCATGATGACAGTCGTGAGACCAGAAACACGTGCAGCAAAATTATGGAAAATAAAGCATACTATTTAAAAAAAACAAAACATTACAACCGAA
The DNA here is from genome assembly GCA_963932145.1 of Acanthosepion lycidas. Taxonomy (NCBI): domain Eukaryota; kingdom Metazoa; phylum Mollusca; class Cephalopoda; order Sepiida; family Sepiidae; genus Acanthosepion; species Acanthosepion lycidas. Next base: position 39,177,061 of record OZ010585.1, on the reverse strand, counting down.
ATCGTTTGCGTTTTCTCTCTTTTTAATATATATATATATATATATATATATATATATATATATATATATATATATATATATATAATTTTAACCTCTCTCCGTCTGTTTGCTATCGAACTACTCCTACGTTTTTGCAGATATACTCCAATAACCATATATATATTCTGAAACTACATTACCCAAGTTACTTGGATAAGATATTTCATTTTGAGGATACAACCCGCCTCCACAAACATACACAATGAATTTTTCCCCTCTGATTTAAATTAAATGTAATTTAGAAAAATGTATGACTCCTATAAAAAAATATAGAAGGACAAAGCTAGACGATAGAGTTCACAGTGGCAAGATAAATATGAGGCAATATGGACGTCAAGTTGTGCAAGAAATCACCAATCAGTGAGCAGTGCCTTGCAATACATATTTGTTGCGACAATTCAAGTGTCATATTAATTTTGAAATGTTTTGATCAATTCATTAAGCAAGTAGTACATCAAATATATATCAAAGGGATCAGATCAAGCTGTTTTTGCAAACAAACCCCCAGTGATTTTTTCCCTTTAATTTAAATTAAATTTAAATTTGAACAAAGGAATGACTCTTCTCAAACATATAGGAGGAGAAATCCAGAATATGGAGGTCACTTCGGCAACATCATATTGTAATTCTGAAATGCTTCATTTTCTCCTCAAATCATAATAAAGATTTGAAATCAATCAACATTTTCTTATTTTTTTCGTCAAGGCCTGGACAATTCTGTTAGAATATATATATATATATATATATATATATATATATATATATATATATATATATATATATATATAGACACACACATATATATATATATATATATATATATATATATATATATATATATATATATATATATATATATATGTATGTATACACACGTTTGGGGCACCGCGTGCGGTGAAATGGTTAGCAAACTTGTCTCGCTAGAACAAACTGGTTGTCCCCTACTTTCGGCTTTGTACCGCATCCAGACTACGCTTTGTAAATCATTTTATATATATATATATATATATATATATATATATATATATATATATATATATATATATATATATATATAACTTTTGATTAAAAGATGCGGCAATGTCTGTTTAATTCCTCATTGTCTTATCCGACGATGTTTGTTATTTCAACAATTGTTCATATCTGCGAATTAATATGGTAAATTTTGGGTAGAATACTCTATTATATTATCCTGAGGGTTAATAACCGGTTATGTTTCAAATCATTCTAGAGTTTATTGAGTAGAAAAAAGATGGATCCGAATTTGGTTATTTGTAGTTTGTTTTTTTTATAATGTTTTTTTTTTTTTTTTACTTTTTACTCATTATATATTATTGAATATATATTTATTTGTTCAGTATTTACATTATGCGGACCATTGTCCTCATCTTTGTTGTCGTATTTGTCACAACGTTTCGGCCGTTGTACGCTCCGAAACGTTGTGACAAATATGGCGACAAAGATGAGGACAATGGTCCGCATAATGTAAATACTGTAAATAATACCTCATCTCAGAAATATAGGCATATATTTATTTGTTGTTGAGTATTATTATTTTTGTTAAATTTACTTGTCTTTATGGGTGCATTCATACTTTGTTAATTTGTTTATTATTTACTTAATTTTCTTATTTATTTATGCAGATTTCTGTTTATTTATTCATTTATTTTTTTAAGGGATTTTACATTATCTGAGTTTTTTTGCTTTTTTCATTGTCGCATTTTACAAGTTATTTAAAAGTTCTTTTAAGAAGCATACAAAAAATTTGTATTTGCGTCTGCATTAGGGATGAGTTCTTACGATTTAATTAGTATTTTAATTTGGCCTAGGAAGAATATTATAATTTTTCCTTCTTTAAAAAAATTAACAGTTATTTTATTTATTGTTCTAAGGTGACTATGTTTTCCTTATTTTCCATAATTTTGGTGCAGTTTGGTTTTTGTTTTTAATACTCCATATATGTTTAGAAAGCATTTTAAAGGATATTTTCTATGCGTAATTTATCTATCTCCAAAGTCCTTCAGTTAATCCTATGTATATTTTTCTTTGTTTTCTACTGATTTTGCAGTGGCTTCGTATATTATATTGTTTTGTAAGCAATTGCCATTTAAGGAACAAACGTTGTTTGTTGTGCAGTTACAGGTGGGTCTGCCCTGCTATTATGCTCGATCTGGAAGATGATGGATTAATTAACATCCACTTGTATATGTACAAAACCAAATTCAACCGCTGGACTTCAAGCTCAACCGCCCAAATACATCCTCTGCATGAATAACTGCTACACACACATCTGCACATTCTTACGCGCGCACACGCACACACAACACATAAACGTGGGCACGTGTATCTACATACACACTGATGCACACATTCATTTGGAATCATAATTGGTCACATCAATATTAAGAACTCTTCTAATATATTCTTGTCTTGGGTTATGCGATGTTTACCAAAGAATCTTGGGAATACCTGATGTGGTGCCATGGACATTAAATCTCGAAGTCATCAGTTGGATATTGATAGTGATACTTAAGAGTTAAATATCTATGAGAGATTGGTGATCCTTTTGCTCATGTCGTAATATTAACCCTCATCGTGTGACCCAGTAATGTTTTTCTGTGCTTGTCTAAGCTGATCTTAGAACATATATAAACTTGCCGGAGAACAGTTGTTAGCAAGCTATATTTAAAAATTAAAGTTTGAGTAATGAATTTGCTTCCTAATTGCCACTTTACCTGTGTGCCCTTATGCCAAACTATAAATTCTAAATATCGGTGTATTCGGTGAAGTGGAGTTTGAGATCAGTTTTTTTATGGCCACCCAGTAGAATGTGAGAAGAAGGGCGTAGTGAGAATCTCGATAATAAAGAAACAGAGTAAAAGAGAAACAAAAGCAGCAGGCAAAACGTAGGGATGGAAGAGAAGGAGATTGAAGACTATTTATCAGTATATTTTTCACTTCAGAAATAATGGAAATCCCGTGGGAAAATATGAAATAGCTTGTCACGAAGGAAAATTAATTGCTGGATACCTGCAGTTTTTGAGAAATGAGTTCATGCGTAGAGGCTTAAAACTAATAAAATAAATCAAGTTTAAATTTTCGACAGTGGATCACGGTATTTTGTATTGTTACTACTCATTCTCTCTGTTACGTGAGAGCCTCTTCAAAAATGATCATCATCATCATTAAACAAGGAATTCCCATACATTCACCAATCTTTCACTCTCTCTCTTTCTCTCTCTCTTTCTCTCTCTCTCTCTCTCTCTCTATATATATATATATATGTGTATGTGTGTGTGTGTGTTTGTGTGTGTGTGTGTGTGTGTGTGTGTGTGTGTGTATCAATAGTAAATAGACTTTTGTCCCTCGTTGTAAGGTTGCATTTCTAAGTTTCATGCAGGTAACAATGGTCAGGCACAAATTTTAAAAAAATAAACTGGCGTTGTAATATGACAATATTAATAACCGTCTAGTAAGATAGGGGATCAGTTCATTTAATTATGAGAAAAATAAATACATTGGTAACAAAATGAATTGCTTAAGAAAAACATACTGATTAAAAATGCATTGCTTATAATTTATACTATTACCACCAGCACTAGCTGTACGATAATTTATATTTATACATACAAGGTGTGGCAGAAATCTCCCCGATATTTTGAAGTTCGACAAGAAAACTTCTATTAAAATAATAATTTCACTGTTGTTTAAACAAAGGGGTAGAGTTTAGATTCATTCAAGTTTAAAAATGACATTGTGTAAATGGTGGCCGCTATTTGCCATGAATTTTCGTAGACGATTTCTAAATTTTTCCATTACCCAGAAGAAAGAGCAATTCGTGGTCATCCAAGTTACTTTCTTTTAAGCGTGAGGCGGAAATTTTCAACACTTAGCAGTAGAGATTTTCTATTTGAAACTGCATCATTCCGGCGTAACATGAAATGAGACCGAAAAGCTATCCGTGTTGCGATTACAGATTCAACAGTCTTAAGAAAATGATTCAAAAGCAAACGCACGGAGTGCACTCAACCAAGCCATGAGGCTATCCGATGGTATCAGACAAAAATGTCCTTACCTAGATAAAGACATATTTGCCACTTGCCTATGTTCACTAGCACTACACAGGCGATTGTTTAAAATGTGGGAGGAAGTTCGGCTGGACCATGTATATGTATCAGTCGCAAATCCTGTGACATATTAGGGTCATAGGAAACCACATGAACTGCAGCCTCAGTAGAAGTGGTATATATATATATATATATATATATATATATATATATATATATATATATATATATATATATATATATATATATATATATATATATATATGAAAAATTTCTCAGTTTACCTGTAGAAAATGACAATATGTATAAAGGTAAAAACAAAAGAGAAACTATTATTAGCCAACGCGTTTCATCCAATGTGGACTTTTTCGAGGCAAAAAAAAAGTTTTCAATAAATTCATTTCTTTTTTACCTTGAAAAAGTCCACATTGGACACACACACACACACACACACATATATATATATATATATATATATATATATATATATATATATATGGCGCCTTAGTCGAAGATGAGGCGTATTCAAAAATAGAAATTTGCTTTTTTTCACTGCAAATTATTCATTATATCACATCCAAGTATTTTACAAAAAATCAGAGCTGGTTACACAATATTTCAAGCTCAGTTTAGGTTTATAGTTCGATACCATGCAATGAGATGTGGTAAAATAAACAGGAGATTTGTCTGCAGAATATCATTACATTATCGTTACTTAATTACTGTGAAATTATTTAGTTTTTTTTTCTCATCAAAATTTTTATTTTTACTCGTTTATTAATTTAAAATATTCCTTTTTACATGTTTTATTATAGAATGGAATAAAATATTTATAAATTTCAGAATTTTGCTATTGCTTTTGTAAAAAAGCTAACAACAATGGAAAAGAGAGGTAACAAGGCGTAAACGAAATAACTTCAGTTTGTTCAACTTAGGAATCTTAACATTGCAGCCAAAATATTGTGAAATGCTGCCAGTGAAGAAGAAAAAGAAAAATACCTCACAACAAATCAAATATACCATCAAAATCTTGGGGCACCTAGACGTGGTGAATAGTGAGTTCGATTTTCACTGAGTGTATAAGGCTTGCTTTCTTTCTTTTGCCACATCTAAGCTCTGTTTAGAAAATCAAATCACTCAGCCTTGTGCCACATCTAAGCTACTCTTAGTAAATCATTACTGGTGCACTTAGATATGGTGTAATGGTTAGTAAGCTTGTCTCGCTAAAACAGTTAAAGCTGAATAGTGAATTGAATCCTCACTCGGTGCACTATACTATCTAAGCTACGCTTAGAAAATCAATATAGAATCAAAATTTATATTATTTTATATATTTGTTATGTAACTAAATGCGTAATTGTCAAACTTGTTTCCGTAAAACTTTATATTTTCTGTAATAAATTCTTAATAAATATGATTATTTTACTTAAGTGTGAAGTAGTCCTACATTTACAATTCCTTACGGCTAAACATGAAAATAATTGTTCATAAAAACTGCTTAAAACCTTTAAGGGAGCATTGCCGAAAAATTATCAAATGTTGAATACGCTCCTCTTCCGCCGAACCGTCAATAATAGCACATTCTCAAAAAAAAAATTTTTCAGTCTACAAACAATTATTTCGTCTCCATGTTTTAATTTTAAAAGGAAAAAAAATATGCCTGAGGATAAATAAAGGATTATTTGAAAGTACTGGCATTTAAAAAAATATAAACTGGAAACAACAGACAACAGTTTTATAAATGAGGATCACATCATTCTATGGATTAACAGTATTTTAATGCATACATTATACACTACTAGCGATGGGATATTGCCAATAGTAGCATTAATATTGCTGATTGATTCTATGCGTGATTATTTCTTTGTTATATATATATATATATATATATATATATATATATATATATATATATATATATATATATATATATTCCAGTTTTCGGAAGGTAATTATGTACTTCACTGCTTGGAAACGATGGCGGAATCTAGATTAAATACTATCAAACTGGATTCAGAATTAGTTTCTATCCAAGAGTGTATCATTTATTGTGCATTTCAGAGTTACATTGGAGAGACCTGCAAAAGGTTAATTTGAATTGCTTTTGAGATATCTTTTACGAAACGGACACAACGTTCCTCCATTTGCAGCAGTCTTTTAACCATGAATTGCAACATTTTATTCATGCAATTTGACAGGTGATGAAAAACGGGTTTCGTGTGTCTAGAGAAAACGAAAAAAGACAGTGGTATTCGCAAATTAAGAAAGCAAATCCAATGCCAGAAACAGCATTAAACGTTATTACTTGAGAGATATCGCTAATTATAAATATATTGCAAGTGATCTTAACGCTGAAACGAAAAAGATTGAAGAAAAAAAACCGTTGTTGAATGGCAGTTGAAAGTTGTAGAATACCAAGGAATCTATATGGAAATTTACAGTAACAAATTAATGGTATATACCATATTGTGTTAATCAACCATAAGTATTTGCGGCATATGAATATTGGATTTATTTATAAAGAAAAAATAATACTGCATAAAAGCGGCTAACAATTAAAAAAAAACAAAAAACTCTTAACATTTTAATCATATGAATTTTCATTAGCGATATCTCTCAGGTAATATAATTATCTGAATGTCACATAATATATTGCTCGTATCAACAGAAATATATTACTAACATTATTTGGTTAATGCTATTATTACAAAGAATATTAATTTTGATACTGGCCAATGATTTAAAAATAATTCTTTTTAAATCATTGTCCTGTAATAATATTAGACACAGTCCATATATTTATTAGGTTGGTGCAAAAAATAATGATGTAATAATGTCGTTTCTTGACGTTTTTTTTAACGTCAAAAAACGACATTATTACGTCATTATTTTTGCACCAACCTAATACGTTACTTAAACGTCAAAGTGACCAGGTTGAGCGGGAAAATTAGGTAAAATTATTCCGAAAATCGATCTTTAGCACTGTTTTGTAATATAATTTTTTTTTTTTTCAGATAGGAGAATTTCTTCTTGCCATATTATACAGACAAATACCTTGCTCAGAAGGTCCTCCATGGAGGCTCTTTTCAGATTCTCCAATCTGTTATTTACTGATTCTGATTATAATTCTGGGGCCATCATAAAAGCAATGCCTCTTACTGGTTAATCATATACAGTGAGGTTTGTTTGAGAAGGAAGCTGCCATAGAAATATAAAGCAATAAATGCAGACATTCATATCATTCTCACTCTGCTTATTTTCTTTCTGGTCTATTTCGAACGAAGTCCTTAAATTCAGCCTCGCTGACTATTATCTGTAATCAGGCAGATGTCCTATTCAAATCCAGATAATTCATTGAGCTCTTCTGAAGTCACTTGCTTTTGCCCGGCCGATTACACCTGTTAGTCCTTGTGACCATTTATATTTCAATCACTCTGTAGCTAACTAAGCCTCTTGCATGGCAAATATATATTTACAACCCGGTCTTTCTTTTTTCTTTCTTTTGCAAAGAAATTCAATTCAACCTCTTTTGGTTCCAACGCAATCTACTTCTTAAAATGCTTATTGCATTTTGCGAGAGCGTATGAGGCTGATATCAGAAACGTCACTCACTCGAAATCTGTAATGTAGGAAGCAATAACGCTTAACAGATTACTTTAAAGAAGTTTGAGACGAGAAAGGAGGTAATTGGAAGCAATTTTAATGAATGAAAGGCTTCTTCTTTTATGTGCCGCGGATGATCATGGCTTTCCACAACATACTTAGCTCTTAGCAATGTTCATTTTTATAATGCTTCCCATAGCCTCTCATCTATTTACACAAACTCGTTTATTAGGTTATTCGGCATCTTCCCTTTGCCTTCCTATGTATACGGAGTGAGTATCAAATTCTCCAAGCCCAAATTTTTATCTGTAATTTTCTGATTCTATCAGGTCGAAACGAATGTTCTGTCCGATTTTTAAGGTGAAAATATCGAACTAAACCTATTTAACTGTTGCCTTTTTATGTTGCTCAGTAATGCTACTATGATTGAATTATATCTTTTTCTTTCAGGTCATAAGAATATTAGCTATAATATATTTCGGAACTGGTCCTTATGCTCGTGCCAACAAAAGAACACATGCGAAGCTTTGTACTGTGTTAGGGCTGATACACTGTACATGTTAAAGATATGTACAGTTTATCAGCAAAACTTATTTAGCGAGCTTATGTAGCCAGTGTGAAAGAAGTTGCAGGAGGTGGTTTTCCAGTTTCAAAACTATAGGCTTCAGGATGTGCTAGTCGACAGAAGTCCCAAAGAACTAGATTCAGAGCATTTGTCGGCTTCTCTTACTGCACAACCTGACACCACAACTAGGAGACTAGCTGAGAAATCTAATATTAACCAAACGACTGTCTTGAACGAATTCAAAAGTATTAACAATGAGTAAGTCGTTGGAAAGGGTCCCGCACGCCCCGTTCCCGATAATCGCCAACAACGGGTCGATTGTTACGCGTCATTGCCTACACGAAAACTTCACGTTCCCTTTTTGGACAGGCTTTTAACTGATGAGAAGTGTATCCTTTACCATAATGGTAAGCGGCGTAGTCAGAGGGTCATTTGAGAGAACAAACCTGTCCAGCAACCGAGGGACGAACTTCATCAAAAGACGATGATGTTCAGTGTATGACAGGCTATCAGGGATCATTCATTAAGAAACTCTTAAATAATAATCAATCAGTAAACGTTAAACTCTGCTGTCAACAACTTACGTCTTTCGTTTCAAAAGCTGATTTGGAGAGAAAACGTCCATTCTGGGTCAACAGAAAGGGATGTAATCATCTATCACGATAATGTCTGTCCTTAAACTGAATGATAGAATTAAGATTGGTTGGGCGAAATTGTTTATTTTACCATAATCCGCCGATCTTTCTCCTTCTGAGTATCACTTATTTTGGGGGTTGCAGAACCATTTGGATAGCATCAAGAGACGAAGGTTGGCATCAGTAAAAGGGGTTGAACGTGAGTTGGTCCCGTATTTTACATCAAAACCTAAATAAATTGAAAAGTGGCAACCATAGACTCGCTGACAAAGAGAATGAGGTTCTAGGAAGAAGTTTATAGAAATGATTAAATATTTCTATAAGTGTTAGTATATTCATTTGTTGTAGACAGTAAAATCGAGCAGAACTTTCTTTTCAACCTGAAACCTGTGTTCCATTTGTTTCCGTTTTCCTAAATGACTGTCCATGGTTTTCTCAGTAACGTGCTGTTGAACTATATCTGTTGCTTCAAATTTCTTCATTTGCCGCTAAATTGTCCAACATTCAGGTATATAAGGTAGCATTGATATTACCTAACAGTACAGCTATTTCCTTTTTCTTAATACTTTGCTTAGCTTTTTGAAGGTCTATTTTGCTATTCCAACGCGCCGTCGGATTTGGATGTCACATTTTCTATCATCTGTTAAAACATCTTGACAAATAGCTAAATTCCTGTACTTGATTGATTTTGACATCTCCAAAAGAGGCATGTCAAGAAGTTAATGAAAAGGTTGTTGCTTATAAAATGTCAGTTGATGCAATAAGAAGTCTATTATGTAGAGATAATGAGAATAGATACAGCGGAGCAAAAAAAGCCTAACACTAAGAAACGGTGATATCAACTAATTAAACAATAAGTCCTACAATAGGAACACTTGGTAATTCGACTTGATGTAACGGTTAGCAATTTTATCTCAGTAGATCAAGTAGTAAGATCGAGTTTCTCAGGTAGCCTCATAGTTTCGGTCATGTGCCACAACTATGCTACGCTCATTAAATCACTATACAAAGAACACTGCAATTTTCGTTGGTTGGTATTTGATGGTTTCACGACTACATTAACATCAATAATGTAAGAAAGTTGATAAAAATCGAACGGATACTGAATAGAGAAAAATGCATACCTTTGCTAAGGACCCCGCCTATTACAATATTTAGCAGGTACCGCTCCAGTAACTACCTAACTAACCATGCTATCATATAACTTGATAAGAGACAGATCGGGACTGAATATAGAGTATTGTTGCCATTTTAGGGTGTCAGCTGTCCAGACCTCGCTTTCCAGTTTTTATAGAGTTCAAAAGCGTTTCCGAGTCCTTGTTAGAGAAGAATTATTTTTCACCCTCCAACCTCTTTCACACATGCGGCATGTGGCGAGTCTCTCACTGATTTATCGTTACTATCATGGAAAGTGCTCGGATGAACTGTATCTCCTCGTTCCACTATGTCTGACCTAAGACTGGCCATGCGACTTACATAGTAGCAAACCACCCGCATTCCCTCCGTATTTCATCGAGTTCGACTCTAACAACTTCTTCTCGCGAACGACAATCCTGTGGAACAGACTCCCAAAAGGATGTTTCCCTGATCACTAAAATCTTAACCTGTTAAAGTCTAGAGTCAACCGTTATTTTACCTTCATATATACAGTGTAACCCGGATATAAGAGAGTTGTCGGGACCGGAGAAGAAGTCTCTTATATCGGGGTTTCTCTTATATCCAGGTTTGGTCTATTGTGTTTAGATAAGTATGGCTCTAATTTGGGACCAGAGAAAATATATCTTATATCCGGGTTTCTCTTATATCAGGGTCTCATATCCGGGTTACACTTCATATAAATTACCAGTTAACGTAAGTTTCTACCTCGAGTAGCTTGTATAGAATGAAACGTACTTAAAAAAAAAAAACTCTTATCTTCAAATAACAATCGCTGACAATATCAAGACAAATATTGTTTACGCCATGTTCCTATTTAAATATTCTAAAGGAGAGATTAATAAAATATATATATATCGTTATTATACACAGTGTGTTTCACAATTGTTGAATCAAAGCAGTGACCTCTTAGATCTTCCCTGTTGACTATTCTCTTTCTCTTTTCAGATTACTGCTGGGAAAATAGTTATCATTTTGATATATTCATCCAAATATAACGAAAATCATACCTTGAACGATAGAGCAGAAGATCTTCCTAATTCTTCAAGATTGTTCAAGCAAGATAGAGAAGAAAGTTTAATTTCAACACAATTCCAAACGGGAGTCAGATTTTCAAGTTTATCATTAACTTTATTAGCTTTGAAGCTCATGGTGCCTGTGAAGGTCGTAGGGGAATGGCTTCCTCCCCAGGAGGAATGTGTATGAGGTATTAACAACTTTGCACGCCAAATTCAACAATGCCTTCAACTGAAAAACAGAGGTACATGTACTCTAGGGTTCTTCTTAACATTTTGGTACATGTTTGTGACAAAATTGTTATAGATGATAAATGATTTCCTTTTACTTTTCAATAAATGTAATTTCCATTAATCTATCATTTGTGCTCCTTGATTTGTGGCCGATCATTTTGTTTCAAAAGTTGTGAAACACCCTGTATAACGGACAATATCTTCTAACACAATCTTCTTACAGTAGACAGTATTTTCTTCTTGCTTTCCTTTCATTTTTTCCATGAGTTAGTTTGGTTTTAATTTTGGAGTCTATTATCAACACAGTATCATCTGCATTTCTTATTTCACATTTTCGGTCATCTGTTAAATTCCTGTATTTTCTTACTTTTGCCGTTACCAGTTCTTAGATCGTACGTTGGTCTGTTCCACTTATAAAGTGTTTCAACAATTGTGAAACAAAGCAGCAGTCTCTCAGATCTTCAATGTTGACTATTCTCTTTCTCTTTTCTTTTTGGGGAAAAGTTAATTTTTTGATATATTCAACGAAATATAGCGAAAATCATGTCTTGCACAATAGAGCAGAACACTTTCTAAGTCTTTCAAGATTGATCAAGCAAGATAGAGACGAAAGTTCAATTTCAACACATTTCCAAACAGGAGTCAGATTTTCAAATTCATCAAGAACTTTGAAGCTTATGGCACTGTGAAGATCGTAGGGCAACCAGGAGGAAGGTGCATGCAGTATCAACAACTTTGAACGCCGCATTCAACAATGCCTTGAACTGAAAGGCTCACATCTGAAACGTGTAATCTAAAGGGGGCCCTCTTGACGTATTTTTGATCATGTTTACGACAAATGATTCCCAATCCTAAAATCTTATCATTTTTTCCTTTCAACAAATGTAATTTTCATTAGGCTATCATTTGTGGTCCTTGATTTATGCCCGATCATTTTGTTTAAAAAATTGTGGATTTGTCTTTTCTTATGTGTGCATACTGATTACAATATGTATCCACTTCAGTACTCCTGATTTACTTGACCAAATTGCGTATGACGTGCACCGTGCATTATCATGAGCACTATTTCGGAGGTGAATCTTTAATAAGTGCCGAAAAGTTTGTTGGTATGTTAAGGTTGATGGATAAGATAGCTAAATCAAATTCTGAGAAAGAAAACACAGAACACTCAGTCTGAGGCTGTCTTAGCCTTATTGTGCTAATCCAATTGAATGGATTTCTAACTTGATTCCACCTGTAAGTTTACACTCTGCTTTCATCAGTAACCGGCCACTATATCATTTAAAAAGACTGCTATTCATGTATCTAGTCTACCCTTCTCAGACAGGGTTGGATGACGGGTATATTGAGCTTTGTTTATTTGCACCCCAGCATCATCCTATTGACGCGCTACTTCAACGCTATTTTCATGGCAGATAAACTACACCTTAACGGAGCATTCTACCTCAAGTGGCTCCCGGGCCTTGTACAAGGGTAACATTAATGTAAAAAAAAATATAAAATTATATGGTTATATTAGGTTGGTGCAAAAATAATGATGTAATAATTTCGTTTTTTGACGTTAAAAAATACGTCGAAAAACGACATTATTACGTCATTATTTTTGCACCAACGTAATATGTCGCATTCAGCAAAACGTTTTCTCACTGTTTAATACATTACAGTGATACAATATTATAGGGAAATTATATTCACTGTAAATGGTAGAAAATTTAATATTTTTTTTTTAAATTTATATATTTCCATTTCATATCGAATTGATTCTGGAGTTCATGCCAGTGGTAGATGTTCTAAATCCTGATTCTGTTTATAAATACAACTAAATTTAATTTTATATCCCCCGGCTCATAACATTTGCAGGCCCTATTTGCAGCATAACCGTACATTAAAATATGCATCTCCCCTCGGACCTAGTCAATGTAAATGCGACATGTTGCATCAAATTGCTACATATATTATATCTGCTTCCTTTGAAAATCAGTCGTAGAACACTTATAGCTTCTAAATAAATATTAAACAATGTGGTGTTATTGCTCGTCACTGCAGTTAAATAGTGAAGCATTTCGTCTTTGAAAAATCGAAATATTAATGTTTATTAAAAAAATGAAGCCATGCAATATTAGAAATGCTTGCAAACCACGAAAATTAAATAATGAGTAAGTATACACCAATAAATTATTTTCATGGTTGTAATATAAAATCAAATAAATTAAAAAAAAAACTCATATATAATGAAAAACGCAACATCGCAATCAAATTGCAAATGACGCCTTCCGAAACCTAAGAAAAATATTAAAAAAAAAAAACCAGTGAAATCTCGTTAGAAACAGAGAAAAGTGTTCCGAGCCGCTATGTAATATCAAGCCTCTTATATGACAGTGAATGCTAGATAATTTCTTGACATTTATATATAGAAGACTTGAGACAAGAGAAATATGTTTGTACATGAGGTTTGCTAAGAATATCATGGACTGATAGTGTAAACGACGCGGAAAATGGAAACAAAAAGACTCTAACAGTCAGAATGAGAAGGAGACAGTTGAAATATCCGAAAGGCATGATGAGGAAAGACGGTTTGGAAAATTAAACACTTCCGGATCATACTGAGGGCATATGTCAGAGAATATCCGCCAGACGAGGCTATGCCCGAAGCGCAAAGCCTCGTCTCAGGAAAATGACTCCGTTTTTACGTGGTCTATAGGGATTTTTTGCAAGAGCCTACGGGCTCGGATACCCCACTTTAAAACTCGGTCTTGTGCCACATCTTACTGCGTGTGGCAGTGAATAAATAATTACTGAAGGCATATGGAACAGGACAAAACAATCGGTATTCAAATTAAAAAGCTTATAAAATCGATATAAAAACAGAAAGATGAAGTGATACCGAAAAGACAAATATTTCTTTGAGCTACAAATTTAGGAAGATTTAGAGAAACATGGTCCCCCATGTCCTGAAGCGACGCAGCCCATATAATAATAATAATAATGATAATAATAATAATAATAAAGGAACTCAAAGTGAATATTAGCCTCTGAATTGTATATGTAAGCTCATATGTGAAAAGTAAGGGATAATACATCTTTGGTTTTCCTGGGAATTTTAAAGTACAGAAAAAGAGATGAAAAATCGCAGATGTTCCAGAACACAACTTCCAGTCTATATTCTTAGGGATCTGGAATCTGTAATAATTAAATACATGAAGAATTAGATTGCAATTGTCATATGAGAATGTATTTTTACTAGAAAAATAAACGTCTCTTTAGTGTTTGATTGTAACATAAAAGCGGAAACGAGAGTAGCAATATTTTTGGCTTGTTAGGAATTTATTATTTTATTTAAAGAAAGGCGAAAATGAAACAAATGTTAAATTAGATCTGCACAGTTTATTGTGGCAAAAATGTCTGAAGAAATTTTGTGTTGGATTTGTCTTATTTGAGGGTGCTTTTTATCCGCATAAACGAGTGTTTCTTTTTTACCATGATGTTCACCCTGTACGAAGACCGGGGATTACTCGACATAGAGGGTTACAGAATTTGATGCACAGATTATGTGTTGGTTCGACAAGGCAGCGATTCTTGGGATGAAGCCACTTAAGTGGAACTTACATATCACCGAAGGAAAAGAAAGCAGACGAGGGTAGTTCGCTATAATATACGTTGCATGGCAGGACTGGTGAAAATGTAGTTCATCACTCTCCGTTGAAATAGCCATAGAGTAGTGATAGCTTTGAGACACCTTGTCTTTGAGAAATGGGTTGTAAGGCGGGAAATAATTCGTCACCGAAAAGAGCAAGTAGACGCTTTTAAACATTATCGAGATTGAAAAATGAAGACTGGGCAGCTCCTGCACTTTGTGAAAAGTTAGAGGATAACAGGAATCTGGTGCTTGCTGGAGAGAAACAAGAAAAAGAACATTTTCCAGTAGCTTTCGCGATACGGCCGAGTAAAGATATGGTGCCATCTCTTCTTCCTTCAGAGTCATGGGTTAAATAGTAGGGTTGACTTTTCCTCTTGCCTTAAGTGGTATTCACTCTAGTAAATGGGCTACACAAAATCATGGATAAGGCTGAAATCTAAATATCAAACAAAATTCCGTGAACAAATCGTTAAATGAAAATACCAACAGCTTGAACGGACATCTCGAAAATATAGTGTGATATGGGTAAATTGTTGCCATTTTATATTTTTTAGTTCGCGCATGTGCGTTGTTTATTTTTGGCTTGGTCGACTGCTGAGCATACTAGGGTTACCGTCTGAGAGAAAAACAGCAACATGACACAGTTCACTCAGCCAGAAATTTTGAAACGATATGTTGTACTGCTTGAAATTTGCGCCGGAAGTTCCAGTAAAAACATTTCAGAGTGTTTCGGTGTCAATCTGAGGACGGTGCAGAAGATTCAGAAAGAGTTGGATGAGTCTAATAGTGATTACGAAGTTATGGCATCTCGGAAAACTCACTCTGATTGTTCTGATAAGAAACGAACTGCCTAAATAGTTTGTAACGGACTCAGACTCAACACGGAGGTCTATATCAATTGGCTTGAGGAGATAGTGCTGCTCTGGGGGAAAACGATGGCTGCTGGAAGACCCACTCTGTTAACAGGACACTGTGCCATGCCCCACAAGCAGCACAACAAAGTCATGGCTGTCAGACAATTTCTGCCAAAACATCACCCCTAACTTCCCAGAATAAAAACCCCTTGATTATTATGTGTAGGGCACAGTTGAGCGAGAGACCAACAAAAAATCCTTGTAACACCAAAGACGAACCGAAAGCCAGGATCATGGCAGCATTCATCACCTTAAACAAGGAGAACGTCTAGAAGAGATGCAGGTGATTGTGAAGGTTTCTGGGGACCTTCGTTAAAATGGAGATTTTCTTGAATAAATTTACTCTTTAGTATTTCATGTTATATTTTGTATAATTTTGGTAAATATATCTGTTAAATTGAGATGTCAGTGTTACTTTTATGTTTGCGTAAGTTAGACGATAATTTATTCATCGCACCCTATAGAGTAACATAGAATATGCTGTCACTGCATGTCAGGATTTAAAACATCAACTGAAGATTTTTTCGAATTGCCAGTAGTGAGTAAAAAATATACAAGGGTGTGCTGAAAAATTATAGGTTGACAATGAAGGCGTGTTGATTTAGCTGTGAAATCTTGCATGCATTAATTTAAACCTTTCCGACGTCCATTGTTTCTTTGCAGGTAAATTAACACCTGACTGTCCCAAAAAGTCTCCAAAAGTTGCTAGTAGCGATTTCCCTTGAAAATGGACACAATTTGGCAAGTAACCGCAGAAATGGGATGGTGCTCCATGTTCAGCAACAGTCTAAGAATCGGCAGCAGAATTTAAGAGGCAAAGGGCTATTCTTGAAGATGACCCAATGTCTGGACGTCCTGCAAATGTCACTACCGAGGAAAACATTGATCGTTTTCACCACATGTTGATGGATAACAGGCAATTGATTATAAGTCAAATAGCTAATGTTATTAGCGTATCCCATGAGAATGTTAAGAATATTCTATACAATGAAAATTATGTAATAATCAGAGGCATTCTCTTTTTCTGGAGAAATATTTAGGGAAAAAATTGCGCCTTTTTTGTTGGTAAATATTGTGAATCTAATGCTGTGTTTTGATTTCATAAAATGCTATTTATTTTATACTATAGTCGGTTTTATACAAATTACAAATTTGCTTTCAATTGATACATGATTTGCATTTCTTAATGGCTTCTGTTTCCATCCACTGCAGTTACATCAGTTGAATTTGGATTTTTTAGAAAATAAAATGTTAGTCCTCAAGGTAATCCACATGGGAGTCCAGAGTCTTTTGTGCACTAATGTGGTGATAAATACTAGGTGTCTTGGATTCAAAGAAATCTGTGAGTGCCTGCTGCAAATCTGACTCATTTGCGTAGGATTTTCCACAAGGGAAGAGAGAGTCTTGAAGATGACCCAAAGTTTGGGCTTCTAGCAAATGCCACCACCGTGGAAAACAGTAAACGTGTCAACCTCATGATGATTTATGACAAGCGATTGGCAATACATCGAATAGCCAATGCGAGTAAGATATTCAGGGAGACTATTCTACATAATGAACTCGACCTGACAACGTTTTCTGTTCGGTGGGTGCTACGTTTACAGACACCTGATCAAAAACTCACAAAGGCTGATCGCAACAAGGGAAAATGTGACATTATTTGAGGCGGATCCATCGGGTTTCCTTGAACGTTTCTTAACGCAGTATGAGTGTTGGGTTCATCATTTTAAGCGAGAGAAAACTTGATAATGTATTCAGTAGAATCATCCCACCTCAACTGCTCCCAAATGTCCAAGGTCGTTTCATCTGCAAAAAAGCTCACGAGTCTTTGTTTTCAATTGCTGTTGCCCATTACTCTAAATTTTTATTTTTTATTTTTTTTATTAAGTGTTTCACCCCAAGCAAGGCGGGAAGCCACTAGGACGCAAGGGGTTACAGAAACTTTGGAGCAAGATCAGATAGGAGCGATAGAAGAAAGGATGAGGAGAAGGGTAGAGGATAGATCAAGGCAACTGGAGATGTCGATTGACATTACATTTGAATAGCTGGAGATTATACCTCTCATGAAAATTGGAATAGAGACGGGTGTTCCACAGGCGAGAGGTGAGAGACATGAAGGTATTGGAGTAGAAGAGGCGGCTACATTTAGGAGTGGTGGATGAATCCCTCTTATTCTGATTGGATTATCATCTGTTCCCCAACATGAAAAAAACATTCTACTGGAAACAAGCATCGCAGTGATTATATCATATCTACTGTTAATGGATTTTTTACCAACTGGATGAACAATTTTGAACAGTCAGATGTTAGTCAGGGAAATAAACAATGCAGTTATTAATAAAAATCATTGAAATTAATGCATGCAAGATTTCACTGACCTAACTCCATTCCTTCATAGTTAGTCTATGAACTTGTCGTCCCACACTTGCATTCATATATAATGTAAGAAAAAGAACACAACTAGAGGTTTATATATGAAATATTGTCTTCAAGAGGCCTGGGAATATTTCATCTTATTGTTTCAATTCTTTGAGCCCAGCCCGTCAAAAGTCATTGCCTTATCTAATTTATTGCCAATTTGATAATGCCACTTTTATTTCATACGTCAGCGTTTCTCTATATTTGGCAAATAGAATTCAATTTTAGATCGAAAGAAAAATATTACATGCATTATCGAATTTATATTCATTTTTTATGAAACCTCTGACAGGTTAAAATGATGATTCGTATTTCGTATAATTTATTATTGATGCTGATTTCAGATAAGAGATGGAACTAGACATATTGGTAACTGCAGCAGTAACTACAGTGAAAAAATCATCTGAGTCAAAAAGCCAATTAAAGTTTGCCCAGTCAGAAAAGCCTATAATACCTCGAAAATGTCACCCGTACATGTATATCCCACCAAACTGGCCACCAATATAATAATAAGAGTTTACAGACTCAGATAAATACGACCAACGTTTACCTATTCCTCGAATCAATTAAAAGAAAGGCAA
>OZ010585.1:39153197-39155697 GCA_963932145.1 Acanthosepion lycidas | reverse complement strand
TATATTATCATTGTCTCCAATCCCTTACAACATTACTATCACATCATATCATATAGATCCGCTATAATTATCAACATAAACTACCCTCTCACCCAGCATATTAAATATTAAATATCACCATATAAAATAACCAATAAAGATTACAAACCGAAATTTCTACCTGTTACATATACACAGTCATCAAAAACAAACAAATAAACAGCTTTAAATATAAAAAATAACCCCCCTTTTTTTTCAAAAATTAAAAAATAAATATAAATAATAATAATTTTTACCTATCATAATTTTAAACAAACCTCACCACACGTATATACATACATGTGAGGAAATATTATTCAGTGGAAAAATAAAAATATGACATGTATACATTCACAATACATTCACGAGAAATTTTCGCTACACTTCCAGTCTTTGAATTTCAACATACAAATGCGTATGTATAGACACAACACCACCGGTATACATACATATGTCATATCCGAAACTGCCCACATATGTTTATATATGTATGAGTCCCGACGGACGACCAAGTATGTATGTGTCTGCGTGCTCCATTAGGCGTATGAACATACATCGATGTTTGCGTTAGTACGATGACACCACAACGACGTTTCCCCCACCACTTCCATAATAACACCAATACACGGAATCTACATAAACCCAAAATTTTTTAAAACAATAATCAGTTTGTCTGACGATCGCAAAAGCGTGAAACCCAGGGTCACAAACTCACATCTATCCAACCAACTATGTTAGCTCTATCTCTGATATTGAGCGCTTTCTAATAAGTACCGCGCATATAATATATAAATAATTATATATATATATATATTTATTTATTTATATTTATATACACACTTTTCACACACACATATACATATATATATATATATATATATATATATATATATATATATATATATGGCGAGTGTTAGTAGGATGTACAGGGGACCCACAAAAAACAAGCAAAAGCAAAGGATAGAAATTCAGTAGATTACAACAGAACAAAAATAATGTTAAACGTGGTGTTCACACTAAAGAACTCTGGCAAAATTTCTTGGCATTCTTTCAGTCCCCAAGTTGGATGTTCTTTCTTAAAGAGAAAAATCACCTCGCGTTGAAACTTTCATAAATGTGGCATCCTGGAACAATAAATGGTTCAAAAAAATATGTTAGTTATTTTTTTTTTTTAGTTCATTCATAGTAAAATATATAGCCAAAGGCAAAAATAGCTCAGCCCCCCCCCCGCCTATCTATTCCATCTTTTTAGCGCTATGGGGTGCAGCTTCATGCAGCTGTTGAACGTGAACTTCGCAGTATTTATTTTCCTAAGTTACGTCTATGTCCTCGGACAGCGCCACAAGTGAGTCGAACTCTGCCCGAAGAGAGAGAGAGACACACAACTGAGCGATGATAAACCCTACTTGACATCAGGTACGCATTAATGCAGTTTATTGTACACGTAATTAGTGTATAAACACTTGCATATATGTAATTGCATCCATTAGAGAAACAATGGATTGATGCAATATTTTCACTAATTTAAAAACAAAAACCTCTCTTTAATTCATAGAAATCGGTTAATAATAAAACATACATTATAACAGTTGTAACTTTAATTAGAAATATATAAAATTAATTTGAAGTGGCTTAAAAAGAACTGATGCCTTTTTTTCAATTCATCACATCATACTTCAGTAATCAATCTTCTTGAATGTGTTGAGTAGACAAATGATGACGCACAAGGTCATATAAATGAGATTCTGGAGGTGGGGCAGATTCAGTGAATGCGTCGCTTATAGAACAGCATCCAATGACATCTGTGAAAGAAGCCAAAATCTCACAATGATGTTGCGCATAAAAACTTCTCCAGATACATGCAACTAGAAATCTAATTTAAATCCAGACAGTAACCATTCTTTTAGTAGTTTTGTCAAAGTCTTTGATGTTGGAAGCTGACCAAGATCTTGAGCTTCGTTTTCTGTTCGTTTTAAAAATAAAAAAAAGCGTTGTGTTTCGAGCAGACGAATTTTTTTTTCAATATTGTGCAAAATATGGCATATAAAACTTTAGCATTAGCCATATATATCGTGGACTCTCCCGTCATATTCGACATATGAGGGTCAAGCAACGCAGTTCCTAGGAATCGACAGCCAGACATCAGCACATATGATTTGATTATAGTGGTAAAGGATTTATGCAGAACCAACCACACTTTTTGAAGTGACGAATACAGAGACCGGGTGTAGTACGTACCACAAGGTCCCCAAAGAACCCTCCTCAGGATTTGAATTCAGAGTTGTACATTTCCTAGACCAGTTTTCCATCCAGGGCTATAGAACCCAGTCCATCATGCTATTTACTCATACTGGTAGGGAGAAGAAGAGGATTAATAGGAAGTGAACGTAATGGATTCGACTTCAAATCCTCAATCCGACCCGCTGTCTTCTACTCCGCCGTGCCTCACATATAATTTATATATATATATATATATATATGT
>OZ010585.1:39148197-39150697 GCA_963932145.1 Acanthosepion lycidas | reverse complement strand
GTGTGTATAATAATTTATCTCAGAGAAAGAAATTGGTGAAATCGACCGTCAACAAATCTTTTCTGCGAAGCAATCAGTAATCTCTTGTATCGAATCATAAAAATGTCTTCTTCCCAGCAGAGTGTCTTTCGTATCGTATGAACGGCATGAAAAGGCTGAAATGGATTTTATTTTTAGCATCTGGCGACACAAGTTCCCGTCTCGAAAAAAAAATCTTATTAATTTCTGATAATTACACACAGAAGTCAGATTGGGTGTAATATGAAGAAGTAAAAAAAAAATAAATAAATAAAGGTTTGTAAATTTAATCAATCTTCTGTCATTGATTGCAAGTTTTTCTCTCTTTTATCATACTTTTTCTTTTGTGTTTTCATTTTCTTCATCACGAAAGACCTCTTTTCTTCTTGATAGTAAGTAAGCTTAACTTAATTCGACACAATGCCAAACGGCCGTACAAGAAATTATTGTAAGATGAGTGTGTTGCGCTAATCTTGTAAATAGAAATAGTTTACCTGTTTTAGAAATCAACATCTGATATTCTAATTTTGACTCGCGATAAATCTAATCAAGCAAATAGGCTTATTGGTGAGCTTTGAAAGGAAGATTTGAAAGGGAACAGATTATCATTCTCCGATCTCCAACATCAACTATAATCTTTAGTATATCCATGATATACGAACACTGTAACTCGGAAACAGTAACAATTAGATTAACTTAGAGCAATGAGTTCCACAATTACATTAAAGGATTTAAAAAAGGTAAGCCGTATGTGAGATGTGTAAATAAAAATATAATCTTATTTTCAACGAACCCAGATACATCCTTGGTATGTCTTAGGTCCCTATTTAGGGCGCACGAGAATTAATACCGATATCCGTGTTCAGCAAAAAACAGAGCTGGATCTCGTACCCGCCTCTGTCATTTGTTGAGTAGCAAATGATTGTCATTACCAACGTGCTACGACGTGACTCTAAAGCGCTCCTTACGACATTAGTCGATTTTTCAATTTAAAATGGATGTAATCGCATTCTACATCACTGTAGGCCTGTTCTTAAACAAGGCTATTTAGTGTTCCTGTCTTTTTCTTTACCTCACGTTTCTGTCTTTTCTTTACCCTATATACCCTATATATATATATACCTATATCCGTAGGTGGAATGTATATATCTTTTTTATATCTTCGGTCTGATGAGACTTACTGTTCAAAATGAATCATGATCTATTTACGTATTTTCGTGATGTGTTAAGCTTTTCCTTTATATATATATATATATATATATATATATATATATATATACATATATGTGTGTGTGTGTGTGTGCGTGTGCATATATATATATATATATATATATATATATATATATATATATATATATATATATATAATAACATTTCTCTTCAATAACATTTCTCTTCAGGATATTGTTAATAATAGCTCTTCACACACACCTTAATTATCTGTTAATTGACATGAAATTGGGAAATATATTGCAGTGACTTCGTGTTGCTTTCTCTGCTGTTTTCTCAGAATTGGTTTTCTCCTCGATTAGCGGTCACCTGATCTTAAAGTGTTTAGTTTAATTAAATGCAAATAGGTGAAAATTAGTGTGAAATTGAAAGCAAAAGGCTACTCCATAATTTGAACCTGGTTTGCCAATTTCTGTGCCAAAAATCGATGTGATACCCGTACCTATAGCAAGAACATTAGAACTTCCATACATACTATGCTTATTTTCTACTGTACAAAGCATATGCGGGGTAGAGTTTCTTCTGCCTTGTTTCTTATTCACTCCGTCCATGGAATTCTAAGTATCCTTCTCTCGAACCACATTTGCTGCTGCCTCAGTTTTTCTCCTCATCCATGTGGAGGGGGTCAAATAAGAGGACGGATATCACATCAGAATCCATCAGTATTTTATTTTATTATTTCTAACGGAAACTTTACCGTTACTTAGCACCTCGTTTAGGTTTTGGAATGCATCTTTGGCTATCTTGTAGTTGTTTAATTCCTTCATTCCAAATTAGTGATAATATTCATTATTCTTCTTTTAAGTGTCCGAAGACAGCTAAAAGAAAAATAATGCGTTCACAGATAGATAGATAGATAGATGGATAGATAGATAGATAGATAGATAGATATTAATAGCATTTTGCTGTTCTTATTTCATTGGAAATGTCATGAATGCGATTATTCCTGGAGTTTTTCTTCTTCTTGAGCCGGACATAAGTGATTTTGACTCTTCACAACTTCCTATCCATTGTGGACGTTAGCAGTTGTTTTTTTTGTTTTTGTTTTTTCTACTAAGGTTCCAGACCTGTACCTCCATCCGTTCACACCAGCTCGTCAGTTAAGTGACTCGCTGCCTTCCCCTATATCACTTAACCTCAGCATAATCCGTGAGGTTTAAGTTTTCTAAGCTCACCTTACTCATTATCTGTTTCTGATTTTGAGTATAAGTGTCCTGTTGCCATTTTCTTTAAGAAACTCTTGGTGTTTAAT
>OZ010585.1:39123197-39145697 GCA_963932145.1 Acanthosepion lycidas | reverse complement strand
TCTCCATTTTCCTTCTTAACTAATTTCCTTTTCCTCTCTTGTTTCTCTCTTCCTTTTCATTTCTTCATTATTTATCCATTCATACTTCGCTTATTTCTTTACCTTCTTCTTCTTTTTTTCTCTCTCTCTCTCCTTTCTTTTCCTTTTAATTTTCATTCTATCAGGACTTCATTTTTTCTTCTTCTTAATATTTTCAATTATTTCTTTCATCTTCTTTTTTTTCAATTTCTTTCTTTATTCTTTTCCCTTATTTTATTTTTTAACACAAATTTCCTTTCTCTTATTTTTTTATTGGCCATTTTTTACTTATTTTTATTTCTTTCTTTTTAGTGTAACCCGGATATAAGAGAAACCAGGATATAAGAGACTTCTTATTTGGTCCCGAAATTTCTCTTATATCCGGGTTACACTGTATATATCTTCTTTGCTTTTTTCTTTCTCTCTTTCAATTTTTCTTTCCTAATACCATCGTTTTTATATTTCTACCATTATTCCTTATTTTTTGGTCTCTCTCTCTCTCTCTCTTTTTTTTCTTTCTCTGTCACATTCTTTCTTTCGTTTTTTTTTTTATCCATATTTTTTACTTTACTGAGGAGTTAGTTCAAATCTATTCGACCTTTTCTTTATTTTCATTTATTTTTCACTTTAACTCATTTTATTTCTAAGTTTCCCCTGTCTCTGATATTTATTCACTTCCAGAGAAAAAAAAATACTTGCTCTCTGTCTTATTCTACATCCCACTACTGATTAGGCATCGATTACGTTTTTCTTTCTTTCCTTTCTCCGATCCGTAGCAGGTGAGTTTCAATATTTGTTTGCTTTCTCTCGTCCAGTTCATATTGGCTCAAATATAAAATTGTATGATAAAATCCACATGCATTGATATGAATACAACTTCAATCTTGTTATCAGGAACCTTGCGGCTTGTTTCGACTCACGCTATTCAATTTATCTGAATAGAGTTCATCAACTGATGGTTTTACTCCCATCAGAGATGATAGCTCGGAAAGTATTTTTCAGATATTTTTTATGTTATTTAAAGACTATTTCATGACAATGAATTGCTGAGTGAATACATGTTCTTGCTTATATACGTACACTAATATACTTATGTTTGTGTTTGTGATGTGAGGGTGTGTCAATAGATATGTAGTTACATCGATATATAAACTAGATCAGTATAGTCATTTGCTGCGAGTCTTGTGGCAAACATACGACTCGCTTTTTTTATTTCCATTTTTGTGGATAGATAGATAGATAAATAGATAGAAGCAGACAATAATAGACATATAGAAAAATAGTTACATGAAGAATCTGAAATATATATATATATATATATATATATATATATATATATATAGATAGATAGATAGATAGATAGATAGATAGATAGATAATTATGAGCAGACAAGAATAGACATATAGAAAATAGTTACATGAACAGTCTGAAATACATAGATAGATAGATAGATAGATAGATAGATAGATAGATAGATAGATAGATAGATAATGAATAGAAAGGAATAGACAAATAGACAGATACTTACATGAATATGAAGAAAATGAAATAGATAGATAGATAGATATGAACAGGTTGGAATAGATAGAAAGATAGATAGATAGATATGAACAGATTTAAATACATAGATTTGAAATGATTGAAATAGGGTGATAGCTCCAAAAATATAGATGCATATGCATGCATGCGGATAAATACACGCACATTTAGATACATATACAAGTATATAGATACATATACATATATATAGATACATATAAATACATACATATACATGTCTATACGTAGATACGTGTACATGAATAGATATACATGAATATGGATCCATATACATGAATATGGATCCATATACATGATTATATATACGTTTGCATTTATACGTGTCTTAGTTTTGGTAGGTAATAGGTTTCAAATGAGCTAAAACTATAACTAAACTTCCTAAAATATATTTATTAACATTTAAAGGGTACCACTTATTACTACCATCTTTAGAATAAAACGATTCGAAATACCTCGAGATTTGATGATTAGTTTATTGAAATAGCTAGCTGTAACTGTTCTGTTCTAACAGTTTCTTCTCTCACGCATCTTGATGGCCAACTACGTTGTTCAAAAATTTAAATTTAACGTCAATAAGTATCTTCTCTCATTACAAAACCTGTTCTTTCTCTTCACTAACGCTTTCTCCATTTTTTACCTTTATTTATTTTTTATTTTTGAAATAGCTAGATGTAACTGTTCTAATCTATTAGTTTCTTCTCTCCCGCATCTTGATGGTCAACTACGATGTTCTCTCTCTTCACTAATGCTTTCTCCCTTTTTTTACTCTCAGTAACCTCTTGCGTCTTAGTGACTTTATTGCCTTGCTTGAGGTGAAATAGTTAAATAAAATGATCTGGACGGTCATAGAGCTCAATATACGATATACAGATAACAATGTGTTGGCAGACAAGAATAGACATATAGAAACATAGTTACATGAACAGTCCGAGATAGATAGATAGATAGATAGATAGATAGATAGATAGATAGATAGATAGATAGATAGATATGAACAGACTGGAATAGAAAGAAAGATATATAGATTAAGACCCATAAAGGAAACTACAAGAACTCCTTATCCTAATATATATTTTTATCAAATATGACTTTTAAAAATAACATTTTATTTATTTTAGAAATTAATTATTTAAATATGACTTATTTTTAAGACTTATTTATGACTTATTTAATTAAATCTTATTTTTAAATATAACTTGTTTTGGGAATATGATTTTTTAGTTCCAGTTATAAATTTTGTATTTTTAAATATATTTTTACCTACATACTTTATAGGTTTTTAAACCCCTTTTTATTCCTCTATTGGTTGTAAATTAACATTTCGTTTTTCTCATATAACCGCAATATTTTGGAAAGCCAACCGGTTATGTCATTATTTCTTTTCTAGTTATATTCGCTATTAATTTTAGATGTTACTGCTCTTGAATATCTTCGGTTATTTGGTAATCTATTTTTGTGATTGTGTAGTGTCAGTCCACGACAACCTAAGCAGACTAATTCTCTTCAGGTCACACACGTGGTTCATTCGCCTGAATCTATTTTCAATTATTGACCTGACAAAATGGGTTGGTGCAAAAATAATGTCGTTTTTTTGACGTTCAACTTTATGTGATAAAACGACATTATTTTTGCATCAACCTAATATTTTTATATAGCAGATAGTCTAGACATTTCTGACCGAATGAACGCCATAAGTGACTAGGACATCTGACGAAGCTGTTTAAGAAGGCTATGTTCTTAAAGAGTTTCGTCTGACGTCATAGTTATTTATGCAGTTATTAGTTTAATGTTTTGGTTGGTCTCAACTTGCGTTGTTGGACAAAACTAATCCTAACAAAACCTATGTTCAATTTACTTATTTCCTATACTAATTTTATTGTAATTGATCCTTTGACTGATGTATATGAAGTGTTTACTAGACATTGATTCCACATCGTGAATTTTATGATCAATTCCGCATTTGTGTCATGATTGATTCTTCACAATTCCAGTTCACCGTCTTTTATGAAAGCTTGGTCTTTGTTAACATGAAATCCATTGCAAAATATGAAACCAAGATTATTTATTATGGTTGAGTGTGCATCTGTTAACAAATTTCCAAAGCAGCAAGGCTGTGAAACCAGTCTTCCAAATCCAAAAGGCAAGAAAAAGTATAGTCAAACATCAGAATCATAAGTCCAACAGCAATATTTCAAAAGGAAAAAAAATATATAGAACGAACTGACTATTGTTGAAGAACAAACCACATTTGGCTACATTGTATGAGAGTATATTAATCAGATATGGACCTTTCACGCAACCCTCATACATGAACGCCATAAATGCGTAAAATGCACAATATGTAATTCCTGGACGGTTATCAACTACGGCAAGAATTTGAAGAATAACTCAAGACCCACCAACCGAAAGGCTGTGGCTATATATTAATATATAATCATATTGTATCCGTTGGATCACATGATAGAGGCTGCTTTTACCGTATATTTTTGTTTTGATTTTCCATAATATCATTTTCTGAGTGACTGGCTTTGTATTAATTTCTTACTTGTAAACATTTACTCAAATTTCATTAAATTTATCTGTTTCCAACTTATATTCTGCATTAGAGCAAATGTTATTGGCAAAGGCATCAATCAGTCTCCACCACCCCAACCGAGCTGTGTGTTAAATAGCTGGGTAGACTGGAATCTCAAACCGTGGGTAGCAACCAGCTGAAGTGGAGAGAAGGCACCGGGAAAAATAATCCATTTTATTTCCCAAGAATACATAGCGATTCGAAAAAGAAAAGAAAGCAAAAATAGTCTGCGGTGAATAATTATCACATAATTCCTGCTGAAACTTCTCACTATAGTTTGGTTTGGTTTGTTTCTTTTTAACGGCATATCAACATCTTATGGGTCATTTAATGCCGAAATTTTATTTTCTTGTGAGATTTAGTATTTTTTTTTCAAAAATGTATTGCTGGTAACTTTTTTCTAATATACATTTATATTTTCATGTTTTGACCTAAGTGTGGATGATTCGCTATTTTCTATTAGTTGTCACCCTAACAGTTGTTATCCACCTAGGTCACGGTAGAGCTGGGAACAACAATTAAGAGGTAGCTGAACGCTTGACAGAGCCTCAAGATGCCTTGTTGCTGGGTGTAGTTTATCGAAATAACGCCGTCTATTAAAAAAAAATCACGCTGAACTTAATTTTTTAACACAAAGTAACCATTTTATAGTCATAGGTTTATGCATTTCATATCGTCAGATCGTTTTGAGGTTAAATATATTTAGACAGCGACAAGAAACGGCATCAAAGAAAGAAGTTTTAGATTCAGCGATCTAAAACTGTACTTACAAAAGATTATTCAGTGAAGACACGAAAACTGTGAATTGAATATAAGTATAATTCAATATTCCGTCACATGTACCACCAAAAGAATGCTTTCAGCTGAGGACAATAGATATAGGATTTCCAGTGAGCTACATGTACAAAATAAACAGCTTTACTAAATTTGCAACTCAGTGGCAGACACACTCAGATCCCACGAGATATTTCTCCTCCAGCCCACTCGCCTTGCTGTTGACAGACGACTATGTTTCCCCGCGACGCCTAACAGCACAAGCGGAAGAAAAAAAAACTAAACTAAATTTGGACTAGATATGGAACCTAACAAAGTCCTATAGGGGTTCCTATAGTGTCCCTCATAAGTTAATTCGGTTGCTTACCCGGAGGATTATCATATTCTACGTGCCACGTCCCGTCAGCGATCTATCCCTTGTCCCTCTAAGCAATTTTTCTGCTTGCACCAGCTTTCCTCCATCCATTCACATAAGTTCCTCGTTAAGTTCCCTTATCTCTCTTGGCGGGAATATACTCCGTGATTAGGTTTTCCAAGCCGCACTTCCTCATTATGCATCCAAGAAATTTCAGCTAACTTTTCTTGATTGTGAATATATGTTCTTTTTTCCCTCCGTTTGTGTAAATCTTCCTTGCTGGTTGCTCATTCCGTTCCGGGAATTCTCAGTATCCTCCTGCATAACCACATTTCTGTTGCTTCCAGTTTTCTATTTACCCGCGAGGAGAATGTTTAGCATTCACTGCCATATTAAAGGATGGATAACACATAACAATCCAGCAACATTTTCCTTTGTTTCTAACAAATTGAATCTGCTTCTTTGTAATGTGTTTAGGTTTTGGAAAGCAACTTTGTTAATCTAATGCGCCTTCGGATTTCAGTGTCACATTTTTTATCCTCTGTTAGAATACTTCCCAGATACATAAACTTCGATACTCGCATGATTTTGACATCCCAACTTTATAGTTTACATCTTGGGATAATCATCTTGCTGATAATCTTATACGCTTGGGAGATCATGTCAGTTTCTATTCAGTACTGAATAGGCTGAAAAGTTTTTCAAAGTACGTTGACATTTTTTGTGTGATAGACTGGTTGCTAACCAAAGCTGAAGGACCCACTCTGGTCTGCTATTCAATAAAACTGGGGGAAAGAAAGATTCACACCGTTCGCAGGGGTATTTGTGCGTAATCGAATGTAACGAACTCGACTGGGCTCTGGACAGTGATTTTGAATTATGAATCGGATTGAGGAAACGGAGAGCCGGGTTCGAATTCCAGTCGAGTTCATTGATTTTCCTTGGGAAATGTATGAATTCATCTCTTCCCCCAGATATGGATAAATGGCAGGACAGACAGAGCTCTATAGCTTTGGTTAGCAAACAGTCTAGGAAAAGGAAATCTCTGAATTCAACATTCGTTCAAGCTTCGGAGTATTTGTTTCGTTTTATAATTAGTGATCTATCCTGCCTGTTAAATGGTTAGCCTTTTGTCCCTGTTACTTCCTTTTATACTTTTGTAAAAGTTCACTGACATATTCGCTCAATCTTCGCAGTATTTGTTTCTTTTTTTATTATCAGTGATCTCTCCTTCTTTTTGATTAACTCACTTTATGTCCTGTTAGTTTCTTTTATTCAATTGTGCACACTTGTTTTGTGTTTCTTGTCTTTTCTAAGTTCCCCGCACTTTTCATTAAACCTCTTCTCTTTAGCGTGTTTATTTATTTGAAATACATTACAACCACACTAAGTTTGAAAGAAAAGATTCTTAAAAAATAAAATTCATCCAAAATAGGCCTCGATAAGCCATAAACTTAATCCTTAAGAGTTAAGGTTTCTCTAATCCAGTTACTTTTAATGATATTATTTATTTTTCATACCCAATTTTGGTATGAGTGGTTAACACGCGTCGTTTGAATTCGATTTGCACAAAATGGCTGATTAGAAACAAAATATATGATACATTTATTTTGTTTTCAGAGCTGAGTTTCTTCTTTATTTTCTATCTTCTATTTATTCGCTCACACTAGTTTCTTTTCTTTTTTGTTTCTATCATGTCTGCCGCATTCCGTAACATTTAGAATAAGGATAAATGAATGAATAAAAAGTATGTTTAAGGTGCAAAATATAATAAACCTCCCCGGGCTACGAACTGTGGTCAAAGGTGCGAGCGAAGCTTATCCACCTGGATGTCCGTGTGGTGAAAAGGATTGCAGTTCCGATTCGAATTCTAGCCTACTTGGTTACATTCACTTATGCGCAAGTACCCTAGAGAAACATATAAATCCATTACGTCACGCCCAGACTATGGGTTAAAATAACAGGTCAATCTGGTTTCTATAACCTTAGTTGGTAAACATTCTAGAGATGGTTACTCGATAAAACCACCTTATACCAGCGAGCCATTGTAACTCGTGGAGATGCATTGGCCCATAGAAAATTATGAGAACTGAAATCTTTTACTCTTTTTGCGCTTTCTGGTGGTGAAATGCTAATGCTAATGACAATATTAACTGTTTTGGGAACCTCGAGGTGGTGTAATGGTTTACAATCTTGTCTCGCTAGAACAATTACAACTGATTCTGAATTCAATTCTCAATGGGTGCCCCATACTTTCGGCCTTGTGCTACACCTATGCTACGCTTGGAAAATCACGATAATATTAACCGATTCCTTCGGGAACTTACGGTATTCATTGATCAAGCAGTTTCTACTCCGGCCCGTTGAAAATTATAAAATCTATCTCTTAACTCATTATTTTAAAGAAAATAGGCTTACCAACATCAGTAACTGTTATCGCTCTTTCCAGTACTGTTTTGGGCTTCCTTCCTAAACCTTTATTTGAAGTAGTGTATAATGCCGTCATCTTCATTATGTCATTGTTTTCTATTGAAGTTTTCACCAAGGCTCAAGAGACTTCAAAGGTAGAGATATACTGAATGGCTGTATTTTATTGGCGTAAAATTATACATTAGGAGGATATGTAGAATAGATATCATTTGACACTAGACTTTAAGTGTATAGTGGCATTGGAAGCTTCCTCTTGGGAGTAATTTCCACAGAGCAGCGGCAGTTGGGAAGAAGCGAACGATGTAAACTACTTTTTTACCAAATGAATATGAAAGCGTTGAGGATGTGCACCATCCTCAACGCTTTCATATTCATTTGGTAAGAAAGTAGTTTACCCAGCATGAATGGAATCTCGGTTTTGAGATAGTGGTTGAGTAGAAACAATCCATCGCATACACATCCGCGTAGACCGCTTGAACTCTGCCGAGGCTGGGCAGCAATGGCAGGGTAGCTCCAGTCCAGTGACAGAAATACTGTTTTTAGTTTATTCTAACGCTTCTAAAGATAAGGTATACGAAATGGAGTCAGGTATTCCCTGGGGCGGTATAAAAAGGAATTCATTTTACCAGCGTTCGTGTCGATGTATCGTATATATGACTGTTAAGGAAAATACAAACTACAAAAAAAATAAAATAAATAAAAATAAAAACTGGACTTACCAACAGAAAGAGACAACTGAAATTTCCGAAACACATAACAAGGAAAGTCGACCCGGAGATTTCAACACTCACTAGATATATTACAAGAATTGTAAGTAAAAGAAACAGAAAGAAATATATTTAACGAGATTTGGGTGCATGGATTGCGGAACATTCATGGCATGTTGGTGTAAACCGGCACGTTCCTTAGTGTAATAAAAGACAGGAAGCTGTGGAGAGCCATGATCCTGGATGGATGAGTCACATTAAAGAATCTTGTACCGGCACTAGTCGAAATGGGTAGGATTGCTGCTGTATTAATGAGGCACTGAACCTGGCAAGATTAGCTACCAAGATAGATGCGAATAGTGATTTTCCACGCGTAGCTTAGATGTGGCACAAGGCCGAAATTAGGAGGCATCCAGTGAGGATCAAACTCACTACTCAGTCGTAATTGTTCTAGTGAGCCAAGCTTGCCAACTCGCAGAGATTTCCCAAGCGTAGCTTAGATGTGGCACAAGACCGAAAGTATGGGGCATCCAGTGAGGATCGAACTCACTTTTCAGTAGTAAGACAAGCTCGCTAACCATTACACCACCTGGATAGATGCGAATAGAGAACAGTTAGTAAGCGTAGAAGTCAAATGACTTACCTGCTATCATGGCTGCTTTCTTGTATCTCTGTGTAAAGGCAAGCCAACTACTCTACCTCATTTATAGGAGAGTACCTAATGCAGCACTCACTACACCAGTCTACTTGTGTTTCAGACCACTTGCAAGCTAACCAATAATCTACAGTAAGGAGCTTTGATATGGCGCAAGGTCGAAAGAACGGGGCACCCAGCAGGTCAAGTTAGATATGTTTGAATTTTAACTGGGGTAAATCTCGAAAAACGTGAGAAAATATAAAGGAAACTGTCGATGAAAAGACGAGAATAGTGATATCTATGATAAAAAAAGGTGTGAAGTAAAAGAGAATGTATGCTAACCTAGAAGTCTCCCAGTGGAGAAAACCTCCACCACCAAGGTGTTGATCTTATAGTCTGCCTAATAAAGAGCTATTTTCCGAGTTGAGTTTCCTAACAGCACGCCCAAAGAGGTCCGGATTGAGTGTTTTTCTTTTTACTCTAAAATGGGTACTACCGAAGGCTAAAGTGCTTAGTCTACCCTGCTATTAATCCTGAGAAAAAAAGAAATGGATTAATACCTTTTCAAGCTTATTTTTATGCCATCGCTTGAAATTTGAATCTGACAAGCCGATGTCATTCTTCACGCCAATAACCGTTAGGCTAAGCGTGCTTTCTAAATGGGAATGATTTAGATAAAAGCGAAGACTTGAAGTAACGATGGAAAAATCGTGAGAAAACCGATCGTAGGTAAGAAAAAAGAAAATTTCAGGGAAAAAAAAACAGGCAAAAAACAGAATGGCTGAAAATAAGAAATATGACAGAAGCGAAGAATACAGAAACAGAAAAAGAATTCAGAAAAAATAATAGAAAAAAAAATCGTTTACGCGATCAATGAAACAATAACAAAGTGAAAAACTGAGCAGAACTGGTGACAGCAGAGGAAACATCTTAGAAAAACATACATTAATGTTTTCAGTTGTTTTTAATTCATCAAACTGTATGGAAACAGACACCAACTGTTGACAACCTTATTAAATTATTTTCGTTTGTACGTTAGAATTAAACAGTCCGTACTTGCTATAATACTTAATAAAAAATTTTCGTTGGGCGTTACCATTCGAAACACGTATTGGGCGTTACCATTCGAAACACGTATGGGTCGTCAAAAATGTGTAAATTACTTTTCATTTTTCATTTCAACCTTTGGAAGTAAAGTCTGATGATCCAGAGCCCTTTAAAAGGGCTGTGATGAAATAATTTATTACATGGAACCTTAAAGTGGTCTGTTTTTATTCAAATTTATTTGCTCTGAATTTACATTGAGCTCTCTGGATATCATCCTCCTTGGGTCTACCCATACAGATTACCCAGTTTTGCATAAACTCTCTCTCTCTCTCTCTCTCTCTCTCTCTCTCTCTCTCTCTCTCTCTCTCTCTCTCCTATATATATATATATATATATATATATATATATATACGCTCAATTTTGCTGCCAGGTTTGATAACAATAACGATATTTAAAATTTAAATGTATTTAGAAAACTAAAGAAAGAGATTTGTTAGTATTTGTAATCCACCATGCCGATAAAACTGTAAATTTTTACTCGTGTTCTGATTAAATATATATGATTCCTTCAAAATTAGAAAGACCATGTGGCGTATTTAATTATGGCAGCCGTGCGGGTTGAATACATTACACTGCAGTTAACGCTAAACACGTTCGTCTTTTGTTAATCAATTTCCCGGTGAAATTTTAAATATTACATAATTAAATAGTTTCTCATACTCTGCTGTTATTTCTTTAATAACCAAGTGTTATTTATCTTCTCAAAGAAAATATTTTTTCTTGTCGATCAGACAGATGAAAGTAACGATCGACATTTAAGAAAAAACGGTTTTTATTGGATTTATTGTCCAAATGTTTCCATCTCTAAATTCATTAAATTTCCATTTCCGTTTCTTTTGTGCATGTAATTAATTTAAATTCCGTCTTTATAATATTATTGAATCTTAAAAAGATGTCTCAGAATTGTACAGAATTTGACATTTTCTCTTCGATTCGTATTAATAAACTTGTCGTGCGGAGGAAAGGCTAATTGAAATATTGTTCAAGTTTGTATTTAAATTAATAAAATTATTTTAAAATTAACAACTTAAACGGCAAGTTAATTAATTTCAATGTTTTTTTTTCAGATCTGTTTATCAGAAGCTGTTATGGAGAATTAATCTTCATAACTGTTGTGGTAACAGCCAATTACTCACCTTGATATTCCGAATGGGCTGATCTATTTGGCTTACGTAATTGCCGAGTAAGGAAAAAGATGATAAGACGATTGTAGTGACTTGTCTCGCTGAATATTGAATACTCCTATCATGACTGACTCTGTCGAGTTAAATGTTGTGTCTTTCCAGAGACCACATCACAACTATAACCGAAGAGAGAAATAAAGTCCTGTTTTCACACAATTTAAGGCTCAAGAATCACTCAAGATAGAGTTTTTTATTGACTGACTGATACTGCTTATCAACCATTTGCAGGTTATTTATCATGTTTTGATTGTGATTTTTTTATAATAATGTTTTAGAGATGTAAATTTTACTAATTAACCCATAGCTGGGGGGAGAAGCGGTGGATTAATACATTTGCTAAGGTTATTTGCGCGTAAGTGAATATAACAAAACCAATTGGAACTCGGCTTTTCGATCAACAATTTCGAATCGTTTTCCAATACTCCATGCGCTGTTGCAACACCTGGTATTCACCAGAGGTCATCCATCTAGATACTGACCAGTCCCAACGTTGCTTAACTTTGGTGATCCTCCAGAAACACGCCTATCAACGTATTTTTTAATAGATAATAATGGTTCAGGGATACCAATCTTAGTGGGAGGAGAAGGGGTGGATTCATTTGCTCGTAAGTTAATATAAGGAACACGAATTGGAAGTCGGCTCTCTGACAGTTTCGACCCACTCAGCACCCGCACTTCTAAGCTTCCAGCACCTGCTATTCCTAAGCTGTCACTCATATAGGTCTTGACCAGTATCTGTCTATATTTCTAAGATGAGGTATTATGTACCCTATTAACATTATTCGGACTACTGTAATAAATATGGCGACCAAAATGATGACACTAGTCCGAATAATGTAAATAAGGTCTTGGCCAGTCTCGACATTGCTTAACTTTGATGATCTTGCGGCTACTGGTGGCATAAAGGCTTACTAAATGATGTATGTGGTATGAATGAAAGAGAAGATGGTAGAAAGTAAACAAGACGAGCATAAGGACGAGAGATAAAGATTGATTAAGAAAACATAACTGATACGAGTTATCTCCCCTAACTAAGCGGAATTAAATCAATCTCGAGGCGCGGATTTAAAAAAAAAAGGGTTCACTTCAATTTCCTGAAAGGTTATCGAGTACGACTTATTTATGAGTTTTCAGCTACCATTCGTAATGTTATAGGGCCAATCATTTCTCAAAAATAATTTCTAATCTTTCTCTTCTGTTTCTGCTTGTACATCGAGTTTGCCACTTATCAATTTTTATTATCTATGTAAATATTTTTTTTAAGTTTAGTTTTCGATGTTTTCTCGACATCATCATCAGGGGCGAATTGCGAAGACAAACTTATTGGAATTGTGATCGTTCGGATCGGAACAGATTGAAAGTACTTGGGGTAAAAAAAAATACGGTACCTTCCTTGATGAAATTTAATTAGACATCAATAAGCTAAATAAAGAACTAGAAAGGATTATTACAAAAATATACATAATATGTATGTAATGAAACATGCTTGAATGAAAATTCCCTGCTTTTACACAAACACACACACACACACACACACATATATATATATATATATATATATATATTAACTGATTTAAAAATATGGTTCCTTCGCTACACAAAAATTACAATGTTTCAAAAACCGAAGCTAAAACTTCAAATTTACTTATATAATTAAATTAAAAGCATTAGTTCTGTTTCATCTTCAAGCGAATTTTGGGATAACTTATTTTTAAATTTACTGTGTTTTAGAAGCACATTAATTCATAACTTGTTGTGGCCTGTTTAGGGGCTGGAAAAAAGGCATGGAAGACGAGGGTTGGTTGAAAAAGTATATTGAAGATATATACAAGACAATTGTGTTAGTAATAAGTAGATTAGCACTGCTTCTACTATCCCACTACATTTCACACTCTTCCACCCTATCTGACTCTCGAAGGTTGTATTTATGAGAGAAGGAAGAGTTCATTATACTGTAAGAGGGTTTACCACAACATAACTCTTGGTTTCTAAGGATACTATATATATATATATATATATATATATATATATATATATATATATATATATATATATATATATGTAATATACTTTCTGTTTATACGTTATTTTTATAGATATAAGTTATTTAAGTAAATGCTCTATTTTTTAATTAAACAGTATTAATTGCATTTACCTGCCTGTAACCATAATGAGAATCGTCATTTGATCTGTTCTTTTAACCACAGAGAAGTGTCTGCTGAGGGTTAATTTAATTAAGGTACGAAAAGATCGTTACTGACACCACCCACACACAAACTAAGATAAAAGAAATAACCTCATAAGTTAAACGTGTTGTTGCTAAGCGACCGAGTAAAGACAACACAGTCTTGGAAGTCATGGAAAGTTTTAACAATTTTTGGCATCTGGATTTCAGTCACATTTCCACCATCGTAATGTAGATTCCCTGTGCCTTTTCTATAAATATTTTCATTGTTATTGTTATAGCTTTTCTATTTGTTGCCTAGGCTTAATGATGTTAAACGTAGTACTAGACTGACGGTGAGGTATCATCTTTTTTGACATTTTTTTATAGTTTTATTTGATCAACGGCACATCAACACTTTATAAATCATTTTACTCTGAAATCTAATTTTCTTGGGGGTTGTGAAGTAATAGAAATATGATATATGTTATGCTGTTTTTACGATTGAATACATGGTAGATGATACTAATCTTTTGTGCATATACATGTCTGCGTGAATATAATTACTTAAGGCGATGTCATGTGTGTTTTATGTTGTAGTTTTGTTGGAGTTGTATTTTGGAATACAGTTTGATTTCTTTGAGAAAGTATCGGATATTATATGACCTAATGTCATGAAAGAATTCTTTCGGGTTGGTTGTTTCATTGATTTTGTTTAGTGGCAGATCAACCTCTATGGGTTTTTTAATGCCGAAAACTAAATATTTTGTAACCAATTTTATGGCTTCAACTAGAGACAAAATGTATTGCTTGTCATATTTCTATAAAAAATATATTGCAGGTATTAGGTTGGTGCAAAAATAATGACGTAATAATGTCGTTTTTTGACGTATTTTTAACATCAAAAAACAACATTATTACGCCATTATTTTTGCACCAACCTAATATTTTTACTACAAAAATATATTCCTACACTTTCATAGTTATCTTTTTGTTTGGGGGTTTACTGCTTTCCCGTAGCTAGGATCGTAGTGTATCGGGAAACAATAGCAATTAACATGTGGTTCCATGTTCCTCATTTCTTCCGATCAGATGTCTGGCTACCGGATGTAGTTTATCATCATACCCAGGACGAAATTTTACAGACGAAATTGGTAAATAATATCCGTAAGGCCTGTGATAACAGTTTTTTTCCCTCCATTTTTTTCTTGCTTTCCAGCCAAATTTGATCTTCAAAAGTTGTCAAATTTAAATACAAGACCAATTTTGTCTTCTTAATTCCTGTTCTTTTATATCTCTCCTGAATAATGGTTTCTTTTTCTCATATTCACTCACACTCAATATACCCTTGTGTTTTAGTGGCTTTATTGACTTGCGTGGTACGAAATAATTATTTTAGAAAAAGTGTCAGTTATCCCTCAAAAAAGAAATTTACAATACTGGCAAAAGAAGAAAAGAATGAAATATAAAATGCCCCAAAACAAAAATGACATAAAATGCCACAGAAAAGTTCTAGCAACGGAATTTTGGTAGATAGATTACCAAAATTCCGTTGCTACAACTTTTCTGCGACGTTACATAATGGTTGAAGAAAACGTATATATGTAGACTCCCCCAGAATATATTCGCAACGTTACTTGGAATGATCCCACTAGAGCTGATTTCCTCCATCTTGAAGGCTCGCTTGGTCACAGAACTTCTGATTTAAACGTTGAATTCGGCTAAG
This sequence comes from Acanthosepion lycidas, assembly GCA_963932145.1. Classification (NCBI taxonomy): domain Eukaryota; kingdom Metazoa; phylum Mollusca; class Cephalopoda; order Sepiida; family Sepiidae; genus Acanthosepion; species Acanthosepion lycidas. Next base: position 39,130,459 of record OZ010585.1, on the reverse strand, counting down.
AACCCCTCAAACGAATGATGTGTCATCATCAAACAAGCTACATACGCAGCAATGGAATCCAGGCTGTCCCAGTGAGTTAGATGAGCGTTGATCTTACAAAAAGTTCATCCGTCTTTCAAGCGGTCTTGTTTTAGCCTTGCTGGTGTCTAGCCACTATTCTGTCTTACAAGGGCTGGCGAGGAGTCCTATTTAATCGTACTGATGTTTGGTTGAGATTTTTTTGTTTTATTTAGCGGTGTATCAAGCGCTATGAGTTATTTAATGCCAAAATGTAACTATTATGTAAGCAATTTTATTTCTCGAGAGAATAATGGTTTGCTGATACAAATCTAGCTAATTAATCCATAGCTGATGGAGAAGAGGTGGATTCATACATTCCTCAAGGTTATTAACAATTCTGAGCTATTAGGCATAACAGCAGCTGTAAATCCAAGCTTACAGCACCTACAATTACTAAGCAGTCACAAATCTAGGCTCAAAATTGGTTAACTTCAGTGATCGTACTGGAACCGGTATTTCAACGCGATGTGAGCATAAGTAGCGTAGTAATGAGTTACGTAGTACAAGTGACTCTCATAGAGTGACCAGCCATACTTAATACTAGATTTTAGACCGTCCTGGTTAAGACGATAAACTACGTCCAACAGCAAGGCCGCTGATTAGGAGGTTTTGAGGTGCGCGGAACAACCTCTTACTTGATGGCGTTCCCATGTCCAAGCTGACCCGGGGTGGTAGGAACTGTTAGGACTGTAGCTAAATAGTTAACCCCTAAACTGGGGCCAAATCACAAGGAAAGTGAAATAGGTTTTAATACCAGAAATACTTTGTTAAAAAAAATTACCAGAAATAAATTTTTGAAGAAAAAAAGTATCTCTATCTATAAAAAGCAGTATGTGTGTTTGTGTGTGTGTGTGTGTAACGAATGCACGGCCGCAATTTTTGACGGATGTGCACTAAAATTTACATGCACATGCTCCAAGTTAGCGGGAAGGACAAGACCGACATTGCATTTCCCAACTCCCATCGATAGTGGAAATAATCGATTTTTTCATGCTTCTACGGCAGTTTTCCTCTAGTTTGCGGACATTTTCTACTGGCCAGAGTAAGAGCCTATAGCTGGTTGCCACGAATAGACAGGAAGATTCTATTGGTCAGCGTGATAGCCAACAGCATACTGACACGAATGTTAAGTAGCATGCTAGCATGCAAAAAAAAAATCGATAGCTGCATTCGTCACAAGTAGGAATAATTTTAATCTGCATGGCACTTTACTCCAATTAGCTCATTCGCTTACTTAAACTCAACGTTGATTCTGATTCCGCAGAATTGGCTTGGGTGTGAAAAAGTATTTGTTGTTAACATTCTTTATTCATTCGGTTTTTCCAGTTACGAATCCTTTTTTAAAGCTGATTGTTTTGTGTTCATTTTGTTTAGTTCTTTTTTCGTAACAGATTTAATGTTTAGTATAGAGCTCAGAAAAAATTCGCAGTGTGAGATAGGCAAGAAGTAAGGCATGTAGCAACATCAGCACGGCAAAGGGCACTCCTTCAAAGGCAAGGAAAGGCAAAAATATTTTAAGTTAAGTGATAGCGATTGCTGTATGAGTCATACGATTTTTGAATCAAGCCACGGGTAACGCCAGGCCATGCTGCTAGTATATAATAAAGAAGTTTGGTCAATAATATTAAGGAATAAAAAGGTAATGTATTTACCGATAGCCTTTACCTTTTGAGGACTGTCGGAACTAAGATTCTTTCAGTCGAAGCTTTCATGAATCAAAGAGGGCGGAGTCGACCTCATTAGTCGTGGTTGTGGGTTCAGGAGGCAGACTGGCTACTTGGTACGAACTCCTTTTTATATAGGTTTTTGTACCCTCTAGAACCCAGGAGAAGTTTCTAGAGACTTCTAGAAAGTTACATTCTATTATCATTAAGTCAATTGATAGCGATTGCTGTATGAGTCTTTGATTTTTGAATCAAGCATATGCAACGCCACGCCATGCTGCAAGTCAGCAATATTAAAAAAAAAAAATGTTACCAGCAATACAAACATCTATACATTGGTGGGAAAAATATTACCAGCAATAGATTATTGAAGAAAAAATATTCCCAGCAATACATTTTTGGAAAACAAATATTACAGGAATAAAAATATTGTCGGCATTAAATAACCCACTGAGATTGATATGCAGTAAAACAAAACAAAGCCAAACTAGAGGTTAGAAAACTTTAATAAATTCAGCATGTTTATTTAGAAACAAATAATTAATAATAATTATAATAATATATCATTGTAATATTATATTAATTAATAATAATAATTAATAATAATTAATTCATGAATATTTAGAAGCGTATAATTAATGCCACATATTGATTTCAAAATATTATTCAGTACCGGCTATTAGTGGAGGGAAATTAATGGAATGAATATCCAATAAAAATGACGTTTAAAAACAAATATATTATAAATGAATATCCTTATATATATATATATATATATATATATATATATATATATATATATATATATATATATATATACACACACACACATATATATATATATATATATATATATATATATATATATATATATATATATATATATAATTCATCTTTAATATATTTCTTTTTTAAACCTAATTTCGCTCCTCTAACATCCGGTGTTAAACAATATTTGAAATCAATATATGGTATTAATTATACACTTGTAAATATTGATATATATATATATATATATATATATATATATATATATATATATATATATATATATATAATTTTGTTTTATAGATAATTTTGGTTTAGAAATAAAATATTCCATAATAATCTATTTATTATGGAATTTTTTTTATTTCGAATGTAAAATTATCTTCTGTTTCACTCTTTATATATATATATATATATATATATATATATATATATATATATATATACATACATATATATATATATATATATATATATATATATGCATGTATATTTATTGATATATATATATATATATATGTGTGTGTATGTGCGTGTCTGTCTGTATGTATGGAAACAAAATCGATAGAAAGCTGAATGTAGTTTTTTAGTGTATCTCTCTGGATATCTCAGATTGAGAAAAGCATTAGTAGTCGCAAGAAAATTAAAGAGATACATCATTAACACGATGCGCGTTATAATACAATACTATGTATATCGATTTCGTTACTCATTTGCCTATAGTCACACATCATGCAAATTGTTCAAACTTTCTTTATCTTTAATTTTTCTATCAAATTCAGTATATATATATATATATATATATATATATATATATATATATATATATATATATATATATAGCATGTGGTAGGGATGTTTTTAATTTCCGAATACGGTTAGCACATTGTGGATTTTGTTCGTAGTTAATATTGTTAAGAGTTGGCTATTTTTCTTTTTTATTATTAAAGCTTCCATTATTTTTAGTCTTTTTTTGCAGGTGGATGCAGTTAATATATATATGTGTTTTCTACTAGTATGTTTCTAATGGAGTCTGGTAAATTTGTGTGTGTGTTTAAATGGGTTCTAATGGAGCTGTGATCAGATAGGTGTAACGTAAGACGTCTGGATAAGCATGTGGTTGTGTAACGGATGTAATTATTTATGAGTCCGGTTTGATCAGGAACACAGTTCCTTAAGGGGAATTTGAACACACACTAAGACATACCACGCACTAATACATATGCAGAACGCACACACTCAATTAAGCTGAAAAATCGAATCATTCTTGATAATGGCAAAAGGTATAGCCGAAAGCGCTCGGAAATATAAAACATTTGGACAGTTCTTACACACCCTTTGTCCAGAAAAGAAAACTCTAGTTCGAACACAAGAAAAATGAAATAAAAAGCTTAACCGTAGTACCTTGTCTGTCGTTTTTAATGAAACATGCATAAAGGAAAGATTGCTTCCTAAGTATACAAATATATATATATATATATATATATATATATATATATATATGTGTGTGTGTGTGTGTGTGTGTGTGTGTATGTGTGTGTGTGTGTGAAAATATAGTAGAAAATAGGAAAGAAACTGGTTTGGTAAATAATCCAAAGTTCCTTAGTATTTTTGTTATTATTTTTAAAAAATAGTGCTCGATACGAAAGTAGAGCATAAATATAATTATTTATTTAAAAATATGATTCCAACTCGCTACATAAGAGGTCTCATGTTTAAAAACATGGAAATTACCATAGAAATTTTTGATTTCAATTCTGACCATACTATTAAAATTCGTAAATTTCAGAAATAAGTCATTCCCAAAATATTTCGCTTGAAGATGGAACAGAGCCTACTTTAACTCAAGTTAATTCAAATATTATTTTGAAGTTTTCGGCTCTTGTTTTTGAAACATGAGACCTCTTATGTAGAGAGTTGGAATCATTTTTTGAAATAATTATTTATATATATATATATATATATATATATATATATATATATATATATATATAGGTGTGTGTGTGCGTGTGTGTGTGTGCGTGTGTGTGTGTTTTTGGGTATTTAGATAGCAAATTCTCTTTTAGGTATGTCTGAGTAAATAAATTAAATATATGGCAAACATTACGTCTGCTTATTTTTAGAATAACACGTTCATATTCACGGGGATTTTTACGTGTATTACAATTAAGCAATTGTATTGAAAGCAATGCATTGTAACAGTTAAAATCACTGTTAAAATGCATTTCTTGCATCACGTGATTGTAATTAACGGAAAAATATCCGTGAATTTGAACGGATTATAATAAAAATAAGCAGATATAATGTTTGCAATTTATTAGATCATATATATATATATATATATATATATATATATATATATATATATATATATATATATATTCCCAACCATGTTAATAGTTATCTATATATCAACCATCTGTTCATTTATTCTGTTCATATCTCCTTTTCTCTCTCACTCTGTATATATATATATATATATATATATATATAAATATATATATATATATATATATATATATATATATATATGTACATATATATATATATATATTTCTCACTATACATATATATATGTGTGTGTGTGTGTGTGTGTGTGTGTGCGTGTGTATTACACAAAAATCTAAATATCTCAGACATCTCATTTTAACAGATATTTACCAAAATTACACAAAAATATATTGAAACACTACACAGTAGATTTATTCAATATAATCGACATTGGCTTAAACCACAGCCTCCAAACCATGTGGTCAGAGATATTGTCTGACATCCATGATTGGGTTCTTCTGCTTGTGTGGCATAGTGCAGAGTCCTATTTCCGGAAATAGTGTTTTCCAAGTAGACTCTTTAAGGAAGTATGCCTACGCGGTGAGCCTGTGGCCCTCACCAAGATATTTGGTCGTGCTCTTCTTATCAGAACTCTCAGAGTGAGTTATCGGATCTGTCTTAGCTTCGTAATCAGCATCAGACTCGTCCAAATCTCTCCCAATCCTCTGCACTGTCCTCAAATTGTCACCCAGACACTCTAAAATCTTCGTATTAGATCTTCCGGCCCGAACATCAAGCAGTAGAGCATGCCGTCTCCAAATTTCTCGCGGAGAGAATTACGACATCATGCTCTTTTTTCTCTCAGACGGAAACAACTCTCCCTATCATACTGTGGAGGCGACAAAATCAAAAACAAACAACGCGTCTGCGCGAAACTAAAAATATAAAATGGCGAAAATTTACACATGGCACCATATATGTGTGCGTTCTTGTGTTTTTCCGTATCTACAATTCCACTCATTCATGTGACTGTGTATGATTTCCTTATCTATTTGTCCTTACATTTATCGGTGTATCAATCATTCTGTGTATTTATTTCTCAATCTCTTCCTCTATCTGTCCGTCTTTTTTTCCACCTAACTTCCTCATATCTGGCACATCTGCTTGCCTTCCAATAATATCTGATCAAGATATCTTGCCCTATGTAAAACCTTGATTCCTTTTTTTCGTTTCTTTCCTTCTTGCTGTTTAATCGGCTTTTGACTCGGAAGTAAACATGCTATTAGCAACTCCGGCGCTAATAACAAGAATAACAACAAGATTTTTCAAAACTTTACATAAATCATTTTACCTATGAGTAATACAAATACTTACATCACATATATCTTTTCTCTTTCTTGCTTATTTCAACTTTCATTTCACAACCCTGCTCGATTTTATTCCGAAATATTTTTCTCGGTTTAGATGTGTTTACTACTTGTTTTGTTTTGTTTTTACTCTTCCCCTCTTGGTTATTGTTGTTGTTTCTATTGATCTGAAAACTGTCTTTCTCATTTGGCAGAGGCTTGGACGACATAGACGATGATATAATCCTCCGTTTTTACGTTCAAACACACAAAAGAAGTATTGTAGAGAATACAGGCGGAAAGGTACAATCGATTTTCTATTGCTTCTGACATGCCGCTGATAACAAAACAATACATATGCAACCTTTTGTGTACACACACACACGCACACACATATATATATATGTATATATATATGATTGCATTCCAATACAATACTGGCAAACATGCAACAGAACAGATAAATATATGTTGGAATAGGTTAATATATGAAGAATGTTGAATATGACTTAGTCCGCACGCACTTATATATATATATATATATATATATATATATATATATATATATATATATATATATATATATATAAGTTTTATATTTACACACGCTCTATCTCTGATATTGACCACTTTATTCCATAAATATAGCACACCTTAAGACTATATTTCTTTATATATATATATATATATATATATATATATACATATGCATCCTCCGCTATAATTATGTATACGTATATACACCAATATATATATATATATATATATATATATATATATATATATATATATATAGAGAGAGAGAGAGAGAGAGAGGGGGGGAGAGATATTGTCGACCATACTTATATATCAACACATGCCCATATGTATGATCTATCATACTTATATATACATACCTACACACACACACACACACACATATATAACACATACATATATATGTGTGTGTGTATACGTAGTATGTATGTATAATATTTAAGTATTGCTTTAATATTTAAGCTTACTGATAATTCGTCTGCATACACTTAATTTAAAGCAATTATATAGATCCTTACTTTCAATACAAACAATTATTTCTCTTTAATGGGTCTTTCGCGATTAATTTCGAGTATTCTTAAATTTTTTTCTAAGTTATGAACATTGTTATCGTAAA
>OZ010585.1:39103197-39120697 GCA_963932145.1 Acanthosepion lycidas | reverse complement strand
CGTGTATCTCTATACCTAGGTAGATGGAACTAGTCAGCTCAGGAGGGCAGTTCATCTAAGAGTAGGAAATCTCTGATATTTGACCTTCATTACTTTGTGACTATAGCCAATCATGGTAAAGGGTTCGGGAGTAAAATTTGAAGTCAAATCAGGTGCCTGAGTCCCTATGACAGTCCGATGATATGTTCAAGCTCTGTTGGTCACCAACCTTCCCTTGGACAACCGCGGTGGCGTAGTGTTGGGAGACGTGTTGCATGGGCAACCGCCGGTCTCTTATCAAACCTTACTCATGCCTGCGCTCTGGAGTGGACACTCCAGCTTCGCCCCCACACACAGAAAGTTGTATGTGTTTTTTTGTTTTTCTGTCAGGTAAAAGTTCTTACGAATACTTCTCATAGCCGGTATTAAATTCTAGGCTTCCATTTAAATACACCACAACGCCTATTATTCCATTTATACATGCGTGTGAATCTCTGTATGTTATCTAATGTCGTAATCGGATTTGAATTGTAGAGCCGCAGAAGAAAATACGCTTCTGGTTTGTGGAGCTTATTTATTTATTTTTGATGAACAAAAGCTATTTGCCACCCAAGGAATCAAGAATGAACAAAGTCAGAATGGCAGACACATTTCGAACAATGAAGCAATGACATTCATGACAACTTAGCCTCGATTTCATTTCTTTTCGATGCACAGCTGAAAAGTACCACATCACATAAATTACATCGAATCGATAAATATAGCTTTCGTCTTTTCTTAATAATATAATTCCATTGTCCAATCGATTTCTGTGTATCTTTAACTTTTCTCAGTGTTGATTTATTGCACTCAGATCAATTGTTCATGAATATTTAATCAAAATCATTCATTTAAATATATTTACAAATTTGTATCATAATGTCTTTCGATTGATTTAGATTGAAATTTTTTTGTATTCATTAATATACATTTATACTTCATATATTCACACACACACACACACACACACACATATATATATATATATATATATATATATATATATATATATATATATATATATATATATACTGAACCTTCTAACCCCTCGAATTACCGTCCGATTAGTCTGATACCCCTTTTGGCCAACTACTAGAGTGTTTAATCATATGGAATTCGTTAAGTATCACACAGCCATCTTTCAAGTAAAATATCATATTTTTTTTATTTTGGATTATTTGTTCTATTTTCGTATTCTTTAGTGTTTTTCACATTTTTGTATTTATTAATATACATTCATACATACTTTCATATATATATATATATATATATGTGTGTGTGTGTGTGTGTGTGTGTGTGTGTGAGTGTGTGTGTGTGTAACAGTTCAATTCACGCGGCATTTTTTTCAAATAAACAATGTGGCTTTCGTCTCTCTAAGGCAACCGCCGACGTTACTGAATTTGTCTAACAGGCTTTAGATAAGAACACAGAGTCTTGGGCTGTGGTTTCAGATATCTTGAAATCCATTGACAGGGTTTAACATGCCAGCCATCTTCTGCTCCCGGGCTATGGTGTTCCTGGTCGAATATTTGACTCAGTCCAATCGTTTTTAACAAATCGGTGAAGGAACATCGTGCCGAATGTCCACGCTTCTAGTCCATTTCCTAGTAATGCCTCGGAACACAGGATTCTATTCTTGGACTCCGTTGTTTCTTATCTTTTCAACGACCCCCCCCCGATGTCATCGTGTCCTAACTTGGTATTTATGCTGATGACACAATTATTTACTCCTGTCTTAATAATAAGTCCATTAGGTCCGACATATGTAGGTGCAAAAATAATATCGTTCTTTGACGTTAAAAAATACGTCAAAAACGATATTATTTTTTCACCAACCTAATAATAAAATTGGCAACAGCTCTCGCAAATGATCTTCAATCAGTTTGTTAACCGGGCAACAAATGGCTTGTAAATTTTAGCGCACCAAAATCGAAATTTCTATCATTTACTCATGAGAGAGAAATATTTTTGCTTTCCATCAGTATGGCTGATGCTAATCTCTAGGAAAACAACTGATTTCGCCTTCTAGGATTCACGATTTCTATTGTCATGAAATAGAGAGATTATACCCAGTCTATTGCGAAATCTGCTGCTAAGAATATTAGTTCCCTGTGTTTTCCGTTAATGTTACTCTTAAGAATCCATTCTGTAGATATATTATTATACAGTTCTTCCGTTTATGGAATATTGCTGCCAAATCTTTTGTACACCGTCTATCTCTAGATTCTCGACAAAATCTAAAGAATCATTTGCAATGTTATCCGTCCTGACCTGCCATCTCGACTTCAGTCACATTCTCACCGCCTTGAGGTGACTCTTTTCTATAAATATTTTCATGACACTTGTTCTAATGAGCTCTCCTCCATGATAGAAGACCGTCCTTTCCCCAATTCACTTTTCGGCCATGTGCTACATTTCTGAATAAATATTGCTCTCCTCCCTGATTCCTCGATCTCATGAATTTTAGAGTACTACTAGATAGTCAACAAGATCTCATCATTTTACTGTTTAATTAGCTAGATCTGACCGTATGTTTTATTCTAATAGTTTAATTTCTCGCCTATGGAAATCTCTTTCGGTTAATTACTTCCGTCACCTACATTCCTGGAAAAAAAATTAAAGGCAACGTCAAACGCCATTTTTGACTTTTTGAAACCTATTCTTTTTTGTTCTTTTGACTCACTAATCTCTTCACTTTCTCTTTCATCCCAGTAACTCTTTGCGTCCTAGTGGCATTTTCGCCTTGCTTGAGTTGAAATAATCAAAAATAAAGAAGTTTATCAATGTATATCGAACAAAAATTCCGTCGGCCCCAGCGCGAATAATGTTTTCAAACTTTATAGATGCAGCTAAAAATGGAGAATATATGTATTGCCTACAATTATTATTTTTGTACACTGCTCTTTCACGCAATCGGACTTGTGAACTTCCGATTACGTAAAATTATTCGAACAGTTATTTGTAATTAAAAAGACACTGTCACCGGGTGTCGTCACTACTAGAGCTATAATTCTAGTAAAGCCAGAAATTACAGATATTAAGAGTAAAAACCGCAATATCTATTATGTCGGTGTATGAATCAGTTATAAAACATATAGTGTCCGAGATAAGGAAGTTGTTTGTCGAACACCTCCAGATACTTCAAAACATAAATATTAACCATAGAACACAAGATAATTTTCTTAAATGGCTTCGTCATATGTAGTCTCTCATATGGATGCGATGTCTGGCATCCAACTAGTTCGGGGTTATCATTTATATGAAACCGTTTTCTCAGATCTATGATTAAATTGACTTCAACCGAATGAATCCTCTTGGTCTTAAACAAGACAATACTTTATCAGATCTTATAGAGTGGCGCGATCTCATCACAAAAGAAGAGTTTAATTAACCGCTCATAAACACATCATAAACTTAAATGGATTGCACACGTAACTGGATGAGGATATTGTGAAGAGGCTGACTTTCCGCACTACTGTAAACAAATAGTTTCCATTCAAACTCTCAACAAAACTAGAAAGAGCTTTGAGAAACATTGTTCTTATAAAACTGATTAGAAAGGAATAGTTTATATATTTCAACTGGCAGAAACACTAAATTTTTCGGTCAATGAATGCCGAATATTTCCATTGTAAAAACTGGAAAATCTCACCATTAATTTATTATAGGTGCTGTATATGTACTTCGATTATCATTAAGTACTTCGAACGTTATTAAAGTGGATACTCGTATTTAAAATAGACGCCCCAATTTTTATTTATATAAGGGAGAGGAGCAAGATAACTCTGTTGAAAACGACAAGGACTAAGAGCTCGAAAATGAAGATATATGCAACGCTAACAACACTGTCACGGCGTCTGTATTCGGACAACAGAAGTGAAGCGAATTAAATTGTGTTTAATATCTATGCGATTTATCTAAAGAATGCAGTGTTTGGTCAGTGACTTGAACTGTTTGTTATACATTATTTAATTTGGATCATAGATACTATTGGGTTGACCGAAAAGTTCGTTCGGTTCATTAAATAAATATTCTACTTAATCCGTGAAAGAACTTTTTGGCAAACTCAATGCATAATTTTGATTATATCATCCCAAATATGGCGAAACCCAACCTTAGCAAAACCTCTCAGAGGATGATGAATCTATTGATAAGAATTAACTCCCTGACCACTTAACGAAGGAAAATAGTCTAGCCACTCCCACAATAACAAATTCTGTAACGGACCGTGCCTAAAAATACACGTAAACCGAGAGATAGCTTATTCCTAAAATTTCGCTTGAAGATGAAACGGGACTAAACACCACAATCCAACTTAATTTTAATAATTATTTGGATGATTTCGGCTCTCGTTTTTGAAACATGAGAACTCTTATGTAGCGAAGGAATCATATCTTTAAACAAAAAAATATTATTAAAATATATATATATATATATATATATATATATATTTTCGTCCTGTATATAAAATGAATGCGAATTTTCTATCTTAAACATTTCGACCCCCCCCCAACCAAAATGTCATTTTTTGGAAGAATAACTACCGTACAGTCCATTGTAAAATTCACAAATATAATAATATCTAAAATACGACTGCTAAATTTTATTTTCATTACGATTAAATCCGTGTTAACTTATTGTTTTTTTCCTTTTCTTTTTTTTTACGAAACAACGGTGTTTGTGTAAAAATATGGTTCTTTCAGGTACTGAAGACTAAGTTTAAAGTGATAGCTCATCGGCGAGTTTGGAAGTTTAAGCACAAATTTTGCCAAATAACAAAACCCACATCAGTTAAGGATTTCCAGTAGCAACAATGGATAGCACATGTAACTGAAAAGTAAACTAAAGATGTTGACATTCCACTCAACAGTAAACAAAAGGTTATAAGGAAACTCCAATCAGCATTAGAAAGAGTGGTAACAATGAACTTGAGAAGCCTATTTTCCTGACAAAGATGGCTAGCGGAACAAGGTTTAGAAGCGACATAAAAAAACACAATATCAGAACTGTAACATTTATTAAGAGCTAAAAAGAACAAAATCTTTTTGACAGCTAGGATCAGTAAAGTTTTGAAATGACAGGACACATAAAGAAGAGCCGACGACAGACACTAGTACAGTGTAACCCGGATATAAGAGACCCTGATATAAGAGAAACCCCGTATATAAGAGAGATTTTATCTGGTCCCAAATTAGAGCCATACTTAACTAAACAAAATAGACCAAACCCTGATATAAGAGAAACACGGATATAAGAGACTTATTCTCCGGTCCCGACAACTCTCTTATATCGGGCTTACACTGTATTATATTGTATAACAATAAAACATGAATTAGAAATGTTTGGTAAACTGGTACAATACAATCTTTTTTTTTTCTAAAAAAAAAAAAAAGAAAACTTCTATTTCCTTGGATTTATTCGTGTCAGTACTTGTTGTAAGCTTAGTAACTACGTACTAAACTTAATCCTTAGTATAATTCGACAGTCAATTGCTATATTCTACTGCATGTATATTTACGCGTATTACTAGATTTGCAATTAAGGTTCATCGCTTTATTTTTGAAATTGTTAGATGTAATCATAATTTCAATTCCCGCCTCTTCCGATTCATTGCTTCTCTGCCCCCTACGATCTTCAAAAATTGGAATAAAACACCAATCACCATCTGTCTTCCGGATTCATGTCCTTTCATTATCTTTTCTCATTACTAAAGTCTGATAATTTTCTTTCACTCCAGCAACCCGCTGCATCTTAGAGGTATTATCGTTTTGCTAACGGTGAAATGATTACAAAGAAGAACACACAAACACAAAATAATATTGATTTATTATCTGTCCATATTTCTGAGATGAGGTATTATGTACACTATTTACATTATTCGGACTATTGTCGTCATCTTTATCACCATATTTATTAGAACGTTTCAGCCGTTGTACGCACCTTAAGATCGCATGACACAGTGGATAAAAGCGTTAGTTAGAACCATTAACAGGACCCAAAGAGTGTGGGTTCAATACCCGTTTAAGGCAATGGAGAACTTTCAGAGGGAAATTAACAGGAGATAACTGATATCTGACATCCATTAAACATGGCACGTGGAACTAGAACAGTCTACCCCAGTGAGTGAAATAAAGGGTTCAGTTCGACATTCCAACCACCTGAAGAAGGCTGGAGCGTACAACAGCCGAAACGTTGTAATAAATATGGTGACAAAAATGAGGACAATAGTCCGAATAATGTAAATAGAATATTGATTTAGTCCAGTGTTTTTTTCAATCAGCGCCCCCTTTGGGTACAAACATTTTTCTCAACGCCCCTCTGAATTTCTCGTTTTTTTTTTTTAATTTGCAGGCAGTTTCTTTGTTTAGTAAGAAGCTGTTTAACTGCGTTGAAACCACGTTTAGACATATTGGAAATTGAAAATTCAAAGTTTGATAGCTTCCCACAGATTTCGATACAGTTCAAGAATTTCCGTTTGTAGCCTATATTGAATAATTTTTGAAAATTAAAAAAAAAAAAATGGATACATTCTCACCATCCCAACCCGAGTATACCCACTGCCTAATGAAATAAAAATTCGCAATATCCTATTCAGCATAAAGAGATCTCACAAGAGGCCCCTAGCGCCCACTTTGGGAAACACTGATTTAGTCAGTCAGAATGTCGACAGTCACAAGGACCATGTCCTTTTGTAATTGTTTTAACATTTTCTTCCGTTCGAAAATACATCTTATCATAGATTTAACATAAAACAAATTCTGGTACCAAAAACTGGAATCTATATTGACTAGTTGAATTGAGACTTTTCACCCTGATAGTTTGTCGTGCAAATTCATTCCAGCTGAGGGACAAAAGATATAACTATTTTATATTAGTAGTCAGTTTGGGAGTCAAATAGAATTTGTTGGTAAGTTTAGCTTAGATGCAAAACAAGGCCGAAATTACGGGGCACTCATTGAGGATCGAACTCACTATTCAGTCGTAATCGATCTAGAAAAACAAGCTTACTAACCATTACATCCCGTTGAAGAACACCCAACTCAAATTTTCAAGTTCAAATAGCCAGAAACTTCTTTTTCCAGTATAAATCGCATACATATTCTTTCGTGGAAAAGATGTGGTGTCGATTTCAGATTAACAACAATTCGTTACAACATTCTCCACATCTAGAATTTCTTTTATGATCGCGTTAAGTACTTCCGAAAATCTAGCGGACGGGCCAAACATCAGAATCAACTGTTCATAATATAAAATGTAGCCGTATTTCTTTGTAAGATCATAGTGGAATTATCCTGTTTCACAGGCTTTACAATACAGCTTGTGTTTAGTTGTCCCCTGTTATATGTTCACAGGCAGATATATAACATTGTTCATTTTACAGCTTTTCGTCCAGTTATGGTTTAAACAATACTTGGGAAGCAGCCTATTGTAGATTTCCCAAGAGAATGTTCGTGTAGAGAGAGAAAAGGCGAACGCACAGTTGCAACTGATTGGACGATGTTCTATTCAGCCCAGTAGCAAGCTATTCTAATTTATTCCGGGGAGGATTTGTTGGCTTGAACGGTTCGATCAAGCACGAGATTCCAGGAGAATGATTACCTTCTGAAATCTCAGGTTTGTGAATCTGTTGTTATAATAATAATCATTGTCTCATGATTCTTTTATCTTCTTCTACATAGGTTATTTGAACAACGTCTAATTCTGAAGGCTACCTGACCTAATCTGTAAGTCGTTGTTGCGGTAACTTAGGCTCCCAGAGAGAAAAAAAACAATGTTCGATTTTTTTTATTAGTTATCTACATTGTTTACCTGATATTATTGGAGTAACTATACTAGATTTGTATCTGTCTATATTTCTGAGATGAGGTATTATGTACACTATTTACATTATTCGGACTATTGTCTTCATCTTTGTCGCCATATTTATTACAACGTTTCGGCCCTTTGGTATCTGTCGATATTTCTGAGATGAGCTATTATGTACACAATTTGCATTATTCGGAATATTGTCCTCATCTTTATCGCCATATTTATCACAACGTTTCGGCCGTTGTACGCTCCGGCCTTCTTCAGGGGGTTGGAATGTCGAACTTAACCCTTTACCCTAGGGTAGACTGTTCTAGCTCCACGTGTTTATGTTCTACAGTGTCATGTGTCTTCAAGGATGTATAGCACAGTGGATAAAGGCAGTGATAGGACCCAAAGAGTGTGAGTTCAATACCTGGTTATGGCAGTGGAGAACTTGGAGAGGGGAATTAACAGGGAATAACTGATAACTGACATCCATTAGACACGGCACGTGGAACTAAACAATCTACCCCAGTGAGCGAAATAAAGGGTTCAGTTCGATATTCCAACCACCTGAAGAAGGCTGGAGTGTACAACGGCCGAAACGTTGTAATAGATATAGCGACAAACACGAGGATAATAGTCCGAATAATGTAAATAGTGTACTAGATTTGTAGTAAAAAAAAATGAAGAAAGATAAACATTAGAAAAGGATATATCGAAAATTTCTCCCACAAAATCCCACCTATGAGAAGTTCACTTAGCAAATTCCAGCCATGGAAAATATAATCCGAAAAAAAAACATTCATCCATTAAATCAATACGCAAATAATTGTTTTTGTTTTTTTGTTTTGTATGGGGAGTTGATCATATATGTGATTGATACTGACAATATTAAAACGAGTGTGACTAAAACATAATCAATAACTTTTAAGTTTTGTTATAATGTGATATTTTCATGATTTAATTTAAACTTAATTTGTATATCTTGTATTGAAAATGCCGGAAAAAATAACGAAACCTTTCACATATTCCATTTCCGGTTTCTATATTCCATTTCCGGTTTCTATATCTGTTAGCTTTGGATAAGGAAATAGCAAATAATTAATCAATATCTCCAATATGAAAAAAGGAAAGATTGAATGCATAAATATAATAGGTGATTATATCTTTAATTTAATTTAATGAAAGTATTAACTTATTCTATAAATGAAATTAATTATGCAGATTCAAAATTTCGTGATTAATAAAATAAAAATAAATTTTCGCACTACAATCGAGTGTTAAAAATGTCTCACCTTAACGCATTACCAAAATCTTGCGAAATGACTAAGACTTTTTTTTAAAAAAATAACATGATAGTCGGGATGAGAACTTCTATTTAACTATTCAAGTGTCGGGGGACGCTTGCGGTCGCATGATGTTGAAACACCATACGATCACCGAAGTTAAACAACGTCGGGCCTTGTCAGTACTTAAATGGGTGACCGCTGGAGAATACCAGCTGCTCCAAGCTTGGACGTGTCGGTGCTGTAATGGATAATGAGTCGGAATTTTTAATCAGAGAGCCAAGTTTCAATTCCGGGTCGGATTCGTTATATTCACTTACACGTAAATAACTTTGGGAATGTTATGAATCTACCTCTTGAACCCCAGCTACGGGTTAATTAACAGGACTTGAATCAACGAATCATTATTATCTCCGTCAAGAAAAAAAAATATTATGAAAAAATATATTCTGGCTTTAAATAATCTGAAAAAGGTTGATAAGCCTTAAAAAATCAATCAAATCTTCAAATTTTGAAGGTAGAATTTTGCTCTAGATTTGTGTTTTTTTTTTTTTTTTTTTTTTTAATCTGGATAAGGGTTTTGAGATTGTCAAATGAAACGAGATTGCAAAACATTTATTGATTTCTGAGTTCATCTATTTCTTTTCATGTCCGACCAGGTTAAAAAGCATTAAAAATTAATGAGTCTTACAACATTATACATATTAATAAGGCCATTAATCAGCCCATTAATAAGGCAATTAATCATTTAATATACTTATTATATTGTTTTCTTTTCATTGTCTGTTAGGGGAATTGTTTCCTCAATAGAATGGGAAAATAATTGTACTTTCTGCTAAAATCATGATATATTGAGATAAATCCACCTTAGGTGAAAAAAGATAAGCCAATGAATTTAGTCCGTTCAATGAAAGTGCAGTTATGCTCGCGGTAAGTGGAATCGGCGAACCGTGTTCGAATTCCGGCTCAGTCTCTTACTTTATCATTGATATCCTTGCGAATGCACCAGTTCTCGACACCTCCACCTGGTATAGGTTGGAAGAATTGATTCTCTATCCATTGGTGGCAGCCAGCTTAAAGGAATGATTACTCAAATCCCTAGAGAAAGCTAACTAGAACCATAACATTTTAATTCCCAAGGAGATGTGGCGCTTTACAAACCTCAAATTAAAGGAATGTGTGAAGAATTATGAATACCTGCTTTCTGAAGGCACATGCAATGAGGAATCATTCGTGATTGTATTATTTTACAGAGATATAGGCGTTATGTTAGATTTAATTATACATTGAAAGAATAAGCCGATATTGATAAAATGTTCGCGATAAGTTTTATATGTAAATAAGAGCTTTTAATAACTATATTAAAAAAAAAAAATGTATTGCCGGGGATGAGGGATTAGAATTAAAGATCCAATCACGGAACCAGGGTTCGAATCTCACAGTGGTTGATTAGTCAAAGAAATAACTTCTAGATAATATCGACTGGGGAAGCGATCCCAACGTGCAGCAAGATGAGAAGTAGATGGCGAAGATATCACTCATTATCGCCTTGTGAGTGTAACTGTTTAGAGGAAACTTTTCGGATGCTGCCAATGGTTATACTAACATGAAGTCGCGTATCACCGTGACCGCTTTCTCACAGTAGATGATACACACTCTCCCAGAAATTGTAAACTCGGCTATGCATAGTGGCAAATTGGCCCTCTGGGTTAACAAAAAAACTCGAAGTGACGTCTGCAACAGAGCTTTAGCAGACCTGCATTCTCGAAAAACGAACAACCGTCTATTATCTATATATTAAAAAAACTACTGATACATAAATTTGCGGGCGAATAGATATTATTATGCCAGCAAATGAAGTATTAATATTTTCGATTTTTAATTGCAAAAGATATAATCATGAGAAAAAGAGTGAATTAACACAATATTCCACAGACACCAGTAAATTAATATTATTTCATTCTACATGATAATAGGGTTTCCTTGACAATTTATAGCATTCATCAGTCCTTCAAATATTGATTTTTTTAATTTTCAGGACTTTCAAAAATTGTTTTGTCAAGATCTCTGCTTTATTTTCTATTTAACATTCATATATATATATATATATATATATATATATATATATATATATATATATATATATATATATATATAAAGAAAATATGGAAAAACAAAAATCCGAATATGCAAGTATGCGGTTTTAATGTTGTTTCAATGTCGACATCAGACGTTTCGGTCTTGTAGATCTTCTTCAGGACATAGTTATTAAAACATAATTAAAATTAGACGATATTCAAGTCAACATGAAAAGACGATAGACATAAGACTGATTAAAACAGAATAACTGAAATTTTTTAAGATCAGCGTTTCGTTTAGCGATACGATCACGTCAGCCTCACGTGGGCGATGTTGCGAAAACGTATTCTTAAGATAGAGTTTATTTTAAATGAAAAAGAATGTTATTTTAATCTAAAGTTTATAAGTAGGTTTGTCCAGCATTAATCTTGCCAGAAAAGGGGAAATATTAAAGAAGCCGCGTCTAGTATTCACCGTGCGTGAGATTGATATTATGCCTGTCTCATAAATTACATATATATATGTCTTCTCTCCCACCTCACTTCCTCACTTCGTTAATTTACATATGCTTAATACGGCCCGTCAAAAATGTGTAAATTTCTTTTCATTTTTCATTTCAATCTATGGAAGTTAAGTCTGTTGACCCAGAGCTCTTTAAAAGGCTGTGGTGAAATAATTTATTACATGGAACCTTAAAGCGGTCTGTTTTTATTCAATCAATATATATATATATATATTTTATTAAAGACATTTTTTTTCATAAAAAATATTCGTCCTTTGACAGGATTCGGACCTGCATCCTATACGGAACCGGCATTTAGCCGGGGGTGCCTAACCGATTCTATGAACATTTCTCGGACATTCAGGCCGGCAAATGTTATTTAATACTGTTTATTGTAAACAGAGCATTTACTTAAATACTTGTATCTATAAGAAGAACGTAAACATAAAAAAAATGTCTTTAATAAAATAAATTGTCGGACTTTGTCCATTTCTTAATGAATATATATATATATATATATATATATATATATATATATATATATATATAGTTTAATCTATTAACACACACTGTAAAATCCGGCATTAAAGTTAATCAATGTATTAAAAAACGGGAAAATGTTGTTAGAAATAAGAAAACAATATTGAACTTTTACATCATATCAGTACCTCCTATCCAGCAGTAAATGTTGAACAATCTACTCACAGATGAAGAAGACGCTTAAAAAAAGCGAAATTGGGTTCTGTACATTGATGTTGAGGATACCATGAACCGAAAAGACGTTTGATAGAAAATGGAAACAAAAAGGACGTTTAGTTAAGACTAAATCCTGGTGGACACGGAAAGAGAGAATGATATAAAACCAAAATAACTTTTACAAACCACGTGAGTATCTTGGGATAGTAAAGTATAGACCATTTGAATTTTGCATGGAAGCTTTTTTAAATCCAGTTTGAGAATCTTCTGAAGCGATGTTTAGTTGAGCAAAGCGACGACAAAGGACACATTGCAGTATAGCTTCCACTGCTCCATCAGTGCACACAGTGCACCTAGGACCTCTTCCCGGAAGATCACCGACTGATCCAATTCTTTCAAACCGGGCGACTAGGTTGCAAATCATGTTATCGCTAGGAGATACTCTCACATTAAAATGTTGCCGGTATTTTCTCTGTGTTTGAATAACTGATCTTTCATTGGAATAAAAAAAAGAAAATGAAAAGAAAACTAAATGAGTTTTACTCGATGCTCGAAATCATACATAGCCATTTTAATCCCCAAGGAATTCTCTATAACCTGCAAAGAAATAAATGAATGAAGAATGAAAAAGAAAATTTTCCATAAAAGTAAAAAGGATTTATATAAAGAGAAAAATGAAAGACAACAAGAAATTAATAAAAAGAAAAAAACTTTAACCATTTATAGAAAAATTTCCAAAGACGGATAGTGAACCAGTGTTTTATTAACTGTAATTCTTAATAGAATCGTTTAGTACCATCATTGTTTGCCACCTGAAGAAACGTTGATTTAACGATGAATCAAAATATGCAATTTTGTAGTGGATGTATACATGTTGTAATGTAACAGTGCATTTAATTGCTCTACTTTTGCATAGAGCCTTGTTTTAAATTAATGCTTTGAACGTTTTATTCTTTGTTCTTTTATGTTTGGACACACGCATATATATATATATATATATATATATATATATATATATATATATATATATATATATATATATATATATATATATATATATATAGTAAAAAGGAGAATTTGAGATAATTATAATTAAGTAATTAATCGAGTCTAGAAGAAACCTCAAGAGAAAACACTGGACCACCGTTTCGACCTATATTTGGGACTCATCATAGAATTAAAACCGGGACAGTTATGTTATTAGGCAAACGTTATATCAACTGTTCAACGGGCCTCGGTGACGAAGAGGTATCGAATCAGACTCAATATAGCGCCGCTCGATCACAAATTCCTGGGTGGAACTCATCCGAGTTTCTCTTTTACCAATAAGACTGTGCCCCACTCGAGCCACGACTGCTATCCATCCAGAATTAAAGCAAGGATATACAAGTGATAGACATTAGGAGGATTTGAGATAATTATAATTAAGTAATTCATCGAGTCTAGAAGAAACCTCAACAGAATGCAGAAAGCACTGGACAGGCGTTTCGTCGTATATTTGGGACTCATCAGGAGTGCGTATCCACTACTGAGAATTGAAACCCGGGCAGTTACGTTATCAGGCAAACATCATAACAACTGTTACAACGAGCTTCTATCTCTATCTCTCTCTCTCTCTCTCTCTCTCTATCTATCTATCTATCTATCTATCTATATATATATATATATATATATATGTGTGTGTGTGTGTGTGTCTATGTATATACGTGTGTTTGAGTGCATTACAGTAAATGGTAAGATAGATAGATAGATAGATAGATAGATAGATACATACATACATACATACATACATACATACATACATACATACTTTTAGTACATACGAGACAAGACCTCATTGTTAAAGTCATTGAAATATGTCCTAACTGATTTAAAAACTGCTCGAATGATCGATGGCGGAGCAGATCAAACTTCGATCTCCCAAGAGAACATATTAAACAAAAACGACCGATGCTAAAGACTGCGCTCTGACGGCAGCTGAGCGATAGGCGATATTCTCGAAGTAGAGAGGCTTACAAAACTAATGGACCGACCTCAGGAAAAGGCAGTGTGCCATAATAAACAATCGAATCATGTCGAAACCTGCATGGTAAACTTCCAGTCCAACCCTGTCAGTCCTGATCGAACAGTCGATGGATAACTGTAACAATAGCAGCGATCGCTTTGTATAAATAGACTGTTTCTTTCCGATGAACTCTACGTCTGGTTGGTCAGAAAAGAGGGAGATCAAATTGTTCCAATGTCTTTCTTTTATTTTCTCATAGCATACGCTGCATTCATTTAATCCTGTTTCTATCTATCTATCTATCTATCTATCTATCTATCTATCTATCTATCTATCTATCTCAGTCTGTTCATATCTATCTATCTATCTATCTATCTACCTATCTATCTGTCTATCTATCTATCTATCTATCTATCTATCTATCTATCGCAGTCTGTTCATATCTATCTATCTATCTATCTATCTATCTATCTATCGCAGTCTGTTCATATCTATCTATCTATCTATCTATCTATCTATCTATCATCTATCTATCTATCTATCGCAGTCTGTTCATATCTATCTATCTATCTATCTATCTCAGTATGTTCATCTCTTTTTCTACTCATATATCACTCTCATTATATATATATATATATATAATGTTATATATATATACATGTGTGTGTGTGTGTCTGTGTGTGTCTGTGTCTGTGTGTCACTGTCTATTCATAGCTATCTCTATTCATATCTAGGTATCTTCTTTTTAAAATCACTTTTTATTTATTTTCTATCAATCTACCCAAACTATCTACATATATATCTTATCAATCCTTTCATATCTATCTATCTATCTATCTATCTATCTATCTATCTATCTATTTGTATATATATATATATATATATATATATATATATATATATATATATACTTATCGCTTTCATTTTATTATTTCTCTATCATAAGAACCGAAACTCGTCTTTTCATGAACTTCTTAAAATATTTAATATAAATTTATTAATATAAATTTATTTAAATAGAAGCTTCCCATTTAAAATTGGACATTTAAATGTGTTTTCTCTGTCTAGAATAAGAGTCTTTGCAGACTATGACATCTAATAGAATGCATGGAGGTACCGTTAGGTTCTGCATTCTTTGAATTTTTCACTGCGTAAAAAAATAGATTCAGCCCAGAGAGTAAGTTTGTACATTTAGCCGATTTTTGACGAGCTCTCGCTGAATTTCTCCTATGCAAACACTAGCCGGAACTTTAGCCACTTATCTTTTTCTTTAAAAAAATATTTGACTTCATTTTACGGCTTGCTCAAATTTAAACTATACAAGTTTCTTATGATTTTGTAAGTTTAATATATTTCTTGTGGTAACCGTTTTCCTAAAATCTTCGCCTTCTCAATTCCGTCCCAATGTACGTAAAATATTCCATTCCTTTCATGTAACCCAGATGCAAGATCTTGGACAGATGTCCGACGATTTGCGTACACCAAAACCTCCAGTCCATCGTCGTCAGTTGCAGTAGAGATTGAGGACTTTTCTTATCATCTTATCTTCAAGAGTAAATTCACCGCGACGAATTTTCATTTTTTTTTTTAAATCGACGTTGCACGGTGCATTCATTAACAGTTCAACGGACCCACATTTCATTGATGTTTCTTTTTGCAACAGTGGTTGAAGTCACAGAATTAAATTTGGCTGCAATCCTTTTTAACATGTTAAATTCAAATATATGAAAATTGAAAAAAAATATAATTTACACTAAAAATCGATTAAGTGTAAATAAAATAAACTGATAAAAAACTTTACAGACTTCGCGTGAGTAGTTTTATCTCTCTCTCTCTCTCTCTCTCTCTCTCTCTCTGTGTGTATATATATATATATATATATATATACATATATATATATATATATATATATATATATATATATATTAAATGAAATGGAGTAAATCCGACAAATATTTTAATTTATTTTCTGTTTATACGTTATTTTTTCAATACAAATATTTAAGCAAATACACTGTTTATAATAAACAGTATTAACAACATTTACCGGCCTTAATATCTGAGAAGTTTCATAGAAAATATGTATCCTCCGCTATTTATCTCTAGGTTCTCGACAAAATCCAAAGACGGATCTGCAATATGATCGGTCCTTACCTGGCATCTCGTCTCCAGTCACTTTCCCACAGACGTAACGTGGCTTCCCTCTGTCTTTTCTACAAATATTTTCATGGCAGCTGCTCTGACGAACTTTTTTTTCCCTTGGGGCCCCGACTGCAAGAATTTAAGCGTGCTACTATATTGGCATCTACTGTCTTACTGTTAGAATTAAATATAACTGTCACTTCTACTCCAACAGAATATTTTCTTGTACTTTCCGTCTGTGGAACTCCCTTCCCTTTACTTGCTCCCCTGATAAATACATTCTTCAAAAAATTAAATGCAACGTTAATCGCTTCTCCTGTTGTCTTGATTCCCGTTCATCTTTTATACTTACCTCAATCCCCACTATACCCAGTCCTTTCTCTCACCTTCACAACTCTGTAACCCCCTATTTATAGAGTCATTGCGGCCATGCTTGGGGTGAAATGATTAAAAAATAACAAAATAAGATTAACTAACAAAATTTCAAATGAAACTTTGGCTTTATGAAACTTGGAATCAAGCATTTCGTATATTTTTCTTTTCTTTTAGGAAATTGACTCAATTGAAAGGCAAATATATAATTTGTGCTGATAATTACTTGTCGTCTTAGATTAAAATATTAGAAATTCACTACAAGCGAGTATAAGATATTTAAGAATTAATGGTAGCCAAAACTTGAAGATGGCGGATTTTAGTAATTTGGTGGAGTCCGTTTTGGAAACAATAATAAAAATCATTGAATTTGGCAACAATATCGCAGAGAGAATTATAATTTGTGTCACTTGCACAATTCATATCATAGCGAAAAGTGGAGCAAATTGACATTTTATAATAACATTTAAGTATATTTAAAATAATTTGCAAATTATACAAATAAAAACTTTATTTTAGCAGCAGCGCATAACTAATTCCTGTATATTGCAACATCGTTGCAATGCATTTCTATAGTAAAAACATTCACAATGCATTATATATATATAT
>OZ010585.1:39053197-39100697 GCA_963932145.1 Acanthosepion lycidas | reverse complement strand
AATGATGAACGAATTTCATTAAATAATATCTTTTTCATCAGTAATATTAAAAATGAATTATTTGGTGGGAAGACATGTTTCTATGCAACACAACAGGTTTTTCATCTTATTGTGAATTAATTTCTGTTAAAATATTTATTACTATTTATGAATTAATTTCAGATACAAAGATGAATTGAGAAAATTCTTCAGGTAAAGTCAGTTAAAGTCAGCTCAAGAAGATCATACCTAATAAAGTGAACGATAGTCATGGTTATATATATATATATATATATATATATATATATATATATATATATATATATATATTGAAAAAGAGAGAAACGGCAAACGTTTTTGGTTGTAATGTGTATTATTTAAAAAAAATATATTATGATTATTTTCCATAAATTTGCTATACGTGTTTCCGTCCTCGCGAGATCACAACCCCACACGCAAAAACACGTAACATGCACACATAATGGCCACATACAGCGTTCGAACCACTCGCATACATGCACACACTCATGCGTTTGTCTGTGGGACATGAATTTGTATATGCTTATTGGCTATTGGTAAAACAATAAACTACACACTCAACGCAAACTCTACACAACATAGGAAGTGGATGTATGTTTATGCATGTATATATGTATGTGTGCGTGTGTATATGTATATGTGTATGCTAATTCCTTATAATAAAACTATAGGTATGTATGGTGAGGGAATGCGCGTATAACATACGCATACTAGTGTATATATGCACATGTTGACAAAAGTAAACTGCTCATGTGCACACACGCGAACCTTACACAACATAGGAAGTATGTGTGTATATATGTGTGTATGTGTATGTATGCATGTGTGTATATATGTGTATACTAATTCCTTATAATAAGACAGTATAAGAATGTGTGTATGAAGAAGGAATATACGTATACATACGCATGCTGACACGAACACACATTACAAAAAATGAAAATAGATCTAAGAAAATACAGAGGTCATTAAAAGATGAGAATACAGATATCATTCCTCACCCTTTCTCAGACCAATCTTAATTGTTTTATTACACTTTACGCAGAAGAAATTTCTCATTGTCACTTCAAAGAAGACGTTTGTGTCACTAACACACGAAAAAAGAGAATGTTTAACATCGAGAATGTTTAACACCGAAAAACGTAAAAAAATTGATTTCTTTTAATAATATGTGGAAATATCCAATCTTTGTCTGATGAAGTTAGCGAGACCAGAAACATCTGTAGCAAAATTATGGAAAATAAAGCATAATGTATTTTTTAAAAATACCTACATTACAACCAAAAACGTTTGCGGTTTTTCTCTTCTTTTTAATATATACACTTTTCTCTCGTTTCAAAAACTATAACCTCTTCCCTTTATACATACATATATATATATATATATATATATATATATATATATATATATATATATATATATTGATTTCTTGATATGGCTGTGTAGATTTGCTTGGTTGAGTAATAATTCTGTTAGGAAAGGTGATATAGATAAAAGTCCTGGGTGTAGATTAATATTTGGATAATATCCAATGGCGGCACTCTCGAGGATTTTTCTTCTGAGTAAGTTATTTTCTTTTTTTTTTCTTTTTTTATGAATGTAGCATTTTTAAAATCAAAATTGTGGTTGAATTTATTTCTATGTATGACTAGTGCATTAGTAAGTTGTTTTTTGTGAGGTCCCTTTTGTGCTCAAAGATGCGTTTTTTTGGGTTTTTTTTTTATTTTTTATTTCTGCTTGTTTCTCCAATATATTGGGAGGTACGGTTTTGGCAATTTATTTTATAAATGCCTGCTTTAGAAATATTATTGCTATTAGTGTTTGAGTATATATAAATTAAACTATATAAACTAGCCATATAAACATATGTCTAGTTTAGATATAAAATATCTATACACAAACATCCCTATAGAGAAATGCTTAAATCTACTAAAAAACTCATAATAAAATTGGAAATTAAATTACCTCTCCATATACATAAAATCACAAAAAAATATTAACAGGTAATCACCAAAAAATGTTACTTTACATTTGATAACAAACAGACAAAAATTTGGATTAGCAATAGGATCTTCTACCAGTGACGTTCTTGCTTGTCTATTTTTAGAGTTTCTAAAAAGTGATCTTAACGATCCTTGGCAAAGGGAAAACGTTGTTACAAAAGCTAGAATGACCAATCAAAATACACTTGTACTTGTATTTTGATTGGTCATTCTAGCTTTTGTAACAATGTTTTCCCCTTGCGAAGGCTCGTTAATTAATTTGAAACTTTTAAAACCATTTATTTTACGTTCAACATCATCACCTGATAAGACACAGAATGTGTTGAAACAAAATGGCTATTTTTGTAGTGATTTTATAACATATTTATGTTATAAATTTTTGTAAAATAAATAATTATATCTGCTTTACTTTGTATTGAGCACTCTTTTAAGAATAGTAATTGTTAGTTATTGGAATTCATTTCGTATACACCAATCATATACTTGGGTATATATATATATATATATATATATATATATATATATATATATATATATATATATATATAATTATCAAATCCTCCTAATTACTATCTGTGTTTATCATCGCTTGAATGTTAGTTCATAAGAGAGGGGTTTAACAGAGAAAAACCGCTCTGTTAAACCCCTCTCTTATGAACTAACATTCGTCCCACACTCTCATAATTACACTCTCTCTAAATTCTATTTTTATTTCCGGAGTAGGTTTTTTTCTGTTTTCTTTTTGAATTTGTAGGTCTGATGAATTGGATCGTATTTACGATTCCAATGGAATAAATTATGACCATGGAATATTAGTGTTTAAGCCTTTTTATTATATCCTTACTCTGTCCTGGACATTGAGTTCTACCTGGATTTTATCCGGTCGGAAATTTTTTATTCTAAAATATACATGTGTATATATGCATCTGTGGATTTTGCATATATATGTATATTTACCACTAATATTATCTATCTATCTATATATATATATATATATATATATATATATATATATATATATATATATATATATATATATATATATATATAATGGATTCTCCCGTCGTGTTCGGTGTATAAGTGTCTTTCAGTTCAGTTTTATGTGCACGTTTCATATGAGACAACAATCCTGCACGGGATTTTCAAAGAAATCCAAAGGAAGGACATACTGAAGGGTTGACCGTCATATGGGCTAATGTATTTAGTGTTTATTCTTAATTCTCTCAGAGGGTTGAGACGATTTCAAAATTAGTAATACCTCGGTAGCAGGTTTTTCTCCAGTTTGCTTTGTTTTTCAACAGCATGTTCGAACTCTCCTATAGGAATGTTTGCAGCAATTAAATTGTATTTAAATTTATCCGTGAAGAGTAACCAAGCACGGCCATACATGAGGATTTTCGGCATTTGATCATCACTCACTCTGATTACACGATCAGTCCATCTGACCTGTGATTGCATCAGAAAGGATTCAGTACCACCAACACCACATTTGATGAAAAGAACAGGGTTAGAGATTTTGTCTTGTCATGTATAACCGCATATCGAACGAAGACAGTGTTTATGAAAAGTATCAAGTTGATTGATGTGCGCCCTGTATGGCGTCCACAAGTCTGACCCTGCAAGAAGTTCAGTGAGAATGACTATATTTAGTCACACCCCACGTGGACGTCATGTGGCACAAGGCCGGTTTAACGTGGGAACTCCGAGCCCGTGGGCTCGGCCAAAAATATACCCATTGAACCCGTATAAACGGGTTCAGGACCGGTCTACCTCCCCGAAGGAGACTCCGCCCTTCGGCGTACCCTCCTTCGGGTTCCTCCCGCCCGAAAGCAGAGAGTTGAACCGAACCGTCGCTCAAGAGTTGAGCGACAGACTATATTTAGTCACCACACACGTGGGCGTCATGTGGCACAAGGCCGGTTTAACGTGGGAACTCCGAGCCATATATATACCCATTGAACCCGTATAAACAGGTTCAGGGCCGGTCTACCTCCCCGAAGGATACTCAGTGAGAATGACTGCTCGATATACACTGGTTTTCGTTTTCAGTGAAATGCCATGAACATCCCATAGGTAATCCATATGCTTTCCAAAGGCATTGGTTGCCTTTGATATTCGGTTAACTATCTCGTCATCTGAAGAGGCACTTGAATTGACTTTATTTCCTAAGTACGAGAAAGAATTCACGTACTTCAGGTGGTTGCTGCCAACAGTAATGTGAAGGACTGGAAAGGTATGGGCAAGTTGTTTTGTTTTACACACTTGACCTGCTATGGTGTAGGCCTTGGTTGATGGACAACTTCAGTTTTCTTTATGCATATAGTTAATCCCAATGCGTTTCAAGTCGTGGAAAAACGATTATATATATATATATATATATATATAGATAACTATACTCGTTTCGAAAAACCCTCGAATTTTTGATTTGCCAATAATCAAATCAATCTCGAGGGAAAAAAAGGTTTTTAAAAAAGAAAGAGCTAGAAACATGAAAGTCTGTAGAAAAAAATCGCACAGATACAGATTTGAAGCTCAAAGAAAAAAACCCGATACGAGTAAACGACTAACTAACAAAAGAGCTCAATACAACCGTAGAGCAGACCTAGATAAACCTAGTGAGCCAGACAAACCTACCTTTCCCTGACGATCCGTTTAGGTGAAACCTAGGTAGGTTTGTCTGGCTCACTAGGATTGTATATATATATATATATATATATATATATAATTAATACAAATATTAAATTTGTCGCTTAGCTGACTGATTTTATATTCAGCACGTCAATCTCAGAGTTTCATAGAGAAACTTTTTTTTCGTAATCGTTCGATCCACTCGTCTGGGAATATCAAAGATTTTCTCATTTTTGTTACTTTTATTTTTTCGTTAAAAATAATAACTTATGAGCTTTTTATTGTTCTTCAGTTAATATGTTTCTTCCGTGTGTGTGTGTGTGTGTTTACGCATGTGTACACGTGTGCGTGCACACGTGTATGTTTGCATGTGTAGAATGTAGTGTTTATTTCTCCTTTTCATCATTTTCTTTCTCTTTTTACTCTCTACCTATTTCTTTTCCTTCTTTTCTCTCTCTCTCTTTTCTATATAATTTAATTCTACTAGTAACAACCTCTTAATTCAAAACTCTTTATAATCCTTTATTTCCTTATTGGCAATGGACTTTTTATAGTAAGATATTTACACGGATTTTCTGACAGTAAAAATTATCGGCACTGCATATAACATCTCCATTCTTTAATAAATTGTTTCCATTTTTTACTGCTCAATCATAATTCTTTTTCCTCATGTGCAATACATTTCTATTGTAGAATCTTTAGCAAAATCGAATCATTAAAATGTTCCCAAATATCTTAAATGTATTTTTTTTTTGGTCTAATATTCTTTCTAGACATTTTCGGTCCACTCTCTGTTGATTGTATATTGAAAATCCCCCCCCCCCTCAAAAAAAAAAACATATTAACACTGGTTCGATTGTGCTAATACGTATCGTTGAATTTTAGGCTTCCACGGTTGACAGAACAACGAAATTATGGCTATTGAACGGCTGCCACCTGAGGCTCACAAAACACCTTTTAGTTGGTCACAGATCAAAGATAGCCTTATTTATTTCAGTGCTCTTCTAAACAAATGATTTTTACGACGAATGACTCATGACTTGGGATCTTTATTGACGAACAGTGGGCGGTAGAAAACTTCTAGTTATTTTTTTATGATGCTTGATAGATCAATGTCGGTAACTCATTAAGTTTTACAAGTCTTTAGTCTCAAAGCTAATAAAAATGTCGAAGTCATATAATATAACTTAAAATAAGACTGCATTTTGATTGGCATTTGGTTCTTGAAGCTTAAGTGTACACTAATAAAGTTTTTTTAAAAGTTCTTTTTGGACGTCAAGACTCTCAAAGAAATAATCATTTCAACAAGTTTTTACTTAACTAAAGTAACATAGTTCTTCGCTGAAATAAAATAAGTACCATCAGACATCATTTTCGTAGGTTGGTATGGCCTTCAGAAGGGGTAACGAGAAGTTTCGCGGCTCGATCTATTTTCCAACTGCCATGTCGTCAGGGAATAGGATACGCTGGCTGCACCCCCTTCAGAAAGATCAGATGCCACTCCTTAATGTTGCTCAAAATTAATTTTAATTGACACCATGTGATTATACGGATAAAATTACTTAAGTTTTGTGACGTACAGTAGCCGTTAATAATTAAGTATGACTCAAGATTTCAATATTAAAATAAAACGATATTTAATTACAACCTCAAATAAATACTTAACAAGAACAAAGAAGTAAAATTCAACCAAAGATAATTAACCATTTCAGGGAATACATTGTTAGTTGTGCGGCTCGCCTTGACGTCCGGCAAATCCTAAATCAAAACCCAAACCGTCGAAGCACAATAAATAACACTAATTCGACTGGATAGTTCCACTCAACAATCAATGAATAATCACTGCAATCAGTAGCCTGACACCGCTATTTATACACCTGGCAGAAAATATAAGTCCAGAGTGTCACGCTCGAACCTCGATTCCAGTAGTTACTCAGCTTCTTTTTATATGACAATAAGAATCAGCATTAAAATTGAAATGCACAAAATGACTATATCTGCCATTATCACGCATCTATCAGTGTTCTTATTATTGCTCAAATATAAAATAAGATAAATTTATAAAATAATAAAATAAATTTATAAAATAATAAAATAAATTTATAAAATAAATAAAATTTATATAATAAATAAATAAAATAAAATAAAAATAAAAATAAATGGGGCCTCATTCTGGATGCATACTTAAAGAGTTTGGTTCTACTTCTTTTTTTTTAATTTTGTGTAAACCGAAACAATGTTAACGTTTTCAGGTTTGTCGTGGGCCAGAACCCGTGACCTCTTTTTTTACATTGGTGTAAACATGAACCATGAATTCTGAGATTCTTGTGAAAACAGGACAGTGTCTAGCATTTTGACACAAAACTGAACTGGATATGCGTCTATTTTTTACTTTAATTTCACTCGAAAACTTTGTTCTGGATGCAACCTCTTTGCCACAGACGGAACCTCTTAAGCCTCTTGCTGCTCTATTTTTTTTCTATGGAAATTGTTTAGATTGAAATACATTGCTGAGTGACACCAGTTCTAACACTTACGGCTACTAAGACCCGCCATCTCACGTACATTGTAGCGAACCACCCTCATTCCCTTCGTATTCCATTAGTGAGATCTAAGTCCTGGGCAAGCATCCTCTTCCCACGTACGGCTGCTCTGGGGAATCGACTCCCAAGTGTATGCTTTCTATATCACTAAATCCTGTCCAAATCCAGAGCCAACAGTTATCTCTGCCACATATCTCCATGTAATGTGTCTCGAGTAGCTCATGGTTCAAGATGTACATCATTGTAAAAAACAAAAATACATTAGTTTTAACTTATGTTTTAACCAAATCCATATTTATCACTTTGACTATGGTTCAAGCCGGACAGGTGTTTGCCTTTTTTATTCTGGTGTAAACCGGGTTTGTATCGGCTTATCTAATGTGTGCTTTTTTTTTGTTCGTCTGAGAGGTTTTTATGCGACGTTGAATAACCCAATAATGATTGGTATGTTAAACTGTTATACCTAACATAAGCACTTTCCATAATCCTACATAATGACAAAACATTAGAATTTGTGGTGATACTTTTTTTAGCAAGCTTAGTACGTTTCTATAATCTCTCTAATAGTCATTTAATATTTCTGACCCTTTCTCCTCAAGCGAGGCAATAAAGCCACTAAGACACAAGCGGTAAGTGGGAGTGAAAGAATCTGAAGAAAAATAATAAGGAATGAGGACAATAAGGAAGAGCATTCAAGGAGACAGAAGAGGGCGATTTCATTCAATTTCTTGAAGATCGTAGTTGACAGGAAAGCAAGAAAACAGAATAAATTTTCACAACTGAGAAGTGCGAAATAAGAAATAATTGGCATAATGCATACACTTATACTTAGATAGTTCTACAGTAAAATATGAGACCCAGCTTCCAAGCTAGTATTAAGCTTAAATTCGTAAAGTCGAGTTACCAAAGAGGAAATCTCTTCAGAAAAGTTATCTTGAAAATATTTATAGGTAAGTTAAAGAAAAGCAACGTTAGAGCAGTGAGAAAGAGACGGTAGCCGAGTTAACATGCAAGGACCGATAACATTGCAGATTCTTCTTTGGATTCTGTCATGAATCTCTAGATACATAGAAGAAGCCCCAGATCAGATGTAGCAGTGATATTTGATGTACGAACGAATAGTAGACATATGAAGATGTAAAATAGATTCTGTCAACAAGAATTATTTAGCACGACACAGTAAAATATCATATACCTAGGAATTCATTCAATATAATCGTTTTACTTCACATTATTTGTAAACATTTAACCAAGAAAGTGTAATGAGTTCCTCTCCAGAACTTTAGCATCAGCCATGACGACGCAAGACAAAAAGAGGTTCACTTATGTGATTAAAAGAAAGCAGTTTCGTTTAGAAGACGTTAAAATTAACAAGTCATTTCTTGCCCCTGTTAGCAACAGATTGAAAATTATTTTAAAGATCAGCTTTCAATACGATCATATCGAGCCTATTAGATTGGAGTAAATTGTTGTATTATCAGAATAGATAGTGAGTCAAGTGATTATGAAATCGTGAAGAATATTGATTATTACACGATATTGTACCGATTAAAATTGTCTAAATAATCTGGCCATAATCTGAGAATATATCAAAATAGTGGGACTATTAAACTCTAAAAATAGAATAAATATTACGAATATGTTCTATTACACAAAACAGAATATGGTTGGCGAAGGAATTACCGGAATCCTTCTATCATGTTCTATCTTTACCAGAGTCTTTTACTCTGTGCACTGAGACCCCTCATAACGTAGACGTTCGTGGATCTTCACAACTTCCTTCACTTATGTCTGTTAATAAATTATGTCTTTCTGTTATTTCTCCTAAATCCTGTTCCGCCAACCATCTAGTCAAGCCCACTAAGTCTATCATGCAGTGTTTTCCTTTGTCTGTTTGCCTTCAATATGTCCTGTGTTTATCAGATTTTCCAAAGCTACCTTCCTGATTATGTGCCCTAGAACCGTTAACTGTCTTTTCCTGATATGTATAAGTTTCTTTTTTGTTTCCATTTTCTCTAAAACTTCCAGTAATGGCGTGTGCAGTCAATGGTATCCCCAGCATGCTTTTGTAGAACCACGTTTCTGTTACTTAAAGTTTCTTCTTCATCTTTGAGGAGATTGTCCAGCATTTTCTGCCATATAGGAAGTTTAGTACTCTTTTCCTTGCGTCTAGCGAGGTTTTTCTATTTCTTATTAATCTGCTTATGTTTGGGAATGGATCTTTGGCTATCGCAATACGCCTTCTGATTCCAGTGTTAAAATTTACGTCCTCTGTTAAAAAACGCCCAGATATTTAAATTTCAGCACGTGGATGATTACAAAAACATAGATCGTTACTGTGATTGATCAATCATACACTTTCCAGCCGTGATAGATTTCAAAATCATTTACGGGCTCCTCTTTCTCCAAGATTGCAGGCTTAACCTTAATTTCTCAGGTATTCTAGGGCGCAGTACAAAGAGATTACATTTCTTGCAGCATCATTAGCGATGGATTTTATATGTCAGTTGCACTTGTGGTCGTCAGTAAACCGCTTGTATTTCATTGAAACACAGTAAAATTGCATATTCTTTATATTGGGTTGGTGCATAATTATCGGGCGTTTTTGTAGGCAAGTTATTTGTTGATAAAAATTACAGTTTTGTTTACTTTTTTTAATAAAAACATTTTATTTTCGGGTTATAAAAATGAGTGTCAATAATCATATTCATTTAAAAATGTAATTGTTGAATTGTTATATTTCTTTTTTCATAATAAAGATTGTTCAGAAACGCCTGATAATTATGCACCAACCCAATAATATTTGTTAATTGATAATTATACCACCCATTTGATATAGCAGAACTGCTCGATGTTAAATATGATACTATATTACTTCATTCATGTGGACACGTGCGATCATAATTCCAGCCTAATTTTAGTTAAACATATTTATTGAATTATTTTTATCTTTCGGTTCAGACAAGAAAACTCGTCATGGTTTTTTTATACTCACAATTTTCGGCCGTTGCACTCCCAGGTCTTTCGCATATTTCATTCGTCCTCGGTAACATTTTCGCAGTTTTGAACCAAACTTTTTATTCGACCCATTGGATTAATTATTCTATTTCCGCTTTCCAGAATTACTGGTAACCCGTGTCATTTATTGATTAACAACCTTATTCAGTCGCTTCCTCTATTCTGCCATTTAAACTGAATATAAGATTTTGCCGCAATATCATTACCAAAGTTTGAACTAAGCAACTAAATATATATTTGAGCAACTCTTCAAGCGCCTATATGTTACAGAATTCTTTTGAACATTACAGAAAACTTCATAAGATTTAAGTAATATCACTAAAAATCTCAGTTCTGTACAAACACCGTTTACACAACAGTCAACTCATTTTTGTGCACTAAGTCGTCAGATTCAAATTTCTCACTTGCATTTATTTACAAATCGGCGATGTTATATCAAACGTTCTTAAGGGTTTTAAATTTTAGACGACCGTGTTTGTTTTCTGGCCCAAAATTTGAAAGCTCACTCTAGAAAATAATTTAAAATATTTTCCCTCCTAAAAAGAGATATTTAAAAATTTTGAAAAAAAAAATTTATTAACCCATAAATTTAGTCAATATGACTTTTAGTTTCCTGAAGCTTATGCGCTTTTATAAATAAGATTGCAGAAATTTTCAAAGTTATTATGCAGTTCTCAGTTTTTCAGTAAACCTTTAACCTGGAGTTGTTTGGTGAACAACCATGGTATAATTAATTACTCAACATTTGACATATTTATTGAGTAGCAATTTGCAATAGACGCGCGATTTTAGAGTAAATTATGCAACACGAAAAACTTACGAACTGAGTTATGTCAACAAAAAATATTAGCAATGTCATTATCGCAGCAGCCTTTAGCAGACTATCTGGCTGCTGGAAAATTACGCGCATTCATAAAATAATGAAAATACGTGACACACTCTTTAAATAGACACATTCTGTTTCTTCTATTATGCAAATAATTATGTTGTGTAGTAAAAGCAAAAACAAAATATGTTTTGAGAATTTGATTCGTGAGAATCTTTGGAATTCGTTTATTTCAATTTGAAAGAAAACACTTAATAATAAAATTTATTTAAATTTGTAGAGCTGTCTTCAAACATTATTTCTTTCTTAGCTTTCCGCACGTTTTTCCATCTACAGGATATTAATTGATACGGGAAATCTCGTAAGTATAGAAAGCTGAATAAAAACTGACGGCTTGAATAAAAAGTTACGTTTAAATTGTTATAAGTTTAGCAAGTACCACAGACACATCATCATGGCCAGGGGTTCAATAGCCGAAACGTCGTGAGTATAATAAATACGATTGTTCGAGAGATGTGTACATTTTCTGCGATATCGGAGAAACAGTTGATAATTAGACAGAGTAAGTTACTGACCAACAATTTATAGCAACGAATCTTTTAATAATATCTTGTTTTGCCGATAATGGTTCTTTACAGTTTCCTTTTTTTATTACAGGGAATTACTATATTTGTAATTATCTGGTACATGTTCTTGGTTCTTTATTTTTTATACCTTTTTCCCCTTTGGTATTGGTTTGATTACTCGCAAATCAAGACACCGAAGGTTTTCCGTACGAGAATAATGTCTTATACTTATAAGATTATTAATACTACTAATATTTATCCTGTTTTTAAATTTAAGTAGAGAACCAAGTTTGCCTTTTCTATTTAACTCATAACTTGTGATGGGATAGATGAGTTCATGCCTTTCTCAAGAGCATTAAAGAGACGGGAATCCAGCGGAATAGGTAAGAACTTGAACACGATAGCAGTTTTTATGCTCGTAACAGTCACGCTACATGCGCATCATAACTTCTGAACGAAAGAATTTGATGAGTGAATTAAGATAAAGTGGAAATAGATTTAAAAGAGAATGACAGATGGAACAATATTTGTGTCATTTACCTGTAGAAGCGTTTAAAAATATTCCTCGAACTTATGCATAGCAAAGTGTAAAAAGAATACATTTCGTTCATCTTTAAATTGCAAAGAGCTTCCTGTCTTTAACAATGAGCATTCCAGTTTTTTTTTCGAATACTGATACCTAACCATAAGTAACCAAATGAATTCGTAAATAAAGAAATAAAAAAAAAAGCTTAAATATTAAATGTAACGGTTATGCCAATAAGATATAAGCACAGATAAAACGCGTGTGATTGCATAAAACAAGACGATGGCCGGAGATAGAAGTCAGAAGTATCCATGTATTTGAATTAAATAAGCGCTTGAAGATGATTTTTCTGCCTCCGTGAAGCCAATTAATCCGCCGGTTTGACCTGGTCATTCGTCGAGTCACGGATATCAGTGATTCACAAAGATCATACCTAATTTTGACGACACCAGAAGAACACATTCGGAGTTAAGATATAATGAGGATAGGAAAATGAAGACAGCAGACAATGTGTTATTGTTATGCAGCATTGATTTCTTTAGAAAATAACAATAATAACAATAATTTTAATATTAATAATAACAATAATTTTTCTCAATTGCGAATGTCAACATGTATGCAAAATAGTAAAACCACTAAGGGGAGTTACCGTGTACGAAAGAAAGTAAAAAGAAAAACACTATTAAAGAGAATTTTCCCTGGTACTTTGGCTAGATGAATTTAAGCGTACTACTAGATTGGCAACATAGGTTTAACGATTTTACTGATAAACTAGTTAGATACAAACACGTAACAGTTTCTTTTCTCTCACTTCTAACCCGTGCAAATACCTTCCAATGACGTAATTCCTTGCTACCTACAATCTTCAAAAATTTCAATGAAATATCACTTGCCATCTCCTGCATTCCTGAACACTGACCCCTTATTGTCATTTCTAGTGACCTCTCTTCACTAAAGTCTTTTCCTTTTCTTTAACTCCTTATTATCTCCTGTGCCCTAGTTGCATTATCGGATCGGCTACTTTTGGAGGAAACGATTAAAACAACAAAAATAGTATCGATATAAGTGATAATACAAAGCTATAAGCTGAATGGGTGTGGCAGATGTAGAACAACATCCAATCACTGTCAGGTCTGCAATGAGATGTGACATCATTTGCTGTTGTCATGATGGAACACGAATCACGTGCGTTTAGAGCATTTCCTTACGCATATCAATAATTACTGTTTTGAATTGGTCCAATTCAGAACAGTATTTGTTGGGAACCATCGCATGATTTTACGGAAGAGGATCTTTATATGAAACGACCTTCCTATCGTCGCAAATATAGAGCATCAAAAAGTATAACAAAGATTTTAAATCATTAACCAAAAACTGCATTTGTTTTATTATCCTTGTTTTCAATTTAATTCAAAAATATATATAGCACATTTTCGTCTGCTTCAATGCTGTCTGTGCCAAAGATAAAGTCATCATTGGTGCTAGCATAGGAGATAACATCGTCATTTGAGACATCGTTTTTGTCCACAGACATATGTTTTCCATCTTCCTTATATATATATATATATATATATATATATATATATATATATATATATATATATATATATGTATGTATGTATATATATATATATATATGCATATTTCGCAATAAATATGTGTTACATTGTTGAATATACATACATACACACACATACACACACATAGATATATAATGCACTTTAAGTTTATACGTTATTTTTATTGATGTAATTCATTTAAGTAAATGCTTTTTTCTTATCAAACATTATTAATTGTCGAAATTATTCCATTTCATAATATATATATATATATTGCGTATATATATATATATATATATATATATATATATATATATATATATATAGCGTATATATATATATATATATTGCGTATATATATATATATATATATATATATATATTGCGTGTATATATATATATATATATATATATATATATATATATATATATATATATATATATATATTGCGTATATATATATATATATATATATATATATATATTGCGTATATATGTTTTCATTGTGACACGATTCATTGAATAATTTAGACAAGTTTTCTCCACTTATTTTCAGTTGGATACTTTCATATTTACGGACAAGACTTTTGGGTTCATTGTTAAAGAGAGAAAAACGCGGTGTTGATATATATATATATTATTTTACTTCGAGTTCTTTCGACACAGCACGTTATCAGGGTGTTGTCTATTTCGAGACAAATATTCTAGTGTTTATCATTTACAAAGACAATTTGCTGTGTTCAGCTGAAAGTTAAATTTTTTTAATTGTGAAGTGAAGAACGCAGACTGAAAAATGTGAGTATTATGATTAACGCTTCAGGGGAAGTAACTAAGTATTTTATGTTGAGAGTTTTTTAGAAATAAGTATTAAATCTATTAGTGCAAACCTCGATGTTTTAAATTATTTTAAAAATATTTGTGCAGAATTCATAATTATGGTTTGGGTTCAATTTTGTCATACAGATAGCTTCGACTATTTTTAGTTTTAGTTTGTGTTTATTATTTTCATGAAAATATTTTATAAATATATTTACAACAAGAATTTTTCTCAATTGCGAATGTCAACATGTATGCTGTTGTAAATGTTTAGAAATGTTAGACGCAACATTCAAATGAAACAAATTGGTTGTAGTAAGTTCTTTAATAATGACTCCAAAAAGATTGTCCGTGAAATTGCTTATACGCTGTCGTCAGGACTAACGATTGCGTTTAAACATGAACCAGAATGTCGCCGCTATGTAGTGACTTCAATATACATCTTTTTTTATTTACAAATGCACTATCCTAGATATTGAGCACTAAATAAATAATAAATATAGCATACATGAAAAACTATGTTTTATCACACACACAGACACACTTATATATATATATATATATATATATATATATATATATATATATATATATATATATATATATATATATAAAGTGATCATTGAAGTTAAGGCGACTGGCTGTTTCATGTTGGACGCAATCACCAGGCCTCAATGTTCACTTTTATACGGTTTATCTCTGATACTGACCAATTTATCCCATAAATATATCACACATTAAAACTATATATTTTTCATATATATATATATATATATATATATATATATATATATATATATATATATATATATATATATATTCATCCACCTGTAAGATTGAATGTAAGGATATTATAATAGATAATGGAAGAGCAATGAAAATTTGAAAAAACGAGTTCATATTCCAGTCGACTTCGTTTAGACCCTTGGGAGGGGTGTCGTTTTTCCAGATCTGAATAAAAAGCAGAACAGTTGTTGCAAAAATATCTAGGCGAAGGAAAACACTAGATTCAAACAAGTCTGGAGAGGCTTAGCAAAGGGCTTTTATTTTTCTTTTGGGAGCCAACGGTCACCATAAGTATAGATGGAAACTTTATATTAAAAAATTTTCTGCTATTTTAGCATCATAATATACCAGAAGAATATATGGCGTTATGATAGAGACACAGATTGTAAATTGCAGGGGACGGACTATTCACCACTTTAAAGAATTTATTTGTGTAGGTCATTCAGTAAAGAAAAAAATACTATATCATCATTTGTCGCTCTCGACAGAGGAAAACACTGTACAATGATACCTGAATGAATTATATATTCTCTATGATTTGCAATGATTGTTACCACTTTATTCCCTGGAAATTCTTTGTTTTACTTTAAATAAAATTTCGTAGGTTTTGAAGGAAGCAAGTTAACGTCGAAGTCTTGAATTTTCTTCTCAGTTCATTTCCCCATGAAAAGGTTTTGCATTGATCGAAAATTTTAATAATAGTTTTTTGCAATTTTAAATGGCGACAATTTATCCGTCTATATTTCTGAGATGAGGTATTATATACAGTCTTTAAATTATTCGGACTATTGTCCTCATCTTTGTCGCCATATTTATTACAAAGTTTCGGCAGTTGTACGCTACGGCCTTCTTCAGGTAGTTGGAACATGAGCCACGTGAAGAAGGCCGGAGCGTACAACGGCCGAAACGGTGTAATAAATATGGCGACAAAGATGAGGACAATAGTCCGAATAATGTAAATAATGAACAATTTATCCATCGCATACTTGTATACACACACAAACGCACACGCGCACGCACGCACACACTCACATACACACACAGAGCATTTCACCCCAAGGAAGGAGGAGGTACCACTA
Source organism: Acanthosepion lycidas (assembly GCA_963932145.1). Lineage (NCBI taxonomy): Eukaryota > Metazoa > Mollusca > Cephalopoda > Sepiida > Sepiidae > Acanthosepion > Acanthosepion lycidas. The sequence continues at coordinate 39,084,329 of OZ010585.1, read as the reverse complement.
GCACACAAGGGGTTACAGAGAGTGAAAGTATGAGAAAATAGGGGTTATTGAAAAAAGGATAAAGGGGTCAAGATCAAGGCATCAGAAGACGTCGATTGATATTACATTTAAATTTTTGAAGAGTATAGTTGTCATTGAATTAAGTAAGTGGAAGGGAGTTCCACTGTCATGAAGTGCTTGAACATAATCTGTTCGGGCAGAAGAGGCGGTAACATTTAACAGTTTCGACAGTAAAAGGGTGGGAACAGATACCAAGCTAGTAGCACGCTTAAATTTATGCAGTTGGGGAACAAGTGAAAATAGCACGTCAGAGCAGATGTCATGAAATTATTAGTAGAAAAAGCAGAGGTAATCGAAATCACGTTTGTGAGAAAGTGATTGGAATAGAGATGCCAGATCAGGAATGATCACATTGCATATCCGTCTTTTTTTCTTTCTTTTTTTTTTTTTGAGATCCTCGAGATGAACAGTGAGCGCACCATACCATATATGGCATCACTATTCAATGCATGCAAGAATGGCAGAGTTTAGATGTGAATTATGGATTCAGACAAGAAAAACGTTCTAGTAGAACACGGAGAACCAACAGAGGTCGATGCAGTAATAGATTCAATGTAGTTAGTACACCTCAGGTATGTGGAAATTTGTGAGCCCAAGATGACGCAGTAAGACGCGTGCGTGATGGGCGTTCTTTTAACTACCATCAGCCAGGTCAATAATGCCGGATTTTGTTATTGAGACAGGAGTAAATGGTAGTACGTAGATACCTTCTTGAGAAATGATGGCATAAGGAAGTTCGTTGATGAAGATCAAAACTGTGTAGAACCGAGGATAGATCTTTGAGGAACGCCACCAGCGTTCGTATGAAGGGAACTGGAAGAGAGCTCGTTCAAGACGACCTTCATTTCATGGTTTGACAAGAATGATTGGATTAAACCAAATAACGATTATTCTGACAGAGAGCTAGTACATCAGGAGATTTTTCGAAGGGGGATGATTCCATACTGCCAATGTTGGTACGAAAAGAATGGATGTTTTAGAAGGAAATGTTGAAGCGTTTAGGTGACTCTTGAGCTGGTTCAGGTTTATATTTTTGTTTGTTTATAGTATGTAGAGTTATGTTGGTAAGGAAAAGGTCAAATGTAATAGTAGTAGTCGGTCATCATATGTGAGATGGGAAGAAAGGAACTGGCGCAGACTGAAACATAATGTGTCCTCGTTGTTACCCACCGAAGGTGCATGCAGGGACACCCTTCCATGCGCTCCATGGCTCTGCAAGAACCCCGATTTTATGCAACTGTTCATCGGAGTAGCCTCTTAAGACGCTACGCAACTGTTTGAGCTCCTAAATACCAGTCGGGAACAGCAAACAGAAAATTGCCAACATGGTACCCTCAGTATGAAGAGACGTTACCACAAACCGCACACACCGGAAGTGATTCACGATAGCACTACGACGAAAGCCAGAGAAAAGGAAAGGATCCCAGAACCCCTTCCTAAACAGAAAATGATTGCTGAGCCTCTACTCCTGTTTAAATAAAGAGGGAGAGATACTGACCGGGCGATAGGAAAACCTGTTGGAGATGTGCAGAATTAATTAATTGTAATTGAGTGAATCAGAAGGAATTTGTGTAGGTTGCGTGACTTTCTGCATCCACAAACAAATAAATAAACGAATTTTAAATACAATCAAAAACAAGACATATTCAATTTAGAAACCAACAAAACATTTATATACAATTAAAAGTAATATATATACAGGATATTTTGGTATATGCTACTATGGCAAAGTGTGTGTGATATTTGAGGTTTCGGTATGTCTCTTTTTGTATTTGTATGTTCAGTTAAAGTCTTTCTAGAATTGTGTTAATTAATATTAAAAATGTCGATGTTAAGTGTTTTTAGGGATGAGTTCTTATAGATTGGTCTACCTTTGACTGTAATAATTTCTGAAACGTTCGAATGTTGATTTTTACTTAATAATGTAGTGAATATAGTTCACTTTGGATAACCAATGTTGTTTTAGGTTTGCGATTTGATGTCCACAGAGTTGGTCGTGTTTAAATTGCAAGTGAGTCAGCGTTGATGTACTTTTGCGCGGTAAAGTCGTGATTTCGAGTGACGTGGAGTATGTTGGCAATTTCTCTGTGGATGTTCGTCCCTGACTCTTTTGGTCAGTCGGTGTTTTCTTTTATATGTTTTTGAAAGTCCAAAATCGACTCAAAGAAGTTTTGGCGCAATTTTGTTTTGCACGTGAAACTTTCAGATTATTGTGTCGTTAACCAATGAGATTTGTTGATTCGCCTAGCACGCTTTTTTATTGGTCGAAGTTTTCCGTAAGGTATAGACTATTCTGTTACGAGGGGTGATAGGTAGAAAAGAACGAGTCTACAAGCCTATCTACTCCTATTAAAAAACAAAAAATAAAACAAAACAAAACTAGCATAAAACAAAAACAAATCAATCAACAATGGACTTGGCATCCAGAGAAATTATTAGTAGGAATAACGAGTATCACTCAGATAATTCAACTGAAGAGTCAATTTGGGAGTCACAGACGCCACGGCACGATTTGTGCATGTAGAGATCGCCCGTGAGCAAGACGCCACATTGGGAGAAAATATCACGTGATGCCCGTGTGTTCACTACACCCGCCCGTATGGACGAGTATAGATAGATACAAGAGAAGCTTATAACATGATGTCTGTTTCCGGTAGGATATTGCTACGTTATAGATTTCTTTTCTCCTGAGATTTTCTCAAATAATTCTTATATATTTTCCCTTAACTTAATCTTTCTTTTATGAATATTTTTCCAAGTGCTCCACTATTATTTATATATATATTTTCCCATGGTGTTAATGTATATTATACTCTAGTATTTCTTTTGGTGTCAATGTATTTCCACAAACCTTTCTTTCCATATAATCCATTTATATGTGAAGTATATCTTACGACGAGGTCTTATTACATTATTCATTAGAGTTTTGCTTGTGTTCTGGCTCTTATTCATACCTTTTCATTTGTTCTGTTTCCACGACTATTCTCTCTCTCTCAACTCGATCTATATTTTATGTTTATTTTTATTCGTAACATCATTTTATATTTTTACACATGTATTTTCCTCCATTACTCATTTTTCTTTCTCCGGCTAACGTTTTCCTCTGACATGAAGTGGGACGATTATGCTCAATAAATTTGCTCTGTCTGCTGCAAAGAAAAATACGTTCACCGTGTCTGTCCTAGGCAACTTTTCAGACCAGAATCTATCTTACACATTAATAAATATACTATTAGTCTATGAATTGAACATTGCTGTTACTTCTGGTGTGATGCTCCGGCCATTTATTTTTCATGAACTCCAAAGAAGAATATGCAATGTTATAGATCATGATATGGCCACTCGGTGCCAATCACTTTCCCACCGCCGTAACGTAGCTTCCTCGTGCCTTTTCTATAAATATTTTCGTGGTAATTGTTCTGATGAGATTTAGTCATTGGTAGGTAAATTTACGAATTTAAACGTAGCAATTGATTGGCAGCTACTTCTAATAATGTTACAGTGATGAAAGAATAAGAATCTATAATCTGCTTTTTTTTAAAAAAAAAAAAAATGTTGGGAAAACGCCGAGTATTTGTGAGGCAGTAATTAAGGCAAGTGGTGATTTTTTTTTTCGACGAAAACACAATATTATGCTGTTGTCTGACTTTTTCTATATATATTTAAGTACCGTAATTCCCTACGTATAATACGTCCTCGTCCATAACACGCATCCCAAAATTAGTGTTTAAATGTGAGGAAATACTGCTACCCAGGCATAATACGCACTCCTTTTTTTGGTAATCAAACACTATAAATTGTACTTCTGCAATTACTTCTGCAGCGTTTCCTACTCTTAATAAAAATGGGTTTAAGCATAGAATAATATTATTCTAATTTAGTTTTATGATAATTCTTATTTTATTTTACATTTGTAAGTATTGTTAGGTATATACAATTGTATTTGACATCCTTATGATGTCGCAATGTCCGAGTTTTAGTCTCAGATCGTCATGTGTTTGCGGTGAGTACTCATTTCTCAACTGAAATCGACCTATGAAACTGCAATTATTTGTAGGTTGTGCATCATACGCATCCCTAATTGTGCTTATTATTTTTTTTAGAAAAAACTGCGTATGGAGAATTAAGGTACTTACTTTTTGTCAAAATGAAAGAAAATACTTTTTAGTTACTGAAATCTTATCTTTATGAAACAAAAACTACCAAAAGAGCTCATTTTAAAGTTTTATTTAAAAAAAAAAAGCAAGGATGCCCTAAATATTTTGGTTGTGGTGTACAGAAAAAGGCTGACAAAAAAAAAAAAAAAAAAAAAATCATATTCCTGATATATGCACTGAATTTTATGCCCGGTTTAAATAATCTATTAAACGTTGTTTTTAATTAATAAATAAATTTAAAAAAAAAACAAAAAAACAATTTTGCTGTCACTATCACAACAGTCAGGCCATTGTTTTCACCGACCTTCTTAAGGTGTTGATCGATCCGGTTAATCTTCCAGAAATTTCGAACTGAACACTTTGATGAATCTATAGACGTAGATTTTCCTGATTTGTAGAGTGTAAGGATATTTCGTCCGGTTGAATTCCCTTTTTACAACGGTGTCAGTTATTGCTCAACATTTCTCCATTGAATCTAAGCATATACATACTACCTGATCCAGAGACTCAACTCACAATTAACATGCCACCCAGTGACCGACCTTTTAAACATCACGCAAGAACTTGGAACATTAAAGCTAAATTCTTCTTACCTCCTCTGCAGTTACAGCCTTGTTTGCCAAACTTTATCCCCTCGCCCTCCTCTATTCTTATTGTTTCTGTATAAATGCTTGTATATTATTTTTTATTCTATACGTAAGTAATATTTAGTTCAAATCACATTAATTTAATGTTAAATTTGCTAATTTTGCTCAACGTGTCACAAATATATTTTTTATTTTTGGAAGATTTTTAAAACCGATAATTTTGTTTTGTTTACAAATTTCTTAAAATTAAGAAAATGACAGTTTTTAGAAAATTTTCTGAAATCGGCCGAAAAGTTGAGATTTCGATCTATATAATTTTTATTTGAAATACACAAGAATATTTTTTTACTTACTGGAAATAGAACATTTAATCATTTAGCTTTCAATGAAATCTCAAAGAAGGATTTTCATTTTTTAAAATTCTTTTTAATCCTTAGGTATCGAAAATTCAGTGGAGGTACATAGTAAATAATATCAAATAAATTCAGACAAAATATTATCTTTAACATTTTTTTTATCTTGTTAATGGTTTTTATTTTAACTAGTATTTCTGTGCCATATTCCTTTGGTGAGACAAGGTTTATAATCTTATTTGACTAATTATGGAAGTATGGACTATCCCGGGAATAACTACGGATAAGATTTCAGTGAACACTAATATTTTTTACTGAACAACCTGCCCAAGAGAATTGTTTAAATAGGTTAATTGCTCGTGCCCTGCAATGCCCATTTTCTGTACCACAGCTCAAGCAGCGGTGGACTTGTCGTCACATGGCAGACAGTCGCAGGAATGTTTAATTGGAGTTTTCCATCTCTTAGCTGAATTATGGGCGGTTGGTGTCTATAAGAAACTAATCCGCCGTTTGTCAATTCTCTCCAGGCTGATTTGAATATAGAGTTTCCCTTCTACAAGGCTGTTTTAAAAGCAAGAATGTAGGGCCTAGTCTTTCATGTTATTTACCCATAGACGGTGGTAGGTATGGGGAGGATGGGCGGATTCGGACCTTTTGCAAAGATATTTGTGCGTAAGTGAATGACATGAAGTTTACCGAAATTCGAACTCGGCAATCCGAATTCTCATTCCTGAAAATTGTACCACCCGCACATCCAAGATGCAAACACCTGATATTCCCAAGCGGTCGACTTGATGTCGCTAAAGTTCAGTGATCAGACGGAAACACGATCCAGCGATTCAACGTGAGGAACTCGGCGCCTAAGTTTATAAAGAATATTTTGATACACCCTGTATATATATATATATATATATATATATATATATATATATATATATATATATATATAATTATTTATTTAAAAATATAATTCCAACGCTACATAAGAGTTCTCATGTTTCAAAACAAGAGCCGAAAACTTCAATATGATTATTTGAATTAAATTGAATTAAAGTACTAAGCTCTGTTCCATCTTCAAGCGAAATTTTTTTTGGAATAACTTATTCCTGAAATTTACGTGTTTTATAGGCATATTCATTATTAAAATTAAAATTACTATGGTAACGGCTAGAGAAATTGTTTAAAGAAAAGTGGCGTAAGGGTTAATAATTTGTATCAATATCTCAGTTACATTCACAGATGTCAAGTCAGGGTAAGGTTGGGGTGTCTAAATTTAAAGCGGAAGATGACATCGTCTAGTCTGGTTACGTGTCTATGGAGATTTATTAACTTTTTTATTTTATTTTTTATTTTTTTTCTTGCCGTCACACTCTGGCATGATGTGACACAAGGTCTGTTTGATGCGGGGAGCTGCGGCGCATGCACCCGGGACAGGTGCAAAAGTAGCCCAGCAACACCCCCGACCCACTAACGTCAGATACGCTGACATCGGTATTTCTTTTGATGCCCCTCTTTCATGCAACGAAGGAGGTACTGCCGCGATCAGCTGCATCCCGAGTCGGGACACATTTCAATAATATTTTCGCTCTGTCCACAGACAAAGCCACAAATGAGTTACGCTCTCTCCGTAAACCGATGAATTGCAGCTTAATTTAGAGATGAAATATAGTTTATCCGCTCCAGTGCAGATACTACATTTTGATCTCAGAAAAAAAAAAAAGTTTTCCTATACGCAAAGTATCGAAAGACGGAAATCAAGTTAGATAATCGCCAAAAATTCAATTACCATAAATTAAATTAAATAACATCGATAGCTGAATTATTTTAAAATTATTATTTACAGTAATGTTCGTAAGACGGGAATTTGTCTAGTATAGATAAATTTCTGTCATCCATTGTTCACGCTTTACCTTATTACCTTATTGATGTGGGTGCCAAAGTTGGGCCCACAGAAGTAAAACACGGAACACGGATTAGAAGTAAGAAAGACATATTAACAACAGGTTACAGAGATAGTGTAAGCAGAGCTTACTATAAGTTAGTGTCTATCACTAGTAGTCGTACGAGACTCTCTGTCACTCTCCGTGTCACTCTCCTATAAAGTGCTATGTCGCCTACTTAATATAGGTCTGGAAGAGTCTATTGTGTAGGTAGTTTCCGGTTTCACAATACTTTTCTAGGAATTCCAAGTCTCTTTACTTTGCCCATCTTCAACATAGTGTTATTAGTGTTATCTCATATTGACAAGTTTGCGCTCACAAATAATAACCGTTCGTAGCACTTAGATATCACTTAGGATTGCCTCGTGTTAAAAATAAATGTGATTGACCGAGCCGAGTCAAAACAGATTTTGAAATTGTGATTCTAACAGGAGGCATAAATGTTCTGTACAACTGGAACATTAGCGGTACGTAATCTTATCCCCGTTTAATTTTGGGTTTGTTTCAAATTAAGCAGAACCTATTAAATTAATGGGGGTAAATAATCTGAAGTCAGGAATATCATCAGATAATGTGTGAGCTATAGAAAAAAGGACTATTCTCCCATTTCGATTTCCCCCATTATGAGCATTATTATATCCATGATACAATGATATCTTAATAAACGGACGAAGTGGAATAGCTGATCGCGGCAGTACCTCCCTCATCGTTAGAAATGCCGATGTCAGCGTATCTGACGTTGTCGGTCAGGTGTGTTGCTGGGCTACTTTTGCACCTGGCCCGGGTGTATGCGCCCCAGCTTGTGTCACATGATGTCAGTGTGTGTCGGCAAGAAAATATAATCGTTTCTCGGCTTTTTGCCCAAGATCAATACTTTTTCTCAGAGAGAGTTTTATGCAGCTAAGTCATACCCAGAATTATATATACATATTTACACATGCCCCACGCAGAGAAACAAAATCATGTATGCAACAACAAACAAAATGAAAAGGTAGAGAAATGAGTCTTACTATTAATAATTCCCAGCGGGAACGAGTGTACCAGAGATTCAACTGTGTTTCTCAAGAAGTCATGTTTAGGATTCCATATTCGAGCTGGTTGCATTTTTTTCTACTATGTCACCAGTGAAGTCATATTTCTCTAAAACGGGGAACAAATTTAAGACTGAGAGCCGGAGGTAGTGTCTATATCAACTGAATATATATTCCTTAAGATAAACGGCGTCATCGAGCTTGTAAGCGGTACCACATGGTTGGGGGAGGATCGATTTGACTCCTGGAAACTAACTGACCGACTATCCCAATCTTCAATCTATGAAGCGACGTCACTTCATTAAACGGTCTCACGTTACCCACCTGACTTAATCTCGACCAAAGGGACATAATCACCTTTTGTAACTATGCAAAACAAACGTTTGGTCAGTTTCCATTGATGTCAGGTGTTCAGATTGGTGGTCAAGCTAGTATCTTCAAGAATTATTTTCAAGTACAAGCAGGGTGACAATGGTAATATGCGTCTTCATTTGGGCCTTGTACCGAACTATGCTACACTCAATATTACATACCCACCGTCAAGTCCTTTAGCTTCGAACTCATTCTTCAATTATATTTCATTTAAAATTACCATTCTCTCAATGCCTCCAAGGAAAGACAGCAAAAGAAATGACTGCGTCAAATCCAATAAAATTATTAATGTCTCGATACGAGTGTTTAAAACCGGTGGGAAATAGAGGTTTGTTTAATTTACTCGGGATAAACGAAATGAACCAGGAGCCAGAATAGCCACAGGAATCAAACGAAACTTGCTAAAAATGACCAAAGAAATAGCAGGGGTCGCTTTTGATTAGAAATATTTGAGTAGCAAGGAGTATTTATTACACGAACTGTCGATTTGGGCCGTTATTAAAGCGTATGAGCGTTGTGATATCGGCTAAGTTCAGTAGGATACGACAGAAAACCAAAATAAAGTCAAACATAGATTAAAGAATCGACTGACACAATCCTTCATGTAGAAACGTGTTAATTATATAAAAGTTTTAAAAATCGGCATTTCAGTTGCTAGCTTTTAGCTGAACTCGATTGATTGATTCATTTTCGATGCCTTATCAAGCATTTGTAGTTTGCTACCAGCCAGACAATAATTTTTTTAGATTGTAAATTTTTTTGAGATAATAATATTTTAGTGAAACAAATCTTACTATTTAACTCATAACTGGTGGAGAGAAGTGGTGGATTCATGCCTTTCCCAAGAGTATTTGCGCGTAAGTGAATATAACGAACCCAATGGGAATTGAAACTCGACACTCCGATTAACATTTCCGAGCCATTATCAAAAAAAAAAAAAAAAAAAAAAAAACACCCGAACATACAAGCTTACCGCACCTGTTATACAGAAGGGGTTACCCGTCCAAGTACTGACGAGGCTCCACTTTGATTAACTTCGGAACCGGTTTATCAACGTGAAGGATCCGTAAGCTTAATTGGGCTCGGACTCCGAATACTAGCAAGAGAAAATAAAACGCAAACGTCTTAGCCACTAAGCAGAATAGAAAAGATTAAAGTTTTACAAAAAAAAAAAAAAAGAAAGAAAAAAAAAAGAAAGGTGAATATATCCCAACTTGTCCTGGAAATAAAGTGCAAACAAAGCACACAGTCGTTTACTTTTGAGGTTAATTATTAATGATTGCCGTATATTTCTTTTGTCGGGGGAGAGGGCGAGCAGGTAGTGTACTTGGTATTCCCAAGCAGTTACTCATCTAGATAATGACCAGACACGACGTTGCTTAACTTCGACGTTTAGCGGCATATCAACCTCTGTGGGTTATTTAATGCCGAAACATAAATATTTTGAAGGCAGTATTTTTTTTTTTGAGATTATAATGGATTTCATGATACAAGTCTTGATAATTCACCCATAGCTGGGGGGAGGCGTGGATTCATACCTTTCCCAAGGGTATTTACGCCTAAGTGAATATAACGAACCTAACTGGAATTGGAACTCGACTCTCCTATTAGCAATTAAGACACGTTATGGATTACATCACACGCACATCCAAGCTTATAGCACTTGATAATCCCAAACAGTCAGCCGCCCAGACCAAGCTCGACAATGTGATATGGCTGTAGAACTTAACTAGGCTCGAACACCGATCATTAGAAATAGAAAATAATACGCAACTGTCTTAGCCAGTAAGCAGAATAGAAAATATGAATATTTTACAAACAGAAAAAAAAGATAAATATATCCCAACTTGTCCTGGAAATAATTTGCAAACCAGTTGATTACTTTGTGGATTACTTATTAATGAATGTCATATATTAGGTTGGTGCAAAAATAATGACGTTTTTTTGACGTTAAAAAATACGTCAAAAACGACATTCTTACGTCATTATTGTTGCACCAACCTAATATTCTGTATAGTTGTGTCGAATGAGGTGGGTGGGGGGCGGACAAATAATGCAACGGTTGGCGATTCAGAAATAGAAATCGTCGAGCCAAGTTCGAATTACAACCGAGTTCTTTGAGTTCACTTTCTACGATATAAATCCATTTATTCACCCTCCATCAGCCGTTGATTAAACAGCAGGGTTGTCTGGAGGCGGCTCGTAAACTAGCAAACTATATAGCAGAATAAAAAAAAAATCTGAAATTAAAACTAGGCTTAAAAGGGATTATTTTTTTTTTTACAGTGAGGTTCACAAGGCTCTGGAGCCACTCGAGGTAGAGTGTTACAGAAAAAGATGCGCATTTTATATGGATAGGTTGGGGAATATAACGGTCAACCCTAGACTTGAAAAGTTTAAGATTGTAGGAGTTGATTCCACATAGCAGAGGTTCGCGAGAAGAAGGTCTTCGAATGGAATTTACTAATGGAATACAGAAGGAATGAGGGTTTTTCGTTACAATGTGAGTAGCATGGAGTGTTCTCGCCGTGAAAGTTAGAGAAGGTTGGACTAATGAGTGTCGTTCGTCTGAGCACTTTACATGGATGGTTCTATCATGTCATCTTTCCCTAGACGATCCACTGTTTCTGTAGCAGCAGTAGATATAGTTCCCCTACGATACTGGCGGGTTGTTGGTTTAGTGACAAAATGTAATTTGACGTCTGCGCACGCTTCGTGACTGTCTACCCTGAACTGTGCATCTGACAGCTGGGCAGCTATTTGGAATGCGCATATAATACGAGGAAAAGAATCAGCATTAGTTTCACCTTTCGAGAACAAATTTTAAAAGTTTATATTTGATAAGACAAAATAACATTTTCTCAAACAATTACGTCTCAGTTTTAATTAAACGATTACAGCCATAAACCCGTTACCGGAACTACCAAAACTTAAGCAATGCCACTCCTGGTCACTCCTTTGTTCATCTATGAATACCAAATGTTGAAATATTTTATAATTCCGAGTACTTGTGCGACGGGTAGACTTTAACTAGCTCCTTTAGTTGATAATTAATACTGGATAGTGTGCTATACTATCATTCGAAACCCCATATTTTCTGACTTTGTAACATTTTTCCCTTGCCTTTTTATGAATTTCGCTTCTGGCTTACAAGGTGCGAAGATTTTTACTAAGATATATTAGCATATTATCAGGTACCGGTAGCTGCTGTTGATATCTCAAAGATGGCTGTCCTCACGCCCTTTGGTTTGTTTGAATTTTTGAAAATGCCTTTCGGCCTATGCAACGCGGCACAAACCTTTCAACGTCTTATGGACGAAGTCTTGCGTGGACTCTCGTTTTCGACTACATTGACGATATTTTGATAGCTAGTGAGGACGCTGCCTCTCATAAGCGTCATTTGCACGAGGTTTTTCAACGTTTGTCTCATGATGAGTTCCGTTTGAACCTTGACAAATATGTTTTCGGATCGGACCACATGGAGTTTTTAGGCCATCATATTGATGCTAACGGAATCTCTCCTGTGGACGATAAGATTAAAGCTATCACAGATTTTCCCGTCCCTGTTTCCATTAAACAGTTGAGACGTTTTCTAGGGATGATTAACTTCTACCGGAGATTTATTCCTAATTGTTCTGATGTTCTAACTCCACTTACCAACCTTCTACAAAAAAGAAACAAAACAATCACTCTGGAGAATGACGCCTTGGATGCCTTTCGAGCGGCTAAAACCGCTCTAAGCAACTTTTCGAAGCTTAGTTTCTTAGAGGACGATCCTCAGTCAGATATTTATCTGACCACCGACGCCAGCGAATCTGCAATAGGCGCGCAGTCATTGAGTCCTTGCCTCTCAACGTAGACCCATAGCATTCTTTTCTGCTAAGCTTTCTCCTGCACAGTCACGCTATAGTACCTTCTCGCGTGAACTGCTAGCTATCTTTCGTGCAGTTAAACACTTTAGACATCTACTTGAAGGTCGGTCTTTTGTCATCTATACAGACCACAAACCTTTAACCACCATTATGTCTACTAGTTCAAACAAATACACATCGAGAGAGATCCGTTACCTAGACTACATTTCTCAATTTACCACTGAATATTATGTACATTAAGGGTACGAATAACACTGTCGCCGATGCCCTATCTCGTACTGACATGTTTGTTATGAATACTGATGCGCTCAGCCAAGACATCATCGCCGACGAACAGGAGGCGGACATAACTCTGAAGCATGTGTTATCTGACACTTCTTTGGAACTTCAGAAATGTTCAGCTCCTTTTAGCAACAAGGTCCTATACTGCGATGTCAAGTCCAACATCCCGAGACCTTATGTCCCTCCGTCTCTTCGCAGACAGGTTTTTGACCACTTGCACGGACTCTCACATCCTAGCAAGAGAGCCACCGTTAAATTGATTTCGGACCGTCTTGTTTGGCCGAATATGAACGTCCAGATTCGCGAATGGGTCACTACGTGTCTACAATGCCAGAAATGTAAAGTACATAGACACACGAAATCTCCTGTAGCGGACCCGGTAGCATGCAGTGCTGGCCTACGAAAAGGTGGCCTTGTGCCAGACACTGCATGCTACCGGGTCCGCTACAATATCATTCCTTCTCTTCTAACTTCGTTTAACGGAGTTTATTATCTAACTGTTCAGTTTCTACGTACTGATTAAGGAGTTTTTAAAGATTGGCTATCTAAAAAAAGAGAGGCACCAGAGAAAGTGAATAAAAAGAGATATAGTGGAGGGTTAAAGCAATTCCCCTGCTTGATATGACATATCTGTTTGCTTTCGTTCTTGTGACCCCTCTCCTCTCCCTGGTAAGAGGTGGTTGTGGGGGTTTACCATAAGATAAATGAATTTTAAAAACGCTATCCATCGTATGTCATAAGCAGAGTATTAAGTGACAGGACAAATTCGTTAGATACTAAGAAGCGAGCATTACGTGATACCTGTCCTCCTGTATTGCAGCTAGTGCTGGACCATCTCCTCAAAATGAAAAAGAGACTTGAATCAACAGAAATGTGTTTATTGTTATGGTCTAGGTTAGGACCAAGGAAGAACAACACGAACACAAGAGTAGAAATAACGAAGGTATATTACACAAAATAATAATACAAGATGTGGAAGGTGTTAGTATGACTGTCAGTCTGGTTTGGAGTGAACTACTATCGGCTCGACTCGATTCGATATCTAGCCACCCCCCACGAGGGTTGCATGTGGCACAAGGCCGAGTTTAACGTGGGTTTCCCGAGCCCGTAGGCTCGGGCAAAAAATGCCCGTAGTACCCGGATAAACTGGACCAGGTTGGCCAACCTCTCCGAACGAGACTCTGCCCTTCGGCGGAGCTTCGTCAGGGTTCCTCTCTGCTCAGAGGCAGAGAATTCGACCGTCAAGCCGAGAAGCTCGGCTTGATTCGGTATCTAGCCACCCCCCACGAGGGTTGCATGTGGCACAAGGCCGAGTTTAACCTGGGTTTCCCGAGCCCGTAGGCTTGGCCAAAAAATTCCCGTACAACCCGTATAAACGGGATCGGGTTGGTCAACCTCCCCGAACGAGACTCTGCCCTTCGGCGGAGCCTCGTCAGGGTTCCTCTCTGCTCAGAGGCAGAGAATTCGACCGTCAAGCCGAGAAGCTCGGCTTGATTCGTCCCTTTCTCTTGAGAGGCGTAGTATACATAGTGTTAGGAAGAGTTCATTGTGTAGTTATAGGTAAGAACCCATGACAATTATATAAAAAAATACTAAGGAAAACAGGGATCGAACATATGAGCAACAACGGAGTTTTAGAGATAATTGAAACAAATAGGAAATTAATACCTAACATCAGGAAGAGACAGTTGAAATTTCTCGGGCAGGTAATGAAGAAGGAGGGCTTGAAAAATCTGATACTCACAGGGCAGATTGAGGGAAAGCTGGACAGAGGAAAGCAGCTCGTAACATACTTGATGGGCTTGAGTAACTGAATGGTAGAATAGGGTTTGGGAGAAATAACAAAACTTCAAAACTAATTAAACTCTGCAAGGGGTACGATGATGTGGAGGGCCATGTGTTAAATTATAGTTTCAGACTATTATTTTTTTAGTGGCATTGTATTTTAACTCAGGCCTTCTAAAGCTGATCTTTGCCAAATGCTAGACAAAATAGGGATGTCGATTTTGATTGGCTGAACCGAACGTGGGAATGTTAGAGAGATAGGAAGTATATCGGGGATTTAAGATGTATGCGTTGAAGAATGCAGACGTGTTAATTTTGTGCGAGGAAACTGCTCCACAGTGGGACTGGATAGCAACCCCACTGGCTAGTTATCAAAATGTATACGTCGACGTGTTTAATAAAATAGATAAGTCTAAAATCCCTTTTGCTGAAGTTCTCATTTTACCTTAGAACAAACCAACTATCGATCACCCGACAGAAGATGAGACAGAGAAGAATGAAACATACGATTGAATCAAGACTGTCGCTCCAAGACTATCCTCAGAAGAGAGGGAAGTATACAACACATGATCTTCCTACGCCCCGAATCGACACAGCGCATAAAGAAAGAATCCGTCGTATAGGCAGCCCGAAATCTTTGACCATCCGATTTAAGAATGAATTCCCCTGCGCAAATGTATGCTAGTTGATTCCTTAACAAATTAATCTACACTTTTTCGAATTGATATACTGTCTGTACGCCATCAATGTACCCTTATTAAACCGAGTGCCATAGTAGTTATATTAGACGTCGTATATTTTTGTACCCAAACATCACTTTGTTGCCATGCTGCTAACTCTCTCTCTCTCTCTCTCTCTCTCTCAATAATAATAATAATAATAATAATAATAATAATAATACAATTGCAGCAAAATTTATGAAAGAAAAGCTAAGGGGAAACCTCTTGAACAAATAAAACAACGCTGGCAAAACAAACCTTTGCATGGCCAATATCCAGAACATGCAAATAATGTCGATGTTAATAAAGCTATTGAGAATAACGTCTGAAATGTAAGGCTTTATTCTTGCAGCGCACGACCAGAGTCTTTTCACTAGAAACTTTCATGCAAATATACATAATAATGTGGATCCAAAATGCAGGTTCTATAACAAATATCAGGAAAACATAGACAATCTAATCGCAGAGTGTGCTGTACTTGAGCCAAACGAATATAAAAATCCCCAGGATAGTGTGGAGCAATATTTATACTGAACAATGTGCAAAGACATTGTAAAAGATGTTAATAAACAGTGGTATGAACATCACCCAGCACCGGTTACAGAAATAGAAGACATCACAATTCTATGGGATTACACCATCTTTACAGACAGGAAGATTGAATCAAATAGGCCGGACATAATTGTCAGAAACCGAAAAGAAATAAACTTGCTTACTAATCCATATGGCTTACTCAGAGGACTATAACACAGTAACATATTGAATTTGAAAAACTATCGAAGTATAAAGACCTGGAAATCGAAATAGAAAAAAAAATGTGGAAACTGAAATGAAGAAAAGTATCTGTCATATTAGGTCGGCTTGGAATGATAGAAAAAAGAACAACGCTTTCTGGAACAATCTCTGGAAATCGCAGATTTAGAGAAATACAAAAAAATGTCCTGATAAATACAGCCCACTCACAAAGAAGAACTTTGTCCATGTAACGCTAATCATGTTATGGGAATTAGAAAAACAAATCATGAAATAACAACACATCACTAACTGTCTTAGGTCATCACGCAGACTTGGTAGGTAGCCGAAATCGAAATATAATAATAATAATAATAATAATAATAATAATAATAATAATAATAATAATAAGAAGAAGAAGAAGAAGAAGAAGAAGAAAGCAAATGCTATGGAAAAGATACAAAAATTTCGATGGCATGATAAACCTCTTCATGGTTAGTACACTGTCTCTACCAAACAAGCTGATCAAGTCCAGTCAATTCGTAGTACAGGGTTGAAAAGCTGCACAGAAATTTAAAAGAAACCGAATGATGTTGTTGTTGTTGCTAACTAGAAATTTACAAGAACAGATGCTGAAAAATTATGTTCGCCAAACAATGCAGATTGTGTGGTAAATATCAAGAAAAACATAACCATCTAGTATCAGGTTTCACGGTATTAGCATATACTGAGTATATCACTCGTCATCACAGAGTGAGCCAATATCTGCACTGGAAAATCTGCAACTTCTGCGAAAAAGAAACTGCAAGAAATTGGTATAAACAACACCCAGACTAAGTTAAAAGATAGGACATGTAACGATTTTATGGGACAACAACACACACAGACAAAACAATTTAACAAGTTAATCGCTCAGACATCGTGATCAGAGACCGCAAAATCGAATGTTAATAATAATAATAATAATAATAATAATAATAAGAAGAAGAAGAAGAAGAAGAAGAAGAAGAAGAAGAAGATGGAGAAGATGAAGAAGGAAGAGGAGAAGAAGAAGAAGGAAAATACAATGGACCAAATACAGTAATTTCGAAGGCAAGATAAACCTCTTCATCGTTAGTACATTGTCTTTAGCAAACAAGCTGATGTACCCTTCAGTCAATGCGTAGTAAAGGATTAAAAGCTGAAATCGAAAGATGTTATTCTTTTTTCACAGTACCAATGCTTGCTAACTAGAAATTACAAGCACACATACTGAAAAATTGTATTAATGACTAATGTATCTTTGAATATTAAAAAAAAAATCTCAAAATACAATAACCTTCAAACTGAAATCTCAAAACTGTGGCACACGAGGACATCAACAATTATAGATGTAGTAGGACCTCTCGGACTGATTGGAAAATGTCACGGTCGACGCATTGAAGGGATTCTTGGTAGACGAAGTCTTAATGAAATACAAAAAAATTGTACTCACAGTAGAGCTCACGCCTCATAAATGGTTTTATATATGTAAAATTTGTGTGATCTTTGTTTTTTTCTTTTCTTTTTCTTTTTTATTTCCTCAAAAAATGCACTGTGGAATGTGTCATGAGGTGATTTCTGACCTTAGGTCTCTGGTTGGTACGCGGAAAGAAACGAGTATATACCAGAAATCAAAGGAATAATAATAATAATAATAATAATAATAATAATAATAATAATAATAATAATTTCGATACATTGATTTTATTTTGACGTATCACATTTTTGACAACGTGAATTTGAGACTTTTATCTGACTTTTGCGTCGTGTTTGTTTGAATCTGTCAATAGCATGAATACGAAATTGTATTGATCTGTGGAGAGGGAATTATTGATAAAGGGAAATAATAGCAGCAGATCTAGTAAATATAAAAAAAAAATGTTTT
The DNA here is from genome assembly GCA_963932145.1 of Acanthosepion lycidas. Lineage (NCBI taxonomy): Eukaryota > Metazoa > Mollusca > Cephalopoda > Sepiida > Sepiidae > Acanthosepion > Acanthosepion lycidas. Next base: position 39,066,533 of record OZ010585.1, on the reverse strand, counting down.
GCCATTTTTTCTTCTTTCGAAATGCCAACAGGGTTAATATCTTAATGGTAAACGTTTGTTCAAGGAACATTCTCTTGTTCGCACGACTTCAACATTAACGGCGGTAAAACACTATCCTTGCCATTAAACAGATACTGTTAAGAAGAGCAAGAAAGTAAAAGAAAGTACACGACTAAAGCATTTGACCCAATTATCCTATAGCGAAAATTGGTATGAATGTGTCTTAACAATAGGATCGGAGTCAGCGACGAAAGAGACGAAGCACATTCAATTCGCGGAGGCTTTACATTCATCAACAAATGAATTATATATATATATATATATATATATATATATATATATATATATATATATATATATATATATGAGTGTGTGTGTGTTTGTGATTCGTCGAGAGGGAATAACACCGCACAAATAACTGTGCAAATTATTTCAAATAATATTATGGCTTCGCAAATATAATACATTAATCGAATTAACCTAACAATAGCTAGATATATTTGACAACAGTTATTATTGGTCCTGATCTGACGGCTCGGCTTTAGTCACTTTCCCACCGCCGTGAAGAGGCCTTCCTGTGTCTTTTCTATAAATACTTTCATGGCAACTGTTCGGATGAGATCATCGCTATTTTGCTTAGTTTCTTGTAAATAGTCTCATTTTCATATTGTAAATACCTATTGGGGCTGGTTTTTAAATTGTTGATATATTCCCCTCCCCAACATACAATGAATTGTACATATGGAGAGTAGTTAGGAATTTCATACAGACATGAGTTATTATGGTGGATGTAGTAAAAAAAGTTAAGTAAGAATGCGTTGTTTTGGTGTTAGGAATATTGTGGCATGTTTCGGGTCAGTGTTTGTGGCTAGCTAAGTTTAAAGTTAAGACAGATGATGGCCGTTTCTTTCGCCATTCCCCGTTTTGGCCTGGTGCCATATTTTGTAAATATTTACAAATAAATATCGCTCTTAGCTATTTTCTTTAGTTTCTTGTAAATTGTCTCATTTTCATATTGTAAATACCTATTGGGTCTGGCTTTTAAATTGTTGTTTATCCATCCATCACAGACAATGAATTGTACATATGGGAACTAGTTAGGATTTTCATGCAGTAAAAAAGTAAGTAAGTATGCGTTGTTTTGATCTGAGTAATATTATGTTATGTTTGGGTCAGTGTTTGTGGCAACGTAAGTTAAACGTTAAGAAAGAAGAAACGTGTCCTTTTTCCCCATTCCCTATTTTGGCCTTGGTCCACATTTTCTGTACATAGTAAAAATAAATATCGCTGTTCGGTATAGTACATAGACTTTTTGAATTTAAGCGCAGTACTAGACTAACATCGAGATCTTCTCAATTCACATTTGAACTGGCGAGATATAGCCGTAAGGTCTATGCTAACAGTTCATTTTCTAGGACTTCTCACTTGTGGAAATCCCCTTCGGTTCCATGCATTCCAATCAACTTTAATCTGCAAAACTTTAAATGCAATAACAATCGTTATCTACTGTCCTCCTGATTACTCTTTCCTCTTCCCGCTCATTATTAATTATTCTATTCCTAATTCTTCCACACCATGTAACCGCTTGTGACATAGTGGCTTTACTGCCTTGCATGAGGTTATGCCGATTAAAAAGAAAGAAAAAAAAATTCTTGGTAAACGCCTATAAGATAAATAGGTGTAATTCACGAATGCTTTAACATTGATCAACCAAGAGGTTATGTGCAATGATATGAGTAATTAGGAAGGAATAACACTACAGAAAGAATCATGCAAATGATTTAGGCTGCTTTATGTAGAAATTCTGTGAACACAATCTATACTTGTGAATGAACAGTCCGGAAAATAGTAATGCTGAGATTAATCGTCTCCTAAAAGGAAACATTAGGCATTCATTGAACGATCAATTAGCTTTTCAGTTCAGTGGGTTAAAACTTATAAAATCACTCTTAAAAGATTTTTTTTTTTTTTTTTTTTTTTTTGGTCAGTGAAATATACTTCTCAAGTCCACTTACTGTAATCGCTACTTCCGAGACCATTGTTTCAGATAATGGAGAAAGTTAACATCTAGATTTTCCCTTCTAGTAATATAGACTAGTCATTACGCTATTTCAACAAAACCCAGTTACAATTTTATAGAAATATAATATCGTAATGTCAGCTGACAAATAGATTTATTACAGTGTAGTGAGGTGGCTGCATCAGCATTAGCATCAGCATCAGAAAGACTAATCTCAGAAAAAAACAAAAAAAATGAAAGCACGAAGATCGCCTCTTGGAGACTGAGAATAATCAAAGCTAATCGACCAGATCAGAGACCAACAAAAAACAGAATGTGCCTTCTTATTGACATGGAAGTCTCTTCAGTCTTGTAATGTATCTCTAAAGATCTTTAAAAAAAAAATTTATGAAGATACAAGCAGCTTGAAATCAAAATATCGATAATGTGGCACATGAGGACATCAAATATATCAGTTGTAGTTGGAGCCCTCGGTGGGATTGGAAAAGGTTCCAATAAACACATTGAAAGGATTCCTAGCAGCTCAAGCCTTAAAGAAATATATATATATAAAAAATGTACTCACAATAAAACTCACACCTTACAAATGACTTTATCTATGTAAAATATTCGTGATCTTAGGTTGTTTTTTAAAAAAAATGCTCAGTGGAAAACGGCATGATGATCTGAGGTCTCTGGTTGGAACACGGAAAGGAATGTGTACACACCAGAAATCAAAGGAAATAATAATAATAATAATAATAATAATAATAATAATAATAATAATAATAATAATAATAATAATCTAAAAAATGTGGCACATGGGAATATCAACATTCACTGTTGTAGTTGGAACACTCAGATTGGTTGGAAAAGATTCCAGTAGACTAATTGTAGGGATTCCTGGAAGTCCATGCCTTAAAGAAATACAAAAAAATTGTTCTCACGTGTACAGCCCACACCTTACGAAGGTCTTTCTCTATGTAATATATATATATATATATATATATATATATATATATATATATATATATATATTTCAGTGGAAAATGTCATGATGCCATTACTAACCTTAGGTCTCTGGGCGAGCCCCGAAAAGAAATGTGTACACACCAGAAATCAAAGGAAATAATAATAATAATAATAATAATAATAATAATAATAATAATAATAATAATAATAAATTCTCTGATGCTACACCAGGCTTGAATCATATAGATTATTTTTTAATTGATAGGAATGTGTTAAAATGTATATATTTTGGTTTGTTTAAATAAAATGTGCTACAGAATTCAGTAACAAAGATTTGATTGTCAGTTACCTGACTTTAACCAGTTAGATATTCCCTCTAGAGGTTGAAGACTTGTGCATATATGTTCATAAGCGGGAGTAGCTGGGAACCATCATGGGTTGATGTTGTTGTTTTTTTAATAGTGAAGGATAAGGAAACCAAGCAGAGTTTGCATTCTCTTCTATGACCTATATTTTCTCTTACAGTGAAGTTGACACTATACAAAGCCCTGGAGCCACTCGAAGTCAAGGGTTTCAGAATAAAAGCCACAGTTTATGCGGAGAGGTGGAGAAGATAACGATTAACCCTGCACTTGAACTGGTTAAGATTATAGTGATCGGGGACTCACCCTCTCGGGTGTCGGTCCCACAAAGCAGAACTTTACGGGAAAAACTGCTTGGAAGCAATTACTTCGCAGCAATGGAATACGGAAGGAATCAGGGTAGAAACAATGCGCGTAGCATGGTGGGTTCTAGCCGTAAAGGTTAGAACTGGTGGAGCTAAGAAATGCAGTTCGTCTGAGCACTTTCCATGAAAGTAGTGATAGAGCAGTGAGAGGCTTGTGACATTTCGGCTGTGGGAGAAGAGTTGAAGGGTAGAAATTTAGTTGTCATTCTCAAGGACGCGGTGTTGCTTTTGGACTCTATTGAGACTGTAAAGTGAGGACTTGGCATCTCCAGTCCAAATATGACAGCATTGCTTCATTTTCGGCCTTATCTGGCTTTGTAAAAGTAGAGGATAGCACGAGCAGAACTTACTGGAGCGCTACAGGGAACCGGCCATTTTTATTGCATTCTTCAGCGAGTACGAGTTCCACTTGATGACTTGGTTGGGTTTAATTCCCAATAGTCTTTAAAGTCACTGGGCCTCCTCCAGGAAATATACACACATTATGACTTCTGGTATTTCAGGATCGTATCGGCAATGATGGAATATAACTAGGTTGGATTTGGAGGCATTGTATGTAACCAGCCAGCTGAATGTAACAGAGATGTTAGAGGAAGATAGGAGGAGAGATCAGCGGCCAATTTCAAGGCATCATTCTCTTCTAAACATATAACTAACTAGACCTCACCTGCAAAGTCATCCATTTACTATTTTTTTAAAAAGCTGTCAGAATATCATCATAACTTAATCTGATATCGGTAATTCAATCTGCCTGTAAATTCGCAATTATTATGATATTTTAAACAATATTTCAAGTGTTATACGAGGATCGGCTGAAAAGTTCATAGGCTGACCAAGATACTCTCAAGGAATGTGTTGTATAAGAGTAAGTTTCGTTGCTGACACTGTGGTTTGAAACTAGATTGCCAATTAGTAACAGTAACACATGCGATTTCCTTATTAAGACGATCACGTGGACAGAAAGGAAGTGAATAAATAGACTCTCCTTCATCTAAAATTAAGCTGCGCACTTTTGTACCGTTGATAAAGCCGGAGCATCATCATCTAATGTAGCAAAAATGTCAGCATTAGTGTCTTTGGGGTTAAACCCTTTTTCTGCGGGTACTTGATAACATCACGATGACAAATTTTGTATAATTTCCAAGAAAAGCCGGTACTAATTACGTTTCTCCCTGTAACAATAATGATGTTATGGGAGTTAGAAAAAAATCATGAAATAACAACATACCCCTAACTGCCTTATGTGTTCCTGCAGATTTGGTGACCAGCCGAAATCTAAATATAATAATAATAATAATAATAATAATAATAATAATAATAATAATAATAATAAAGACGACAATGAGTTGAAAGGCCTCCTCAATATTGTAAAATAATTCAGTGACGACATAGGTATGGACTTCGGATTAGATAAATGTGCAAAAGTAACATTCAAGAAAGGTAGAATTACAGAAACACCCTTAATTGATTTAGATTTTGTCACAAAGATTAGGGAACTGGAGCATGATGTAGCTTATAAGTGCCTAGGAATTAGCGAAGGAGATGTCATACAACACCCCCAAATGAAAGAAAAAAAATAAGAAAAGAATACTACAGGCGTGTACATCTGTTACCAAATACTGAGCTAAACTCAAAAAACAGAATATCAGCCATAAACACATTGGCTGTCCCTGTGGTGCAATACAGCTTTAATGTCTTTAACTGGACCATAGCTGAAATTAAGCGAATGGACGCCAAAACGAGAAAGCTTCTCACTTGCTATCGCATGCATGATCCCAAAGCTGATGTTGATCGTTTGTATGTGCCCAGATCCGAAGGAGACAGAGGATTAGTTCAACTAGAACTGTCCTACAAAACTACAACAATTGGCCTCCAAAGATACTTGGAAACTACAGAAGACTGGATGATGGTATGCGTCAAGGAACATGAAAGTAGCAAGCGTCTTTACTCCGTAATGAAAGAAGCCAACAAATTCAAAATGGAGTTTCAAATGGGCGTAGAGATGCAACTACAGCACTATACACCGGCCGAAACTGCAAAATACTTAAAAAAGACAGCAAATACGAAGGCAACCGACCAGATACAGAAGCGATGGCAAGATAAACCACTTCATGGCCAATACTCTGCCCGTACCAAACAAGCTGATATAGACAAAACCCGTACACATCAGTGGCTACGCAGTGCAGGGTTGAAAGCGGAAACTGGGGGTTTTATCCTTGCTGCGCAGGGCCAATGCTTGCTAACTAGGAATTTTCAAGCACATATACTAAAATATTGTCAGCCCAAAATGCAGATTCTGCGATAAATATACAGAAACGATTGATCATCTTGTATCAGGTTGCACGATGTTGGCACCCACTGAATATAAAACCCGACATGACAGAGTGGGCCACTATCTGCACTGGAAAATCTGCAACTTCTACGGGAAGGAAACTGAAAGAAACTGGTATGAACACCACCCAGACTCGGTTACGGAGATAGGACCTGTTACAATTCTATGGGACTACACAATACACACTGACAGAACAATCAAGGCCAACCGCCCTGATATTGTTATTAAAGACCACAAACAAAAACGGTGCCTCTTTATTGATATGGTAGTCCCTGCTGACTGCAATGTATCTTTGAAGATATTTAAAAAACTGTCAAAATACAAGGACTTTGAAATAGAAATCTCGAAAATGTGGCACATGGGAACATCAACAAACCCTGTTGTAGTTGAAGCCCTAGGCCTGGTTAGAAAAGATTGCAGTGGACTAATTGAAGGGATTCCTGGAAGTCCATGCCTCAAGGAGATACAAAAAAATGTTCTGACAGGTACAGCGCACACTTTACGAAGGGCTTTATCTATGTATTTTTTTTTTGTCAGTGGAAAGTCTCATGATGCCATTTCTAACCTTACGTCCCTGGACGGGACCCGGAAAGAAATGTGTAAACGCCAGAAATCAAAGAAAAAATAATAATAATAATAAAAAGCAAATGCAATCGACCAAATACAGTAATTTCGATGGCAAGATAAACCTCTTCCTAGTTCGTCCATTGTCTCTACCAAACAAGCTGATGTACCCTTCAATCAATGCATAGTAAAGGGTTAAAAGCTGAAACCGAAAGATGTTATTCTTTCTTTACTGGACCAATGCGTGCTAACTAGAAATTACAAGCACACATACTGAAAAATTGTGTTCGCCCAAAATGCAGATTTTGTGATAAATATACAGAAAAAATGACCATCCACTGAATATAAAACTCGGTATGACAGAATGGACCAATGTTTGCATTTGACAATCTGCAACTTCTGCGTGAAAGAAACTGCAAGAAATTGGTATGAACAACACCCTGGCCAAGTTACAAAGATAGGACATGTAACGATTTTATGGGATTACATTACGCACAAAGACATAACAATCAAAGTTAATCGCTCAGACATCGTGAGCAGAGACCGCACAATCAAATAATAATAATAATAATCAGAAGAAGAAGAAGAAGAAGAACAAGAAAAAGAACAAGAACAAGAACAAGAAAGCAAATGCAATAGAACAGATACAAAAATTGCAAGATAAACCTCTTCATGGTTGGTACACTGTCTATACCAAACAAGCTCATGTACCCTTCAGGTAATGCGTAGTACAGGGTTAAAAGCTGAAACCGAATGATGTTGTTCTTGCTGCACAGGATTAATGCTTGCTAACTAGAAATTGCCAAGGACACATACTGAAAAATTGTGTTTGCCCCAAATGCAGATTTTGTGGTAAATATCAAGAAAAACATAACCATCTAGTATCAGGTTTCACGGTATTAGCATATACTGAGTATATCACTCGTCATCACAGAGTGAGCCAATATCTGCACTGGAAAATTTTACGGAAAAGAAACTGCAAGAAATTGGTATGAACACCAGTTAGACCAAGTTACAAAGATATTCTCTTTTAACAGTCAGAGGTCATCTTTCCTGAAAAGAAACAATGCAATTGATTTGAGTTTAATGCAACAAGATTTCACACCAGTAGCATCACTCCTTTATAGTCAGCTTATGCAGTTTTCAGTCCACCCTACTATGATGGAATTATTCTGAATATTTGAACCAGAAAAGAAAAATACATGAAAGTATCCATAATTTAAGGCTAAAAGATTTAATCTAACAAAATGAACCCATCGCAAAATATGAATAAAGGTTTTTCTTTTAATTTATTCTTATATAGAGATGATTACCCCCATCTTCATTCATTCAAAAAATCGTTTTATGATTAACGCTGATTCTTTTAAGTGATTCTCTTTCTACCGTAATTATTTTTTAAGAATCTAAGTGGCTACTAGTATCGTTCGTTTAAAGCTTACTAACGAATTCACGGAGGAAGCGAATTGTGTTCTTATTTCCTTTCAATAATTGCCCGGAAACGGTGAGTAATTTGTCTGTAATCGAACAAAAAAGATGACGCATCAGACATTTTCTATCCATTATACCATAACAAATCTCCTAACAAAGGAAAATGATGCTATCCTAACATGCCGAAAGTCACATCACGTGAAAATCTGACATTTTTTGAGGCAAATCTAGCAAGTTTCCCTAAACGTTTCCTGGCCCAGGGTCAGTGTTGGGTTCATTACATTGAGCCAAAGACAGAGAATAAATATATGGAGTGAAAACAGCCCTCTTTACTTGCCCCAAAGAAGGCCAAATTCGTTTCATCTGCAGAGAACATGATAGCCTCATTTGTTCGAATGCAAAATGGTTTGTTTATTGAAAATCTTCAAAACGACAACACCATCAATAAGTGTTATGCCAAGTTCCTGATGCAGTTACGAAAGTATATCCAGACGAAACCCTCAAGAAGATTGACGAAAGGGGTCTTGTTTCATCAGGGTAATGCTCCAGGACATGAGTCCTGTGCACGACTGGTTGGCCCCATATGACTATTATCTTCTCCCCGACATGAAAAAAAAAACCGTTTGGCTGGATACCAGTATCGAAATGATGAAGTTCTCCTAAACGTTTCCTCACCCAGGGTCAGTGTTGGGTTCATTACATTGAGTAATAGACCGAGAAGAAATCCATGCAGTGAAAACAGCCCTCTTTACATGACCCAAAGAAGGCCAAATTCGTTTTATCTGCAGCGTAGATGATAGCCTCATTTTCTCGAATGCAAAAGGGTTTGTGTTTATGGACAATCTTCAAAACGACAACACCATCAATAGAGAGTGTTATGCCAAGTTCCTGATGCAGTTACGAAAGGATATCCAGACGAAACCCTCAAGAAGACTGACGAAAGGGGTCTTGTTTCATCAGGGTAATGCTCCAGTACACAAGTCCTGTGGGTAACGGGTTGGCCCCATCTGACTATTATCTTCTCCCCAGCATGAAAAGACTGTTGGCTGGAAACCATTATCGAAATGATAATGACATCATATCTACTATCAATAACTTTTTTTACGAAAAGGATGAAACCTTCTTCCCCAATGACACTCAAACCCGGCAACCTCGAAGAAGTGTATGTACAGAAAACGGGGTTATGTTGATGAACAAACCTTATTTCCATGATAGCATCTTTGTTAGTCTGTAAACTTTTGTGTGTATTATGATGTAGTAAACAGCAAAAGTGTAGAATTTCTATGTAATAGCAGTCGTCCTATTGTCCAGTAAATGTGATGTAATAAAGATGTGTTTTTTCGAGAAGGAAACCCTCAACTTTTGGCAGCGATAAAGTTTTAAGGAGAATGGAATTAATATTGATGCTTTTACTTAGAATCGGAAAGAGACAAACATCAAATTTGTGATTCTACAGAAGGATGCTGAGAATACCATGGACAGCACATATAAGCAACGAGTATGCTTTGAGGAAAAGGGAAAAATACATGCTTATAATTAGAATTAAAAAAACGATTTGAAATTTCTAAGACATATAATGTTGAAATGCATTTTCTTGATTTGCTTTTTACGGCTTATCAACCCTTTGTAGATTATTCAAAGCCGAAACATATTTTAGATTATAATAATTATTTTTTTTACAAGTAAATATTAAATTAACATTATTTTGAGATAAGCAGTGATGTTTTCAGATACAAGTTGAACAGTTTAACCCATAGCCTGGGAGGCAGGAAATGGATTCATATATTCCCCAATTGCATTCGTGCGTAATTGAATGTAATGAACACGGGAGATAGAAGGAAAAGTCAAATAATCTATCAAAGGAGATTGTGTAAACAGAACATGGAGTCGGGTAATATTAAAAAGACATACATTACTATGAGTTATAAAGGATAGGAAGCTGTGGAGTGACATGATCGATTAAGTCCTGAAATGACACGAAAAATAGAAGGAGATCGGGGAGGAACCACGCTGAAAGGGCGATGTCCAGCAACTCGACGTGGTATCGATTCCACGTGTTCGGAAGACCTAATGAGACATGGCCTTTCAATAACTCGAAACGTTCGCTCACTGATGTGTTAGGGACATGATATATTGTGTGAATAGACCTTTCACTAATAAACGCTTGTGATGGGCACTTTGACGTGGTGTAATGGTTAGCAGGCCTTTCTCGCTACACCAATTACGAGGGGAATAGTGAATTTGATCCTCACTGATTTAATCATATTTTTGGTCCAAAAATCTAAACTTACGCTTAGAAAATCGCTGGACTGGCAGACATAGTAGCTATGTCTTACGTATCTTTTGACTTTTTATGTCTTGATGACGTTTTTTCAGGGGATCGCTCTGGCTGAATACAAACAAAAAAAACCGATGGTGTAATCAAAAAGTTCCCCTGCCATTGTGGAAAACTCCGGCAATGAAAAACAATTAAAGGTATCCTTCTGGTTCTGCAGTGTGCTTCAACATTGAGACTGTTGCTAAACATTGTTAAATGGTGAAAAGAAAGAGTGTCTTGTAGAATTAATTCCTCATAGCACTTTGCGAGGCGGACCGCATAGGTGGCAAAACGATTCCTCCATTATGGTGTTTGAAAACCTCTCTCCTGCCAGCCTGATGAAGAATAGCGATATATCAGAGATGCCATAATACACTCGTCACAGCGTGGTCAAGACTGATTGTAAATAGATGAGAATAGGAACTGAGTCTTCGTTGCCATGCCAAATTAAACAGCAATTTTTATTCTCTTCTCGTTTTATAGGCATCATCGTATATCGCTACGATACTAAATGCCCGCTCCCACCCTACCTGGGCAAAGATAAAGATAAGACAATGAGTCATCTGAGAGCATAAAGCAATTTAGCTAAGAAAGCGTACAAATGCTGATATGACTGGTAGGGAAAAATGTCCATTGGAAACTGTGCAAATGAATAGGCTTTTTGAAACATAATTATCCTTTATAATTAAGAAAAGCGAATTCATCAATTACTCTAATTCGAATGAACAACACAATCAAAGCCAGAAGACAAGTTCTAGTCCTTGTAAACAAGATTAAAAGTTGTCAGGTAGGACGTTTTTCTGTACTGAAGATGAATATGTGAAAAACAAAATAACGATAATATCCGTTGTGTCGCCCACAAATGGCATCATGAAGGATTCAGTTATGCATATATTACGAGACACAAAACTCTATTCGATGTGTTCCTGTCGATTCCTTCAGACTTGGAATAATATGGTTTCATCCCTTGTCTATTTTTTTTTTATCATTTTTCCACAAGCAAGGCAATAAACCTATTAGGATGCAAGGGGTTACTGTATTAGAGAATATAAAAAAAAAAAAGAAAAAACGACTATTAAGGAGAGACGACAATAAAAGAACAAGTATTAAGAAGACAGAAGACGACGATTGATATTGCATTTACATTTTTTTAGATCAAAGTTGGCTGAAAAGCAAGAAGCCAGAAGAGAGTTCAACAAGCGAGCAGTACGATAGAAGAATTGTTAGCATAGAAATTAAAATAATGAAACCTTGCCGACAATCTAGTACTCCGCTTAAATTCATAAAACTTAGGAACCATAGTGAAAAGATAATCAGAAAAATTACCGTGGAGTTATTTATAGAAAAGCCAGAGGGAATCTACGTTCTGGCGGTGGGAAAGGGACTGAAGCCGAGATGTCAGATCAGGACCAATAATATTTCAGATTCTTCTTTGGATTCTGGAGAGAAAAATATCTAGCATGACATCGTGAACCAACTTTCTATTATGTAGAGTATGAAGGATATTTTACAGGGCATCATTGCAGTTCAATGTTACAAATCTGGTATTCTACTGCTGACCATGTCCAAGACCCTGCTACCGATGTCTTCACCGTTATACTATCAGGGGTTTTCCTGGGTACTATGACCTTCCAACCTCTGATTTAGTACTATAACCACATACAGTTTTAAATTTAGAGTTGTCATTCGCTAAAACTAATTACCAACCACGTCTAAAGAGTCTAGTTTACTCTGCTATTTAACCTATAGCTATGGGGATATAGGGATTCATACATTCCCAGTAGTATTTGCACGTATGCGAATGTAACGAATCCTAGTGGAATTCAAAATCAGAACTCATTTCGAGCTGCTATCCGTCTAACACCCTTACATCCTAAAAGTAAAAAGTTGATAAAATAAGGTAGATTTTGCCTGGGAACTGAGCATTATGTGAAACGGGAAGCTGATAAGTTATTAATTTTTGATTTGTAATTCAGTCATCTTAATTTCGGATATTTTGACATAACAATGATGTTTCCAGATAGATACCCTACTATTTAACCCATAGCCGGAGAAGAAGAAATGAGATGAAGCATTGTTAGCCATAATTAATTTTGACTAGTATTTCTTTATAATTCGATAACATTTCAGGGAAAATTCCCTGGTCTATTATGATTTTATTTTTCGACGAAGCAGAATAGTCATTACTATTTATTGTCTTTGGACTTGTTACATTTTAATAGCAATTCATTTTTTATCGCATCTACACAGGCACTCATTCTGCTATAGTTTTATTATTAGATGAAGGATTGTCAGTCAGAATTACTTTTTGACGAGTATTTATCATTTTAGTTTCAGTTGTATTTGTAATTCCCTCTGAAATCAGGTTTGGGGACATATGACAACCCGGCATTTTCATCAACCCCGTGTAGTAGGGACATAACAAGATTGTTACTGGCAGATATCTCAGTTTTTAAATTTCAAGGTGGCGACTTGGAATGGATTGGTGTTATATAGCCCTTATTAATTTTCCCAGAGAGGAATATTTGTCGAGAGGCCAGGTGTGACCTCGAATTGGACAGGTCAGTGCATATGTTTTTGATTTTGTTTCTGACGTATATGCCAGCCGAATATATTTTGGTTTTGAAGCAGTGGTTCTGAATGAAATGGTGTAAAATCAAAACATAGGATTTGGTCTTTTAACCCCGACTTTAAAGAATGGAAAACTGGATTATTTTGACGTGTGAAGACATGGATAATAGTTGACAGCGTTTCCTATCATTTAGCATTCAATATAATATGAATGTGATATTTGTAAACATCTTTAATGATGCACATGGAACAATTTCAAAGTGTTTGGCCAAGAGATTGAAGTACCTGGAAAATTCGAGAAAGCATCGAAAACCATTTAAATGACAGAATTAGTAAAATCAACGAAAATACTAAAAAGAGTGACGCGGAACGGAGAAAAGATGCTGATAAATGATTCAGTGAAAGTAACTAGTTACTAAAAAAATG
>OZ010585.1:39015697-39048197 GCA_963932145.1 Acanthosepion lycidas | reverse complement strand
TGGCCGTGCGTCTCGAAAAGGACCTCCAACCGGTTGTGAACTGGGGCAGGAATTGGCTGGTCAACTTTAATGCATCAAAAACAAAACTGCTCTCTATTAATCACCACAGAGATCCTTCCCTGCCCTCCATTAGAATGCCTGACGCTCAACTTCTCGAGACCACCTTTCTGCGGCTGCTCGGTCTCACTTTGACTGCTGACCTGATATGGAACAAATACATTGAGTCAATTGCTTCGTCCGCCGCAAGTAAAGTTAGCTCCCTGTGACGCGCCAGGAAATTTTTCTCCCCGTAATCGATCCTCCAGATCTACAAATCAACAATTCGCCCTTGCATGTAGTATTGCTGCCATATATTGTCTGGTGCCCCTTCTGTTTGCCTCGGGGTTCTTGATAGGCTCCAGAGGCGGATATGCAATATAATTGGCCCTACTGTGGCATCTCGTCTACAGTCACTTTCTCACAGACGCGCCGTCGCTTCTCTCTGTCTGTTCTACAAATACTTTCATGACAATTGCTCTGAGCAGCTGCATTCGCTGGTTCCCAGACTTCATGAGTTCAAGCGCCCAATGAGGCTGGCATCCTGCTCTCACCCCTTCACTGTCGAAACTCCTAAATGTAGCCGTCTCTTCTACTCCAATAGCTTCATGTCTCGCCTGTGGAACTCCCTTCCCTATTCCAGTTTCCCTGAGAAATCTAATCTCCAGCTATTCAAGTGTAATGTCAATCGACATCTCCAGTTGCCTTGATCTATCTACTACCCTTATCCTCATCCTTTCTTCTATCACTCCTATCTGATCTTGCTCCAAATTTTCTGTAACCCCTTGCTTCCTAGTGACTTCCCGGCTTGCTTGGGGTGAAACGCTTAAAAAAAAATGTGGCGCAAGGCCAAAAATATGTTGGTTTTCTCTTAGGATCGAACTCATTACTCAGTCGTAATTGCTTTATTGTGTATTTTTCGCTAGCCATTAAACCACTACAACGTACTCCCCAAACCATCTTTTCGTTTTATGCTTTCGCCCAAATTGTGTCTATGAACCGTGTTTTTCGTAAACAAAACAGAATCGTCCATTATCCATCTGGGGCAATGGCGGGGTATAAAGCCTGTGCTTACTGACTAACGTATGAAGGGACAAGCAGAATATCATATGATCTGAATTTATTGTAATTTATCCAGACGAGACATTTTCACAGAAAAGCCAGGTGTCGACACGAATGTGGGGATGTGGGCAGATATTTCTATCTCAAGGAACAAAACAAACTTGAGACGCTCCTTCAGTTTCATCGACCATTTCTCAGGCAACAATTCAGATAGAGAAGCGTCTGGGGCTTCTCAAGTTTTCTTTTCGAAACGTGTACTCGCGTGGATTCACATAATGATTAGAAGTGCTATGTAACACGCTGCACAGTTATTTGTATCGAGGCAAATTGCACATATTTTAAGAAAATAGTGACGTCTCAATGAGAGTCAGTAGGATGACTTGAATGCTATATTTAGATCCACATACATTTTTTTAATTGTCAATAAAAAAATGAATAGATTTTTCGATAAAATCAGATATATATACACGCAATGTTTTCTTACTTGTTGTAAATGCAAGAACGAAGAGCCACTCAAGGTAGAGATATACTAAAATACGGTGTTGATTGAGCGTAAGAAGTGGTGGCAAGAAATGCAGTTTACGAGATATGTAGGAAAGATAGCGGTGAACGTCATAGACTTGAAGAAGGTAAGATTGTATTCATAGGGGAAGCATCATCTCGAGAGTTTGTTCTGAAAAGTTAATCAAGAAGAATCTACCAGTGTACGTAGGATGGAGATTGTTCATTGTGAAGTTATGTGGTAGAACAAAGGAGTGTAGCTCGTTACAGTATTTCCCATAAAAATAGCGATAGTGTAGTGAGAGGTTGGCGACGATTCGGCTTTGCGATAAGAGTCGTAGAGGGAATAATTCATCATAAGGCCGCGAAGGCGGTTGTGAAATATATTCCACTGGAAAATGAGAATATGGCATCAATACTGCATGATCTTATAACTAAAAAAAACACATCAGTATATTCCATAGCTGGATACTTCGTATAGCAATCTCTATCGCACACCTTGTAAAAACCTCCGTTTTTTTAATTTTTTGTCTAATGCCTCATTCATTTTCTGTGAATGACAGTTAGAACATCAGCAGTAGATCTAGAACAGCGAAATACATACTGTTTGTCGCTGAGGAGATTCTTCCTGTTGTGATAAACAACAACCTTCCTGTTGACTAAAGAAACAGAGTTTGCTGATTATCACTCACATTCTTGAAAACAGAGCATGCAGCTGACACTTATAGAGTTGGAAAGGGTTTCTCCTTCAAGCAAGTTGTTAAAAAATTAATATTTAATATAATTTTTTAAGCATTTCTCCAAGCAAGGCGGGAATGCCACTAGCACGCAAAGGTTTACAGTAAGTGAAATTAAGAAGGGGTGTTTAAGTAAAGGATAAAGAGAATGACAAGGATCAAGATCAAAGCATCAGATTGACATTACATTTAAATTTTTGAAGATTATAGTTATCAGGGAAGCAATTAAGAGGAAGGGAGTTTCACTGTTAGGAAGTGCGAGAGAAGAAGCTGTTGGAGTAGAAGTGGGGGTTACATTTAACAGTTTCGACAGTAAAAGGGTGGGACCGAGATGCCAAACTAGTAGCACGCTTAAATTCATGCAGTCGGGGCACTAGTCAAAAAAAGCTCGTTGGAACAGTTGCCATGAAAATATTTGTAGAAAAGACAGAGGGAAGCCACATCACGTCTATCAGGATGCCAGGTCAAGATCTTAATTTAACTTTTTAATATTTTGTTTCTAAATGAAATTTCTCTTCAGGACATAGGTGAGGGTGGTTATCAACAGACTGCGTTTTTAATATATCTGTGAGTTGCCATGATTTTTTGGGAACTAGCCTACCGTTACTTCCCCACGATCTTTAATTGAGAAGTTTCTTTCTTCCAGACTAAGTGCCATATTTAACCAATGAATTTAGAGGTGTGAAATGATGAATTCAGGGTTATTAATTCGAAGTAATCACTACAGACTAAGCTGAAATTTGAACCCGGCTCATCAATTCCAATTTCTGTGGTGATAACTGTCTCTACAGTGGTTATATAATCAATGTTCAAGCTAAGTTATATTTGTTTAGTAGCATGACAACTCTTTATGTGTCATTCAATGACGAAATTTAATATTTTGGGGAGCATTAGTAATTTCAAAAAAATGTAAATATTTACCGTAATTCCCCACGTATAATACGCATGTTTTTTCTAAAAGTAATAAGCAAAGTTAGGGCTGCGTATTATTTGTAGCTACAAAAAATCTTTAAAAAATTGCCTTTCATGGGTCGATTTCAGTTGCGAAATAACTACTCACCACATAGGACAATTTGACACCAACATTCGGCGATTGCAAATCCACAAGCATATTAAATACAATGATATGTACCTAAAAATACATAGAAATATAAAATAAAGTAAGAATTATCATAAAACTAAATTAGAATAATTATTCTATTGTAAACCCATTTTTAATAAGAGTAGTAAACGCTGACCGTAATGAAATTGGAGAGGTACAATTTATAAGGTTTGATTACCAAAAAAGGGGTGCGTATTATATGAGTAGAAGCATTATCCCACAGTTTCAGCAAAAGTTTTGGAGTGCGTATTATGGATGAAGGCGTATTATATACATGGGGAATTACGGTATTTTTTTCAAAAACATATTACTGGTATTTTTTTTAAATTTATTGCTAATATTTTTTTTCAAAACTGTACTGATGCTAGATTTTTTTTACTATGAAAATGTTTTGCCGGTGATTTTTTAAATGGATTGCTGACTTTTTTTTCGAAAATGTATTGATGCTGTATTTTTTCCCATGAAAATATATTGCTGCTATTTCTACTATTATTTTCATTATGTTTTGACCGATGTTTTGGGGGTAACTATTCGTCCATGGTTTGGACTCTACTAGGTACTACAACCCGGGGTCAAAGTGGGCCTGGGAACAGCAGCAATTAAGAGATATGTCCACGCTCTTCAAAACCTGCCAATCAGAAGCCGTGATGCTGGATGAAGTTTATCGTCATGCGCAGGACTCTGTATTTGGGGTCGTGTAGGACTTGATGATCTTCGTCAGTAACATATTCATAACGGCTAAGGAAAAATATTGCATTTGAAAGTATATATGACCATCGGGCATAGAAGATTCCACGCTTCATTATAGAAGATAAGATCAAAATTACTTTCATCCGTGTTTACTCTATTGCTCAGTTAAAAATATAACTTTCTTGATAATATGTTATTTCAGAAGTTCAGAAAGAATTTGAATTTATTATCAATTTATGAACTCATAATAATTATGAAAAAATAGTTTCATATATACCATCAGAAAGTTGATCTTATTTACCAGAAAAGAAAATATTGCATACGAATAGAAATTTGATCTTACGTACCATCAAACCCCGGGTCTTTTATGCCATCAAAAATAATAGTGTTATAGATTATCAGAACAGTAGGTCATGTAGGCCATAACAATGTGGGCTTTATAGTGTGTTTCATTAAGACGGATTATATATAAGGGTGTTTCATTAAAATGGATCAAAGTCAGCAGTAAATAAATCAGTATTATTTGTAAAAATATATTTATTTATCTCTTGGATCATATTATTTAATTCATGGCATTTATGCGTGAAAAATAATATCGCACAAATATCCGTCAGGACTGAAATAAAAAGAAAAAGTCATTAAACGCTTAAACTTAATTCACAATTAAAATCGGTCCAAGTTACATACAATCAAAAATTGGGTTTTCTATGCTGTTAAAAAAGTTAGTCTTATATATCATCAGATATGTGGTGTTTGCGTTCCATCAAAGAGGTTATCTTGTATGAAAATCAAAAAGGAGTTTTATATTCCAGTAAGTTTAATACGCCATTAAAAATTGGTATTGTACGGCATCCAAAAATTGTTTTTTCAAGAAAGTGACATGTAGCTTTACTTAAATGTCAAGTAGCTGTTTTTTTTTTCTACTGGCATCAACATTTCATTGTTCAAGTTTGGGTAAAAGAAAAAGACGGAAATATTGATTTTCAAGATAAACAAGCCGACTCCAACACCATGTCTATCTTAGCTGCTTTTTCCCAATTTAGTACCAAACTAATCAAAATTTAGTTAATTTGCATATCACTGACAATATATCTCGGTAAATTTTGGAGATGTTGGTCGGGCCGAGAACTTCTCTGTACACCTCGGGGTAAATAAAGAGTTTGAACTTTAACCCATTACCTGCCATAAGCCCCATTTGGGGATCTGTTAAAATTAAACTTGCTACATGTAAATTCTTTGTATTTACATTGAATTGCTTACATACATTGCATTTGCAGAAGTATATTTTACAACACTTAGCATTTAAAGTTTTTATTATTAGACGTAAGAAGACACTTTCTGTCGTAATTTTACATTTCACAAGTAGGAAAATAATGACTATTTTGAAAAGTATTTTTTTATTATTTCTAATCAATATTATTTTTTTTCATGTTTTATACACATATATATTTGATGTTCTAGTTTCTATAAAAGTTGACAATGGTAACTACTGAAATTAAACATAAGGAATAAATAAAATCCTAAGACACCTGTCTGGGCAAAAAAATGGGCATTAAAAAAATTTAACAGTTAATGGGCTGAAGGGTGCTTGCACAGATGAGTTCTTTAACTGTCGAAGCAAATATTAGTAAATATATTTGACTGCCTTGTGGTTGAATGTTTTCCAGAGTTCAAGATTAGATTGAAACGAGGATCGTGAATACCAACTTTAATGGTACTATCATTTCTCTAGTAAATATCAATGTTATAAGCAATACTTTTCTTTATTATTAAAAAAAATGGTTATTATTATTTGAAAAACGCATAAGTCTAACATCATCATCATCATCATCATCATCATCATCATCATCATCATCATATTCTTTGACCTCCCTATGGCTGGTAGGAAATCCATTGACAATCCTCTTCCACACGTCTTGGTCCTGTATTGTTGTACCCATATCCCCAATGCCCAACCCTGAATCCCGACCTATGTTGTCTGGGAAAGTCAATTTCCGTGAGAAGACACTTCCAGATGGATGACATAGGAGTAAGAATGAGACGATTTCCCTGTCCGCTTGTTGACAGTTACCGGCAAACTGTAATCGTTTTGTTTGACCTTAAGAGAGATTGACCTCAGTTTTCCGTAAATTGTGTTAAGTGTTACATAGGACCTCCAAATGATTTTCTGGGTTTTTCTTAGTAAATTTCTGTATGTTCTATCCAGTAGTATTTCAGGACGAACAGATAATGTCCAAGTTTCTGATCCATACAGTAGGACTGGTTCCTTCAATGTTCGAAATGGGTGGACTTTTAAAGATGATGGAAGGTTTGAGTGCCAAGTCGATATATTTGACTGCAAATATCAATAATTATTTTAAAGATATTATTTTGTTCATGCTTTTCACGTGGCTGCCATATTTATGGTATATGTGAGCGTTTAACAAATCTAACTGTATCCATATTTCATCACAGAATATAAAAACATTTGTTAGATGGTACATCAACTGATATTGTAAGTAAATCCATGTTCACTCTTTGGCTAAACTGAAAATACATTTCTGATTAATATTTAGATCCTATTCTAATATTGTAGAAAAAAGTGGGTTTTATATGCCATCAAATATGGTTCTTATATAGCATGAAAAATGGGCATTATGATGTATTAAAAATTGGGCATTATATGATATTAAACCAGTTTAAAAAAACTGTACGTGTGACATGAGACAACAATGCTGTGAAAAGTGGGGCTTATATGCCCTCTTAAAAGTAGTGAGATTTAATATTCAAAGAGTTGTCTATTATATCCAAGCAGATAATTTCCTGTTGCCATCAAAACTGTTTTATATGTATTGAAAAGTAGGTCTTATATTACAAGTTTCGCTTTTCTATACCATCAAAAATGAGTTCCATATGTCATCAAAAATGTGGGTCTTCTATGATATGTAAAAAGTAAGTTGTTACGCGTTATAAAATAAACATTTTATATAGCATGAAAAATTGGATTTTATATAAAATCTTAAAATGTATCTTATATAACAATCCCAAAAGTCTTAAATACCATCAAAAAAGGTCTTCTGTAGTGATTTTCCAAATGTAGCTCAGATGTGGCACAAGGTCGAATGTATGGGGCACCCAGTGAGGGTCGAACTCACTACTCAGTCGTAATTGTTCTAGAGAGACAAGGTTGCCAACTATTACACCGCTTCGAGGTGCCCCACATCGTGATTTTCTAAGCGTAACTTAGATGTGGCACAAGGGCGAAATTAGGGGGCACCCAGTGAGGATCGAGCTCACTACTCAGTCGTAATTGTTTTTGCGAGACAAGCTTGCTAACCATTACGCCACCTCGAGGTGCACCCCAACAAAAAAGGTCCTCTATACCAACAACAAAGAGCCAATTAAATGTCATCAAAATCGGGGTTCGTATGCTGTATAGAAAAGTGTACTGGGCTTGTAGTCATTTCAATGTTTATAAATTGTCTCGATTAAACCATCGACAAACAAAAATCTTGATAATAACACAAACATATTTTTTATTTATTTTCCATAGACTTTTTCTTTCATCAAAGAAAATTCGTAATTCTTAGAGCAGAAACGTTCTTCCTTCTTTGTAGATAATGTTCATTGTACCTTTATCAAAAAATGAGTCAATAATTCCAGCATGTTAGTATTTACGCAAATGCATGAAAAAAATCTATATTTTCAAGTTTCGAATTTCCCATGAAGAAAAAAAAATACATCAACCAGTGACCATACGTCATATTCACAATATTTACAAAGCGTGGCTTAATCTGGCATAAGGTCACAAACCTATAGTCACTAATGAGGTTCGATATCATCGCTTAATTGGCTTCGGCAGCGAGGTCGTTTCAACGTTATATAGATATTGAATCTGTCAGAGAGTTAAGTGATAATCCGTACAAAATTCGCTAACCAGTACAAGTGTAGAAATGTTGCTTTCACTTTCGCTCTAAAACCATTGGGGATATCTTAATCTATAGCTTTTCCTCAGATATATTTCAAATAGGAGAGTAGACCGATATTTCTAGATTTGCACAGAAACCAATATAAGAGAAAGAAAAGTTACAAGATATAGAAACCACAACGGAAAACTAAACTGCTATATTTCTCGGGAATTCATATCAATTCACAGATAATAAAGAAACGGAATAGGTGAGTACGTCCAAATAAATATACCCAAAACTGAATGGGGGTACGTTAATGAATAAGTCCATGTTTACTCCACGTAGGTTAGTGTGGTACAAGGCAAAGATTTCTGAGAGAAATATTGTCGATAAATCTCACAAACGTAACGCTATTGATCACGTTGATATTTATCTAAGAGAATAAGTGTATTTGCATGTTTGAACGTGTTTGCCTTGCATGACATCAATTTGATAGAAACGTATCGCCGTTTGCGGAACTCCTTGTTCGAGGATTAGGATGCTGATCGAGATTTTCTTCCGTGTGAAACGAGTCATTTGTTGGATCTGAAGAGACTGACCGCAGCCACCATATGGCAAATTAGCATGGTTAAGCGGATGGAGAGTTCTGGCTTCTATCTAGACTCTCCGGTCCTATATTTGTCTTCTGTTGTTTTCGGAGGACGTTGTTATTTTTTTTATTTTTTTTCATGGACTTCTCTTGTCCAATTAAACCTTTTCTGCAACTTCCGTCTCCTTATTCAACTTCTGTCCTCAGCAAGATGTTTCTGAGCTGATCCTTGAATCGACCACGTGGCGCTCTACGTCGTCTTTTGCCAGATGCGAGCTCTGAAGAGAGAACTTTTCGATATTTGTGTTTCAAAAGTCCTCTTGCTTTCTAGTGTTTTGTTTATCTAACGTTTTATATACTTAAAAAAAAAGTTGTTTTTATCATCTCAAATACGTAATGTGCATCTACTCTATAGTGTTTCGTAGTGGTGAAGCTTGTGCGTTTCGAGATAGCTGAATACAATGCTGTCGGAAGCTTGTTTTCTTGGTAGGTTTACCCATAATCATAAATGATTCAGAGAAGGGAGAAAATCCGACCCCCAGTAACTGTTACGGTTTTTTTTTGGTATATATATATATATGACTAGTGAGACAATCCAAAAAACTTAACTTCCTTTATAGTCTACCAATAGAAGTTTAACCAATCAGAAGCCGCAGAACATTATATCCATCGTGTATAAAGGCGGCCATCTTTGTTTACCCTACAGAAGGACCAGTGCCAACTTAACAGGCGAAGATGATAAAAGGAAGAACTACGCTCTGCTACTTTGCTACGATATCCACTGCGAACCTGAACTACGCTTTCCTACTATCTCCGAAATATTCACTGCCAACCTCTGGATTCTATACTCGAAGACGACCGTCATGAAAATGTCTAACAGTGACAAGTAACAAGTCATCATGAACATATCTGTAAATCCCTGGAAACGTATATATTATAGATATACAGAGCGCAACGTTTATATTGTCGCAATTTTATATTTTTAATTTTGCGTATTCGCGTTCTTTGTTTTTGATTTTGTCGATTGCACAGTATAGTAGACTCAGTTTGGCACTCTCTGTGAGAATAAGAACAAAATGGCGCAATTTATTCCACCAGAAATTTAGAAACGCTTGGCCTTCGAGACAGAAGTTCCAATACGAAAGTTTCAGAGTGTTTGGATATTAATTTGAGGACAGTACAGGGGACGGATGTGTCTGATGGTGATTACAAAGGTGTTTGTAGTTATCACAAGCGATGACGACGTTACGCCTCTATTTATCTTCCCACAGGGTCTCAGGCTCAACACGGATGTCCTACATAAAATGTCTTGAGGAGGTAGTGCTACCCTGGTTCAAGAGGTTGGCTCCTGCTGGTAGACGTTATATCTAGCAACAGGTCTCTGCACTATGCCACACCAACAGGAGAACCCAGTCATGGCTCTCAGACAATTTCTGCGACTAAATAACCCCTTGCGTCTGGTCACCTAACTCCCCAACCTGCAAAATCGTTTATTATTACGTGTGGGGCGCAATTGAGCGAGAAACCAACAAAACTCTTTGAAACATCAAAAATGAACTGAAGTTAAGATTTATGATAGCATCCATCGACTTCAATAAGGAGACCGTCCAGAAGAGATGGAGGAGATTCTGAAGTCGACTGGAGACTGTGGTTGAATCCACTGGCGATTAAATGGAATAAATTTACTCTAGTATTTCAAGATTTTTGTTTCTATAATTTTGTTAAATATATCTTGAAAAATGAGATGTATGTGTCATTTTCATTTTTTTTTTTTTTTTTTTTTGGTAATTTAGACGACAATTTATCCATCCCACCCTGTATACTGAGGTTGACACAAAATCTATGGAAAAAAATTCCTCATTACGGTATAGGCTGTGGGTGGATTATTTTGACACCTGCCTGACAGTATTCATGATGACTGGATAATTTATGTCTTCCGCCGATGTGTTCTTCGAAGCACCCTCACATTAAACCGAACACGTGTCACATCCTATCTTTTACGCGGGGGTAAAATAAATTTGTTCAGAAATCCTTTACCCAAATTTTTGTATTGAGGTCTGTTCCCCTTCTTTGTCGTGGTTCTGCCTCCGGGAAGTTATTGAATGAATAACAAGAGAAGCCTATTTCCGGCGATTTTACCCTACGGCAGTATACCTCAGACCAATAAATAAGGGTGGTTCAATGAATACCAAATCCACCAGAGACCGGGCACTTTTTCTTCTTGGCTCAATATACGTGCACGAATAAGTACCCATATTAAACCTGACTATTTGTCACATCCTACTGCGTTTGTTTTTAAGGTTAAGTAAATATTGATATTCGGGCTGGGATCAAAGTGTAATATCTGTTCTGCACTGATTTGTTTCTGCTTTCATTCCGTTCGCAGCTTTTTAGTCATGGAAGAGTAGTCGCTTGACTTCCAATCCTACTGCAGCGCGTTACGCATTGAATTGTTAACTGTGAAGAGAAGTCAATCAGGTGCCATCATAACCTATCTTTGTGGGAACTTTAGAGAACATGCTTCTCGGCCATTTATCGGGGATCAGGGCTTAGTCTATGATAACCTATTTATTCAATGGAGAAGACGCCTAATCCGGGCGATTGTATCCCTAAAACAGTAGCTTCCTCACTACAACTAAGGAGGGAGGGTTTGTGGAATACCGACAGCAGCGTAACAGAAGCCGTAGAGAATTGGCAATTTTTGGACTTGACCGACGAGTTTCTCACATTAAAACAACGATTGGTAGGCGTGTAAATAAATGCTCCCTACTCTTCAGGATGGGATCAAATTTTATTTGGTTGGTGCATAATTATCAGGCGTTTTTGTAGGCAAGTTATTTGTTAATAAAATTGCCGTTTTTGTTATTTTTTTTTTAATAAGAATATTATTTTATTTTCAGGTCATATAAATGCAGTGACGATAATCATACGCTCCGGAATAATCATTTAAAAAATGTTATTGGTGAATTGTTAGGTTTCTTTCTTCTTTAAAAACGCCTGATAATTATGCACCAACACTGTTCCAGTACTTCTCTTCCATGTTTCCCAGAAAAGCAATTAAATCGTTCTAGTAACGGGGATTCAAATATATTACACCATCTAATCTATTAGGTAGGTGCAAAAATAATGACGTAATAATGTCGTTTTTTGACGTTACGTCAAAAAACGACATTATTACGTCATTATTTTTGCACCAACCTAATATATAAGTTTGAAATAATGTCTGCTCGACGTTGAACTTTTTTGGGGTGCCATCTTACCAACTGTGTAAAGTTAAATACCCACCGGGTAAAATAGGCGTGAAATCTTATGCTGCGTCAACCTTTCTATCTGAATGTCTTGACCAGTTAAAATGCCAACATTCGAAATCTATTTTTCGCCTGTACTCGAACCAAATACTCCAGTAGCAAAAATGCAAATATCTAACCATAATCAGTAATGTCTTATGCGTGATAAACACTTGGGCAATCAGGTATCTTTCGATACAGGACTGGAGAGGCAGATTTTTTTCCGCAATAGGTTGCCATTTCATTCTGTGGTAGACCAGTTACTATCCAAGGCTATGGAACCCTGCCTGCCCTGTTATATTCCCAAGAGTATTAGCACGTAAATGAATGCGGTAGACCAGTTGCCATCCAAGGCTATGGAACCCTGTCTGACCTGTTATATTCCCAAGAGTATTTGCACGTAAATGAATGCGTTAGACCAGTTGTCATCCAAGGCTATGGAGCCCTGCCTGTTATATTCCCAAGAGTATTAGCACGTAAATGAATGTAATGGATTCGCTTGGAATTCGAACTCGACTCCCCGATTCCTCAATCCGAGCCGCTATCCATTACTCCACCATGCCATAATAGACGTCTTACATCTAATTTTTGCATGATGTAAAAAACACTTTATGAGGTTGTCCCTTATGATTATATTAATGGAATATGAGACAGTCTTGCCAACGACTGTTCTATCCAGCTCAGAGTATAGTAAAGTGAATGCGGGACAGTATCCTCAAAGATGAACAAGAGAATGCACGCAACTGTGGTTCTACAGAAGGATGCTGAGCATAACATGAACCATGTGTGCAATGACGAGGTTTTAGAGAAAATAGAAACAAAAAGTAAACTTATACTTAACACTAGTTGAGACTGTTGAACTTTCTGGGGTACATAATGAGGAAAGAGGGCTTGGAAAATCCGATACTCACAGGACGGATTTAAGGCGAGAGGGACAGATAAAAACAACGCATAACACATTTAGTGAGCTTCAGTAAATGGATGGCGGGACGGGGTTTAAGAGAAATAACAACATTTATTAAGAGCTAAAATGGACAGGAAATTGTGGAGAGCCATGATCGCCTACGTCCTGCGGGAACACAACACGTAAAGAAGATTAGCTTAGTTTGGCACAAGGTTAATAAAGTGCGTATCAACTGACTGGATTTCTCATGGTCTACGATATGAGCTTCCTTATTATTTCTCCGCAAGGTACCAAGTATTATATTCATAATAAGGCACAAAGGAATTGTATGGGTCACGCAGTTAAAATCAAACTCATTCTCGCCGACCATTTGTGCTACTATTGTTCTACAAGGGGATTCGTACGAAGGACATTTCTCTATGTTATTATTACGGAGTTTGATACTATCTGGTTACCTCGTACGTCCGGCCTTATGCCAAACAGTGTGTATCTGTCTATATTTCTGAGATGAGGCATTGTAATTATTTACATTGTTTGGACTGTTGCCCTCATTTTTATTGCCATATTCACGACGTTTCGACGGTTGTACGCTCCTTTTGAGTTCACTACCTGGCAACTGCAGGTGTGGACAAAAACTTGGAGAGTTGAGTTAAAGATCCATGACATGTGGAACTAGAACAATCTAACTCTGTGGAGGAAATAAAAGGTTCAGTTCGAAATTCCAGGCACCTGAAGAAGGCCGGAGCTTCCAACGGCCGAAACGTCGTGAATATGGCAATAAAGATGAGGGCAACAGTCCGAACAATGCGAATAAAGAAACAGTGTTTAATAAATCTTTCGGGAACATCATTTTGGTGTAATAGCAAACGTGTCTCGTTAATCATTACTAGCGAATTCAAACGAAAATAGGTGCTCCATATTTCTGGACATTATCAAAACTAAGTTACTATACTGTAGTGGTTAACAAGCTATTTTTGATCTTGAATGGATGCCGCATACTTGTGACATAGCACAAAGACACGCTTAATAAATTAATAGTCAGTTATGTGCCAAGTGCGATATATGCGCAGGTGATACATGATCGATTTTTTCCCGCAATACGTTGCCATTTCTTTTTGCGGTAGACCAGGCTATAGAACCTGGTCTGCCCTGCTATTTATCCATAGATGGGAAGAGAAGAAGAGGATTCATACCTTTCCCAGGAGTATTAGCACATAATTGAATGTAATAGATTTGACTGGAATTCGAACTCAGCTCTCCGATTCCTCAATTCGAGCCACTGTGCTTAATAAATGACAAAGCCAATATATGTGATTTCGCCTCTGTGCGAGCTCGTGCGCGCGAGTGTGTGTTTGGGTTATATAATATGCATGAGATAGTGAATAATTGGAAAGCTCTGTATCATGGGAAAATGGATTGTTCGCTGCATCTGCTTCTCACATTATAGATTCTTTGAGTGTGTATATATATATATATATATATATATATATATACAAAATTATTTAATGTTCGTTTTTATATTATGAATCAAAAACAACCGGGTGATGGGTGAGGAAAAAGCGAACTGCAGAATGATTAGGAGAAGAGGATGAAGACAGTTGAAAGGGGACGCGAAAAAAAGAGCAATAAAGCTTGGAAATAAAATGGAAAAAAATAGAAAAACAGAAAAAAAAACCTAGAAAGTAGACTGAAAAAAAAGAAAAAGACGAATGAATGAGAAGGGGGGAAAGAGAGAAGGAAGGAGAATGATAAGGAAATAATCGAATAAAAAATAAAAGAACAAAAGAAATATCCAAAAGAGTGAGAGGGGGGGATTAAATCTGCACATAGATAGATAGATAGATAGATAGATAGATAGATAGATAGATAGATATGGAACTATTCATTTTTAAAAAAATTGGAAAAATATTGAAAATTTCCCCATAGATGATGGGGACCTTTTCTATGATCTGTGATAGGTGATCATGATGATCATTGCTCTCCATAGCTTTCTATAACTTGTGGGTTTTAACAGTTTTTCTCCATTCTAAGGACCCCTTTCCTGTTCCGGCATCCATTCAAACAAACTATTCAGGTAAGTTACTCGCTGCCTTCCCAATCTCTCTTGTCCTCAATATGCCCCACGTGGGATAAATTTTCCAAACTCGCCATTCTCATTATGTGACCATGGAATTTCAGCTGTCTTTTCTAGATTTTCTGTATATAATGTTCTTTCTTTCGTTCTTGTTGGTTACTAGTCCCATCCATGGAATTTTTGGTACCTTTCTATAGAATCGTATTTTTACTGATTATAGTTTTTATTCCTCATCATTAGAGAAATTGTCAATACTTTCTGTTTTCTTGCAGTTCATGGTTAATCGTATTTTTCTCGCTTATGAAATAATAAAAATATGGATCTATAAATGAAGAGAATACCATCGACATAATAGATGAACAAAGAGAATGTTTTAAAGAAAATGGACAAAAAAGCACATATTCTTTGAGACAGATAAAGGCAGTTGAAGTTTAGGTACATATAATATAGTAAGGGGAATTTGACATTCCAAGGATAGACTGGAAACAAAAAGGGCAGAGTAAACCAGCGAGTAACCTACTTATCGAGCATGGGTATAGAAGAAAAATTTCAAAAGAGCAACAAAAAAATAAGAAGAGGTGGTGAGCCATAATCACTAACGTCCTGAAAAGAAAAGGCGCAAAGGTGAAAGAGTAAGAGTTTTGTTTAGCGGTATATCAGCCTTTGTGGGTTATCTAATGCCGAAATCTAAATATTTTGAACGCAATGTGTTTTTTTTTTTTTTAAGATAATAATGGTTTTGGTGATGCAAGTTTTACTAATTAACCCAAAGCTGGGGAAGAGGTGGATGCATACCTTTCCCAAGGGTATTTGCACCTAAGTTAATATAAAGAAACCAACTGGAATTAAAACTTGACTTTCCGATTAGCAATTCAGTGCCATTATGCATTACACCACTCGCACATCCGAGCTTACTATCGGTTACACGACGAGAGCAAGCTAGACAATGTAATATGGCTGTAAATCTGGAGTCAGCTCGAACACCGATCACTAGATACAGACAATAATCTCCAACCCTCTTAGTCACTAAGCAGAATAGAAAATATGAAAGTTTTACAAACAGAAAAAAAAAAGACAAATATATCCCAACTTGTCCTGGAAATAAAGTGCAAACTAAGCACACAGTCGATTAATTTTGGGATTACTTATTAAGAACTGTCTTGTATTTTTTGTGTTGAAGGAGAGGGCGAAAAGGTAGTGTACTTGGTATTCCCAAGCAGTCACTCATCTAGATACTGACCAACACGACGTTGCTTAACTTCGATGTTTAGCGGCATATCAACCTCTGTGGGTTATTTAATACCGAAACATAAATATTTTGAACGCAGGATTTTTTTTTAAAGATAATAATTGATTTCGTGATACAAGTTTTACTAATTAACCCATAGCTGGAGGAAGGCGTGGATTCATACCTTTCCCAAGGGTATTTGCGCTTAATTGAATATAACGAACCTAACTGGAATTGGATCTCGACTCTCCTATTAGCAATTAAGAGACATTATGAATTATATCACATGCACATCCAAGCTTATAGCACTTGATAATCCCAAACAGTCACCCGCCCAGACCAAGCTCGACAATGTGATATGGCTGTAAAACTTAACTTGGCTCGAACACCGATCATTAGAAATAGAAAATAATACGCAACTGTCTTAGCCAGTAAGCAGAATTGAAAATATGAAAGTTTTACAAACAGAAAAAAAAATATAAATATCTCCCAACTTGTCCTGGAAATAAAGTGCAAACTAAGCCCACAGTCGATTACTTTTGAGGTTACTAATTAATTAATATCTCATATTTTTTGTGTCGAAGGAGAAGGCGGGTAGGTATTGTACTTGGTATCCCCAAGCAGTCACCCATCTAGATATTGACCAGACACGACATTGCTTAATTTCGGTGAACATACGGTAACAGGTGTTTCAACATGATGTAGCCGTAAGCCAAGAAGTAAAGTTTGTTTAGTAAGTTACGTATTCGACACCCATCCTGGTGCTCGGACAAATGAACGTAGGTAAGAGACGTTATTTCGAACCCTGATTTTAAAAGCAGGTAGGTCTTATGAAAGAACTGTTGTGCAAAATAGAATCAGGAGAGATCAAATTCCTGACTTATTCATTTGCGTTCGCTTTCGCGCAAAAGCACCATGGGAAATGTATGAACGCGTCTCTCTTCTCTCCTCCAACCTGAGTGCCGCGAAATAGCAGGGGAGTAAGGCCTATCTAGACTTCAATACCAAGCAGTTTTAAAGGAGTAACACATTGAATCCTGAAAGTTGGTGGCGGGAGTGGGCGTGGCAAAGAGAAACCATTCCTCAATATTCCTGAATAATGCGTAGGAATTTGCAGATAATGATTATATTTAAATGAAGCTGTGGAGAGTTATGATCTCCTAGAACCTGAAGGAACATGGCATTTAAAACGAAATGTCTAAGCGGAACGTGAATGCAGTACCATGTCGGAATATGATTTTGCATTCAAATTCACAAAACTGTAAGTAGGGGAGGTTCAAATTTAAGCTGAAATGATACG
Organism: Acanthosepion lycidas; assembly: GCA_963932145.1. Lineage (NCBI taxonomy): Eukaryota > Metazoa > Mollusca > Cephalopoda > Sepiida > Sepiidae > Acanthosepion > Acanthosepion lycidas. Next base: position 39,030,800 of record OZ010585.1, on the reverse strand, counting down.
TTTTCAGTCGTGACTTCAAAAGTTGAACAACTGCGTGCCCAGCTGCGTCTGATATGTGTGCGCTTGCGAAGAACCGTGGCATATGTCGGTTTATAAACTAGTGTAATGAATACGCATACACCTGAGTTCCCCCGTACAGTAATATGATTGGCTGGTGTCAGCTATAAATACAGATTGATATGGAGGTACAGAGAGGACGCCAATGGACTTCACCTATTGACTACGTCGATTGCATACCACTACGACGAGGACCAGTCCATTAGTGTTACCTGCTAGATTGTCCTACCCGATTCCAGTAGTCAACAACCACTTTGCTACCTCAAACAAATATATCCCTTTCCGGGACATATGATAAACAAAGGCTCAACAGAGGTGTCGAGTCGTCAGTCAGTCATCGCACGAGGCAGTGTAAGGATCAAGTGTCGGATGATAGCACGAAGCCTTTCCAGAATAGAAGTTAAAGAAGAAAAACAAATGTAATGTTAAACAATGTCTGACACATTCCAATCTACTCCGGTTTTTCGCCAAACACCAATGTCAAATATCACTGGGAATTTCAGCCTCCTTTGGATAAGGCTAGGGGCATTTACAATACACAATTTCAAGGCAGATTTAAGAATATCGGCGGGAATTTCAAGTGAATTCTCTGGTTGCATCCCAATTTTTTTCTTATCTTTTTGGCAATAGAAGCTTTTTCAACACGTGACCACATGAAACGTAGCAAATTTCTTTATAAATGAATAACCTTTCAATAACTTTTGTGTACAAAACGATTTATAAAAAATTAAGGACAATTTTTAGAAAAAGGACACATTTACAAGAGCGAAAGAAATACATCCCACGTATACCTCCTAGAATATCTCTCACATAATGGCAAGATAGTCGTTGCAATGTTGTCTTCATCTAGATCTAGCTAATGTCTTACCATTTCTTAAGATGTCTATGTCGGAGGAATATCTTCTGCACCCTGTGTAAAAAATAATAGACTTACCCGTTTAAGCCCGAAAATAGGTTTTATGAAAAGAAAATGTTAGGAAGGAAGCGCCCATCTATACTGGAAAGGTGGGTAGCTGTTAATGGACATAATAAACCTATTTTCCTGAAGAATTGTTTTAAGAGAAAGATTTTAGAAATTTCAACCGAAAGTAGCAATGGGTGCTCGATCAATAAATGTCGAATCTTTACGTGTAAGGAAACCGCCAATATTATCATTACTATTAGAGACTAGGAGAATAAATCCTACACTTGACGCCCCACACTAGCACGATGTGACACAGCGACAGTTTAATGTGCGGATTCCGTGCGCAGGCACCTGGACCAGATCCAAAATTCACCCAGTCTCAGAAACAGTCAGTTGAGCTGACATCAGTATTGTTAACGACTCCTCTTCTCGAATTTAGTTGAATGAGGGAGATACTTTCGCGGTCAACTATTCCCTTAGACCGGTCACTTCTGCATAAGATTTTCAGCTGATATAATCAGTACCATTGGAGATAAGAAGAATAAATCCTGGATTTGGAGCCCCACACTGGCAGGATGTGACACATTAATGTGGGGAGTCCGAATGCGTACACCTGGACCACGTCCAAAAGTCGCCTAGTCTCCGCAGCCGTCAGTTGAGTTAACATCGGTACTACTATCGACTCCCCTACATTTAGTGAAATGCGGGGGGTACTTTTGCTATTCCCTTAAACCGGTCACTTCTACATAATATTTTCAGCTGAGCTACGTATGCAGCTGATATAGTCATGACCATTGAAGATAAGGAGATTAAATCCTGTACTTGACGCCCCATATTGGCAGGATGTGACACAAGGTCAGTTTAATGTGAGGAGTGCGAGGAGTGTACACCTGGATCAGGCCCCAAAAGTCTCCGCAGCCGTCAATTGAACTAACATCGGTACTGCTACTGAATTCTCCCCATCTTCATTTAGTGGAATGAGGGTGGTACTGCCGCGTACAGCTGTTTTCTTAGACTGGACACTTCTCAATATTATCAGCTGAGCTCCGTCCGCAGACAGAAACACAATTGAGGTATAAAATATTGTTAATCCACCTAATGGCAGATAATACACTATGATCCCAGCTAAGTGAAGAATAGTATAACACTAGCAGCTTTGTTAGTGAATGCCAAATATTTCCTTTTTTTTTCCATTTTTAATTATATCACTCCATACAAAGCGGTAGATCGACTAATAGACAAACAAGCGCGAAAGAATATGAAGAAACAAAAACATTATTACAGAATGAAAACAATAGACGAGTAAACGATTACATCGAGCCAATTCAACTGTGAATTGATGACATTTTGCTGCATTCTAGTACTTCGTTTAAAATTTAAAAAAATCTAGGTAATAAAGTTAAGAGTTTATCCAAACAATTATCATGAAAATATTTATAGAAAAGTCACAGGCAAACTACATTACGACGGCGAGAAAATAACTGAAGCTGAGATGGCATCAATGATATTGCTCATTCTTCTTTAGATTTTATCAAGAATTTCTAAATTTACAGTAGGAGACCCGGTCCATATGTGGTAGTAATATTCAAAGAATGGACGAACGGTAGACTTGTAAAGGGTGTTCCAATAACGTGGACCGATTTTAATATGAATTAATTTTAAGCGCGTAATGATTTTTTCTTTTCCTTTCAGATTTGGCGGATATTTGGGCAATATTACTTTTCACACACAATTGTCATGGCTTAAATAACATGATCCAACAGAGAAAGAGATACATTTTCACCAATAACACTGATTTATTTACTGCTAACTTTGATCCGTCTTAATGAAACACCCATATATATATATATATATATAATCCGTCTTAATGAAACACCTTTAGATATATATAAGATAGATGCATGAGTGAAAAATCGTCTAGCACAACACAGTGAACCAACTTTCTTATCAGCAGACCTAGCAATGGATTCAATATTATATTCGCATTTCATGTCAAGAGAAATGTCATATATTAGCAATACGATAACCATTAAGAAGCTTTGGGAAGAGTAGATAGTCAGTTGTCCAAATATGTATCGTATGATTAATTCTTCCAGAAAGATTTCTAGGATTTTAAGCAATGTGATATATTCAAATTTTACTCTTTGATACTGACTTAGGCTGGCTGTTGATTTAATCCGTCATAAAATTCCAAAATATTTCTCAGACGATAAAATCAGGTAAAAATAATGCACTTATTGTTGCTCTAATGTGTCGTCTTTTATTTCCTTTAATAAATCAGCTTTCTCTGTTTTTATTTATTTATTTTTGTGCAAATTGACAGTCTTCTATTTACGAGTTATAAAAAGAATCGTTGGACGGAGACATCTCGAACCGGTGAAATTCCCTCGGGGATTGCTGAGGAAGAAACCTGAAAAGAAGATCATTTATTTTTCTTTTTGTTTATATATTTTGACATTGATTAGTTATCGACTTCTTATCTAATCTTAGATCTGAGAAAATTGATTAAGCTTGCAATGAATGTATCACACAATATCCACGTGTTGTAAATGAGTCTTGCCGGTTGCCATGTTGTCTTCGTTCATATAATAAAACAGAATGCGCTGTATTGAACTTGAAAAAAAAATTACAAACACGGAGAAATGTCTTTATTGTTCTGAGTCCGGTACATGAGCTTAAATCCTATTCAGGGGCAATGACGCGTACCGTCCCAGGAGATTTATTTGAATATTCATTATTTTCAATTAGATTTAGATTTATTTGAAGTGCTTAAATGGTGCATGGATTTGATTCAGGCGTCATTCCATTCCCCAAAATCCTAGAAATGTTTTCAAATTAAACATAGAGACTTAACAATATCTCTCACAACTATCTCTCAATATTTCCCACATTTTTATCTTTCGCTATCACTTTGTGTGCGTATATATATATATATATATATATATATATATATATATATATATATATATATATATATATATATATATATATATATATATATATATATATATATATATATATATATATATATATATATATATCAAGGCTCAATCAAATTAATACTAATATGAGTGTTTGAGCCTTTTATATTATATTCTTACTGTGTCCTGGACATTGAGTTCTATCTAGATTCTATCCTCTTGGGAATTTATACGGTGGCGTAATGGATAGCGGCTTGGAGTGAGGAATCGGAGAGCTAAGTTCGAATTCCAGTCAAATCCATTTCATTCACTTACGAGCTAATACCATTGGGAAAGGTGTAAATCCTCTTCTCCCTCCAGGTATGGGTTCTATAGTCTTGGATGGCAACTGGTCTAGGAGAAGGACAACTCTGAATTCAAAACCTGTGGAGGGTCGTTTGGGGACACTGTGGCACGCAGTGTACCAGGTCTGTGTATTCGGTCCTCCAAAAAGTGTAGATGGTCCTGCACGAAATCTTCGCCACTATAATCAAATCTCATGTGCTGTTGTCGGTCTCTCGGTTTCCTAGGAACCGATCTGCTTGACACTCATACGTCGAATTCGAAGCGTGAATCGAATATATATATATATATATATATATATATATATATATATATATATATATATATATATATATATATATATATATACATCGATCGGACTGTTATCTTCATCTTTATTGACAATGCTTCGGCCGTGTTATGCTCCTGCCTTCTTCAGATTATATACGTTAGAATTTCGAACGAATTCTTTTTAATTCCAGAGATGAGATTGTTCTAATTCCTCATGGTCCCAAGGCCGAGTGAATTCTATCGTTGTTTGTGTGACACAAAATGTTACTAAAAAAAAGTAGATAAAGAGAGAAAGAGAGAGAGAGAGAGAGAGAGAGAGAGAGGCGGGGCGCAGAAAAGGGAATTGGCGTGAATATTTTCAAATTCTAGTCACGGCCATTGGCTTCAGATTCTCACAAAAAAAAAATGTGAAATGTGAAAATATCTCCGTCTACCACCTGCATGAATTCTTTAGGATTGGTTGGCAAAGAGTTTAGCAGAAGTAAAACTCTAAATTCCCAAACCAAAAGGCACGGGGCTAAAAACTACACATCGTGAAAAGATTTTTCCTTCTCAGTATTAGCTCCGTGCATGCTGAGTTCATATACGCCAACTGTCTCAATGCGCGCCAATACACACACACATGCGTGTGATCTCTATCTCGCGCACACGAATACACACACGTAATCACACACATACACACACACAGACACACACACATATATATATAATATAATATATATATATATTATATAATATAATATAATATATATATATATATATATATATATATATATATATATATATATCATTATATATATAAATATATATAATTATAATATTTTTATTATAATAAATTACACTAAAACCATTTTCCATCGCTACACACACACACAAAAAAAAAACTTTCATGTTTCGATTGTACTTCTTCAGGCGATGGTAGATAACTTGTGATAAAAATGATTTATTAGGGAAATTAAAAAAATGAACAATAAGAAGCGTCTGGATTCTAAAGAAAATATATTAATTAATTGTCAGATTTAATCCATTTCATACTATGTTATCATTTCTTACGTTAAGTTAGGCTTCTTGAGCAGATTTGATTGATCGAAAAAAATCGTCGAAGAATGTGTGTTTAATAACAGTAATTTGGACTTTCTTATCTGAGAGGATTAAAATAAAAATAAAAAGACATAATATATCTAGATATTTCAACCTAGCATGCTCGAATATATATATATATATATATATATATATATATATATATATATATATACAAAGAGAGAGAGAGAGAGAGGGGTGAGGGAAAGTATTTGAGCAGCAATTCAGCTTGTACACAGCTTTCATTGAAAACGCACTGTGATTAATCTCATACTTTTTCTGATTTCTTTTTTGCGGCATAGAGTGCCAAAGAAGTGAGCAAATCATCTTTCGATCTTTCAATCTGACAGCTTTCGATCAACCAATTCGCTATTGTCAAGGATATTTGTCTACCTACGTAGCAACAGAAATGTGTTAATACATGAACACACAGAGAGACACGCATGCAATATATATATATATATATATATATATATATATATATATATATATATATATATATATATTGTATTTAAGCAGCAATCCGTCGACTTATCACCAAAAATAACAACAGACCAGCAAAATCAAAACTACAAAGAACCAATATTATTTACATGTTCAAATGCCCCTTAAGGAATTGTGTTCCTGATCAATCTAAATTCATAAATCGGTCACATTACTACATGTCTCTTCAGAAAACATATGTTACACCTATCTGACCACAGCTCCATTAAAACTCATTTTAACACACAAAAGACATGCCAGAATACATCCGAAACATACTAGTGATCAAAAATTGTGGATGTTCTAATAATAAAAAAAAGAAAAAAGCCAACACTCAATAATATTAACAACAAACACGGCCACAATGTACTGACAGTGTTCGGAAAATAAAACATCCTTATAACTCTAGATACATACACACAATCCATACATCCATTTAAAAAAAAAAAAAATAATGATCCTTGATAAAGGCTAAAAGTATAGTCAAAAGCCCTCGGAATTCCAGAACATTTGGACAGTTCCTACCCAATCTGTGTCCAGAAAAGAAAACACCTGTTCGAACACAAGAAAAATTAAATAAAATCACAGTAACTTGTATGTCGTCTTAACTGTAATATATATATATATATATATATATATATATATATATATATATATATATATATATATATATATAAGAAAGAACAGTAAGATATATAACCCGGTGTTCTTATAGATATTTTTATTTTTACAAAATAGTGCTTAATGTAAATTTACAGAGCATTAATATTATAAATTAATTGATTTAAAATGTGTTTTTCCGCTACACAGTTCTAACCATGTTTCAAAAATGGAAGGTCCGAATTTAATTTTGTAATTAAATTAAAGACATTAGTTCCGTTTTAAAAGTTACTCCAAAGTTAGCTTGAGGAGGAAATGGAACTAATGTCTTTAAATTAATTACAAAATTAAATTCGGACCTTCCATTTTTGAAACATGGTTAGAACTGTGTAGCGGAAAAACATATTTTAAATCAATATATATATATATATATATATATATATATATATATATATATATATATATATACTTGGTGTATCAAATTCTATCATATAATTTAATAATTATTGGTTAGAATTTTTTTTTTTTATTTTACCTGTATTTTAACGATCTGAATAGGTATTATAACATGACTTTGTTGTCAGACTTTTTGAAATTTCCTATAATTGTATTTTGATTGGTAATTATATTTAGTCACCACCCCCCCACCCCCACGTGGGCGTCTTGTGGCACAAGGCCGGTTTAACGTGGGCACTCCGAGCCCGTGGGCTCGGCCAAAAATTTACCCATTGAACCCGTATAAACGGGTTCAGGGCCGGTCTGCCTCCCCGAAGGAGACTCCGCCCTTTGGCGTAGCCTCCTTCGGGTTCCTCCCGCCCGAAAGCAGAGAGTTGAACCGAACCGTCGACGGGACTCTAGCTTTTGGAACAACGTTTTCCCCTTGTGAAGGGTCGTTAACTAATTTGAAACTTTTAAAACCATTTATTTTACATTCAACATCATCACATGATAAGACACCGAGGGTGTTGAAACAAAATGGCTATATTTGTAGTGATTTTATAACATATTTATGTTATAAATTTTGAAATAAATAATTATATATATATATATATATATATATATATATATATATATATATATATAATGAAAGAGAGAATGTAAGAAAGTGAGTAATTATGAACGTGAGAAAGAAAGAGAATATAAGGAGGAACCAGTCCACGCAATATTTTTCTACTTCCTCAGACATCGTTGTGCGTGTACAAGTTGTGTTTGAAGATTGGTGAGAAAAGGATTAGGAGGGGGCGGAAATTTAATGAAATCAAATTTCAATGTGATTTTATTTCCCTGGGAATAAAAAAATGTAAATCTAATCAAATAATACTTAATTGCAATTTGATTTTCCTGGTCGATAGGCACTAATTTACTATTAATGAAGACGCCCAGCCAAAAACAGTGAAAGGCAAATCTGGGAAGCTGATACGTAATCAAGGGAGATAATCAGAAGTCTTTGTTTTTATATGATGCACATAGTAGAACGGTCTAAACCTGTTTGATTATGAGAAAGGACCATGTGCCGAACAGAAGAAATGGAAAGACGAATATATACATACAGTAATATAAGCATGTTATTAAGCATATATGTAAGTAAAAGATAAACAAATCAAAGAATTACAAATATGTACGCAAGCACGATACACACACATCCATATATACATATATACATGATAAAATATTTTTATCATGTTTTAAGGAATGCTATACATATGGGTAAAATTGCTCAATATACAGATATAGAACGTATGTAAATATAAAAGTGAAGTCAACTCCCAGTAGCGACCGTCTGTTTCATGCTAAACACAATCAACATGGCCTGACGATTGCGTTTTGCATGAAAGAGACTGTCGCCTCTGGGTATTGATTTCAGTTCCACTTTATAAATATATATATATATATATATATATATATATATATATATATATATATATGTGTGTGTGTGTGTGTGTGTGTGTGTTTCTGTGTGTGTGATTATATGTGTGTATATATATACATACATATATATATATATAAATTATGTATATATATATACATATATTTATATGTGTGTGTGTATGTCTATATGTTTGATTGTCTGTCTCTCTCACTATATATATATATATATATATATATATATATATATATATATATATATATATTTAAAAGAAAAACAGACGACTTTAAGGGACCATTATAATAATTTATTTCACCAGAGTCCTATTACATTGAATTTAAATATATATATATATATATATATATATATTGTCTTATGGATAATCCTGGGCTTCACGCTTTTGCGATGATGATCATGATCGCCAAAGCGTGAAACATAGTTTTACAAACTCATATCCATACGACTGAATATGTTAGCTCTGTCACTGACATTGAGCACTTTCCAATAATTCTCACGTATATATATATATATATATATATATATATATACTATTATACTTTTTCGCCATCAACTAAGGTAGTTTTAAATTAATATCAGTTCTCAGCCTCAAGGTATCATTCCTCCAGGTAATAACTCTCCATCGGAAGGGGGCTGGCATCATTAATTGGCGCCTGAGGCTTCCACAACTGGAGAAATGCCCATAGAACTTGAGCAAGTTTTCCACTTTAAACCTCAACCTCAACTTCAACTTTGTATCACATTTGATAGCAGCGTGGGCACACTGTAAAATCTCTACATACATACATACATACATACATACATACATACATATATATATATATATATATATATATATATATATATATATATATATATATATATATATATGAAATGTACATACATTGTGTTTGATAATTACAACCGGTAAATACGGAATGTAAACATATTGTTTCTTTATTGTCTAGACACAAACTGTTTATCTGACAACCCCAATCTCTTACACTTCACACACACACAAACACACAGACACACAGAAACATACACATACACACACAAACACACACACAAACACACACATACACAAACACACACACACACACTCAAACACACACACACACACACACCTTATTTGTCTTATCCTATCTTTTTAATTATTGATTACTGCTTATCGATTATATTGTCCGACTTTTAAAGCACGAAGTGCAGTAGTCTTTGCTTCTTCTTTTGTAAGTTTGTGTTTTTCTGACTTTTTTTTTGTTGTTTTTTTTTTTTGTTTTTTTGGATATTCTTCGGAACGTTTAGTCTAATCAAATTCATGATGAAGATGGAAAAAATATTAATGTCCATACGAAAAATAAGTGAGTAGAAATACAGAGAAAGAAAAATATCTAAAATGTTGAAGAGAAAACATATTTTCACTGAATTGCTAAATATTAAATTAAGAAAAATATGATTAATCTTAATTTCATTGAAACCAATTAAGAAAATGTATTTTAATTTTTTTCCAAAAAAATAGCTGAATCAAGTGCTAAACTTCCCTTTTCAAGAGGTTTTCTTTAGAATAATACCCACCAAAAATATGCATTTTGATATGGATCAAAATTTTATTCCCCGGTCTCCTATCGAGGATCACAGTGTAATATCTGTTCTACTCTGCTGTCATATGTTTCTGGATATGAGCGCAGTATCTCTATCATCCGAATATTCGCAGCGTGTAGAACCGGGTTTTACAGGCTTTAAAGATACACACACACAGACACACAGACACACACACACATACACACACATACAAACACATACACACACACACACATATATATATATATATATATATATATATATATATAAGGCAGGATGTGTGTATGTGTGTGTGTGTATGCACGGCTGCAATTTTCGATGATTTGCGCCAAAATTTACATGCATGTGTTCCACGTTAGCGGGAAGGCCAAGACCGACTTTGCATTTCCAAACTCCCATAGATAGTGGAAATAATCGATTTTTTTCATGCTTCTATGGTAGTTTTCATGTAGTTTGCGGCCATTTTGTACTGGCCAGAATAAGAGCCTATAGCTGGCTGCCACGAATAGGCAGAAAGATTCAATTGGCTAGCGTGAGAGCCAACAGCTGACTGACACGAATGTTAACTAGCATGAAAAAAAATCTATAGCTGCATTCGTCACAAGTGGGAAAAATTTAAATCTGCATGGCACTTTACTCCAATAGGCTCATTCGCTTGCTTAAACACAACGTTGATTCTGATACCGCAGAACAGGGTTGAGTGTGAAAAAGTATTTGTTGTTAACATTCTTTTTTCATTCGGTTTTTCCAGTTACGAATCCTTTTTTAAAGCTGATCGTTTTGTGTTTTGTGTTTATTTTGTTTAGTTCTTTTTTCCTAACAGATTTAATGTTTAGTATAGAGCTTAGAAAAATTCTCAGTGAGATAGGTAAGAAGTAAGGCATGTAGCAACATCAGCATGACAAAGGGCACTCTTTTAAAGGCAAGGAAGGGCAAAAATATTTTAAGTCAAGTGATAGCGATTGTTCTATGAGTCGTAAGATTTTTGAATCAAGCAAGGGCAACGCCAGACCATGCTGCTAGTATATATATATATATATATATATATATATATATATATATATATATATATATATATATATATATATATATTATATATATATAAATTTGAAGATGATGAGAAAGGGGATGGGGGTAAGAAAAAAAGGACAGGGATGAAGGCAAGAGAAGATGGCGATTGACGCTACATTTATATTTTTGAATATTGTAATTATCAGTGAAGCAATTGTGAGAAAGAGAGTTCTGATGTCGGGAAGTACCAGGAGAGAAACTGTTGGAATAGAAGCGGTGGTTATATTTAAGCATTTCAAAAGTAAATAGTTGGGACCTAGTTGCCAATCTAGTAGCACGCTTAAGTTAATGTAGTCGGGGAGCCAAGGAAAAAAAAATCTCTTTAGAGCAGTAGCCATGAAAATATTTGTAGAAAAGACAGAGAGAATGTCCGTGAGGAAGTGTCTGAAGTCGAGAATCTAATTCAGAATCGATTACTTTACATATTCTTCTCATATAACATAATATAACATATAGCATAACACATAACATACAGAGATATCACATAACAGTTCAGTGCTCTTATTTTTTAATGAAGGGTTCCTGATCCCATATTCAAATGGAGCGTCTACTGAATCACGAGTATCCACTTAACGTTTAAAGCGATATATACATACATATATGAATAAATATATTCTTAATTTGTGCTATATTTATGGGATACAGGGCTCAATATCAGAGATAACGCGTGTGTAAATATAAAAGTCAACACTTAGAGGCGACAGGCTGTTTCATGCAATACTCTTTTGAAATAGCCTGTCGCCTCTAAGTGTTGACTTCAATGTTCACTCATATATATATATATATATATATATATATATATATATATATATATATAATGAAACAGTGTGTTGCTACTGATTGTTTACTCCAATGTTCACTTTTACACACACACACACACACACACACATATATATATATATATATATATATATATATATATATATATATATATATATATATATATATGTATACCAGTGTGCATTTGCCTTCAAAATTGACGGCAAGAAGGAATGTATTATTATATGTAATATATTGTAATTAATTTTCATTTCATCCATGTAAATTTTTTCAATATAAAGAAGTTCGTTGTTAACATTAATAATTGATAAATGCACAATTTATAAACATCTCGGGAAAGATATTAGTATTTTATCCTCATAAATGTTACTTATTTACAAGCATTTTTTTTTTTTTTTTTTTTGCGGAAAAGTTCACAAAGCCCAATCACGTAAAGCTGTCCATCCTTCTACTAAGGTTTTTGTTAAATGTCAAAATCCTGAATGTCGAGATTACGTGTAATTTAGTTCTTACTGCGAACTATGACGCTCTAGGGACCAGTTCTCTTTTTAATTAATCGCAGCTTCAAATACCAACTCGTGTGAAGATGGAGGAAAAGACTGGGCCTGCTTTGTCTTTAGCTTTTTACGCGTGGACGTGAATGTAGTCTTTTGCACACTGCCCCTCAATTGCTATACAGAAAAAAAAACTTATATATATCTATTTCTATATCTATATATATATATGTGTGTGTGTGTGTGTGTGGCGTATTATATTTAAGGATGACTGTTTTCTAACCTTATATGCCTGTGTCATGAATCGATGAACTTTGTTTAAAAGTGTTGTGGTGTCCTCCCTTTAAAGAGTGTATGTTGGACTCTTCCGCCTACTATAATATTATTAGGAGAGAAGGTATTAGGGGAACAGTTGAATAGATTGTTCATCACTGTCAAACTCTCTGCCTTGAGCAGAGAAGAACACGGACGAGGCTTTGTCGAAGGGCAAAGTTTCTTCCGAGGAGATAGACAGGCCCTGAATTCGTTTATGCGGGTTCTAAGGGAATATTTTTGGCCGAAACTATGGGCTCAGAGAAACCATGGTAAACTCGACCTTGCGCCACATACATACCTCGTGGTGGTGAGGGAGGCCTGTTAAATATTAACAGTCGAATAGATCTGTTTCAGCCGTGCTGGTCAAACTCTCTGCCTCCGGGCAGAGAGGATCCCCAGACGAGGCTATGTCGAAGGGCAGAGTCTCGTCTCGGAAAACAGCTACCCGACCCCGTTTTATACAGGGTCTATGGGGAATTTTTGGTCGATCCTAAGGGCTCGGATTGCCTTACATTAAACTCGGCCTTGTGCCACATCCTACTTCGTGGTGAGACTAGTAAATATAACAGTCGAATAGACTGAACGCTGGGCCAACCGACACACACTCACTAGTCGTGTAATACCTTTCTGTTGTACTTACTGTTTAATACATGATATATCGGTAACACTTGTTTTTGTTGTTTCTTTAACCATTTACTTGGTCACAACAAAAAGTAAGGAAAAAGATTTTAATTTGTTTTAGTTCTTGAAATATTCGATTTTACGATATACGCAATAAGGGTAAAAAAATCAAAATATTTCAGAAACTTTATTTTTCAATGTGCTAATGATGTAATTGGATAGTACTAATCTTTTTTTATATTTTTAACGCATTTAACAGTTCATGGTTATAGCATAACCTACAAACTTGCACATAAACAAAAAACAAGTTACAGAAGGTTCCATAAAATTCTAAAAGGCTCCAAGATATACTAGAAAGTTCCAAAATGTTCTGGAAGATTCCAGAAATTACTAGAAGGCTCCACAAATTCTTAGTACTATTATTATAATTATATACAATTTTAGAAATTTCATGTTTGTAAAATTAGACTAAATTAAAGTACTGAACATTAATTTTTAACAAATGTTCATCGAATGATGATACTGGAAATCAATTATTTTACAAAAGTAGAAAAGTCAAAAGCCTTGACCCATCTTTAAATGGCAAACACCATCCGTTCCCCAATTTTCCATGTCACACTAAACGCAATCTTACAGCACGAGAGGTCACAGGATTTATCAAAGGCTTTGACCTTAAGAAAGCCACTGGCCCAGACAACAGTGGTTGTCCTTGAGAAAATCAACCCGGAATTATCCCCACTCCTAGCGAAGATATTCAACCGCTGATTGAAGGAGAAATACATTCCAAGCCTGGAGAAAGTGTCAAGCCCATGCCAGGTTTTCAAGAACGCAGGCATGCAAGCTTCTCTTTCTCAGTTCAGATCTAACAGTGTCCTCAGTATCGTCAGTAAGCATTTTGAGGCCCTAATCAATAAGAATATCGTCGAGCGCCTAGAAAAGAACAACCACTTCAGCGACGAGCTGTATGGGTTTCCATCGGCTTGATCCACTGCTGATGTCCAGACTACAATCACTCACAGAATTAATGAGGTTATTGACGACAAACACACCTCGAGAACAAAAGCAGTCAGAGACTTAGAGGTCGGTCAGTGAGGAATTATGGTGTACCTCACTCTCTGGCCTTGATAAAGTTCCAAAACCTCTTCGAGCCCTTGTGGGTGGCGAATTATGGTGTACCTCATTCTCTGGCCTTGATAGAGTTCCAACACCTCTTCGAGCCCCTGTGGGTGAGGAATTATGGCGTACCTCACTCTCTGACCTTAATAGAGTTCAAAAGCCTCTCCGAGCCCTTCTGGGGGAAGAATTATTCTCCACCTTCTAACCTCTGTCCCACTGATGTGATGTAGCAAGCTTGTCGCTGATCTACCGCTATTTCTACGGAAAGTGCTCGGACGAACTCCACCCCCTATTCAAACATTCCCCCTATTCAAAGTGTCACGGAAAAGACACAACTTGTAACTTACATAGTAGCAAACCACCCATAATCTCTCTGTATTGCATAGGAGAGAAGTAAGTTCCACTGGAGCAGATTCTTCCCTTGAACTTCTGCCTTGTCGAACCGATTCATAACAGGATGTTTCCCCGATCGTTACAATATTAACCTGTTCAAGGCTAGGGTTAACTGTTATCATCCAATTTAATAAGGTCAAATGCCCACATAAAGTAATCCTCTACATTGAGTGGCCCCAGGGCCTTGTACATGGTGAATCTTACTTTACTG
>OZ010585.1:38990697-39010697 GCA_963932145.1 Acanthosepion lycidas | reverse complement strand
AATATACACACAAACACAACCACACACACACATACACATACACCTTTGTATATCTTCCGTTTCCCACCTAAATTCCAGTCTTCGTGTATAAAGGTGGTGGAGTAAATTAATATCTTTCATCCTACCTGCCTGAGGAGACCTAACGGTTGAAACTTGTGTAGCATGGTAGCTTGAATTTTGGTGTCCGTAATTACATATATACATAACACCCTTGAGCGCTTAGACTTGGAGCGGGTAGAATGTAGATCAGCGTGTTTTGGTGGGCTCAGCAGTTTTCAATTGCCTGAATCATCTTCAAGAATCGAGAGGAAGAACTAAAGGGTCAGCGATTCTATCAGTGATTCTAGATTCTCAGTTTTGCTCCATAAGTGGCCTCCTTTGTAAATCACTAGCGGGTTTTAAGCGCCACTTAGGATTATCACACAAAGTTTCATAACTGAATCAATTAAGCTCTCAGATCCTCATACGTCGAAAACGACAGGAGAGTCCATTATATATATATATATATATATATATATATATATATATATATATATATATATATATATATATATATATATAAAAGAACTAAGAAGTTGCAAATTAAAAAAAAATAATAATGTTTTTTATGACAGTATTTATTATATTTATTTATGTATATATATATATATATATATATATATATATATATATATATATATATATATGCAGTTTTGATATTTCAGATCGACCTCGATCATTCTTCAGAAATAAATGTTTTTAGATGTTTGTTTACAAGTAGCGTCCGTCGCGAGATGAGGACGTCACGTGATATGGAATGTCACTGTGTTCGAGTATTCTTGACGTAAATCTAACTGTAATAATATTTTAGATGATATTTAAAACATTTTTTTTAAATATCTAAAAAAAATTTTTAACTATTGAAATATTTATAAAGATTTAAAATACCCAATTCTTTATTTAACCCTAGTTGATATGTATTTAATTTTAAAATCCAGTATTTTTCTTTTTTTTAAGAAAGTATATTATTAAGAAAGTATACGTGGCTTCTCATTATGCTACAGATATATATATATATATATATATATATATATATATATATATATATTAAAAAGAAGAGAAGAGAGGTGCCGCAAAGGTTTTTGATCGTAATGTGGATTTGTTTTACTAAAAAAATCTAAAGCATATTTTTTTGTAAAAAAATCTAAAGCATAATATTTTTTTACTAAAAAAATCTAAAGCATAATATTTTTTTACTAAAAAAATCTAAAGCATAATACTTTTTTACTAAAAAAATCTAAAGCATAATATTTTTTTTTAAATATCTAAAGCATAATATTTTTTCTAAAAAAATCTAAAGCATAATATTTTTTTGTAAAAAAATCTAAAGCATAATATTTTTTTACTAAAAAAATCTAAAGCACAATATTTTTTTCTAAAAAAATCCAAAGCATAATATTTTTTTCTAAAAAAGTCTAAAACATAATATTTTTTTCTAAAAAAATCTAAAGCATATTTTTTTACTAAAAAAATCTAAAGCATAATATTTTTTTACTAAAAAAATCTAAAGCATAATACATTTTACTAAAAAAATCTAAAGCATAATATTTTTTTTAAATATCTAAAGCATAATATTTTTTCTAAAAAAATCTAAAGCATATTTTTTTGTAAAAAAATCTAAAGCATTAATATTTTTTTACTAAAAAAATCTAAAGCATAATATTTTTTACTAAAAAATCTAAAGCATAATATTTTTTTATTAAAAAAATCTAAAGCATAATATTTTTTTCTAAAAGATAATTTTATATAGAATTATTATTGTTATGGATATTTTTGTTTCTGATTATAACAAAAATAATTTTGGATGCGGTGGTAATTGTTTTAATGTTTTTTAGATCTGATACATTTGCTTTCGATAGTGGATTTTATGGAGTTAAGAGATATTATTATGCATCTTTTTTTCTCACGTTTATCTTTTATATTTTGTCAATAATGTTGTCATCTGTTTTGCGGACGTATATTATGTATACCTTCTCTTTGCATTTTGGATGAAAAAATCAGAATACCAGATGTGTTTTAAAAGGTTTTATATGTATATTTCTTCTTTGGCTAACTTAGTTGCTTCAGACTTTCCGTGTTCTTAAATAGAATCTCATCATTATTCCGGGTTTGATCATGTTACAGTGGTAGGAATAAAAAGTGACCCGGTCAGTTCAATTGGCAACTATTCCCCAAACTTCAAACCGATGTTCGTTATTTTAGTAAAATTATGTCTTGTGGGTATACGGGACTTCCCCGACCCCCCACAAAAAAACAGGGAATTTGGTACAGTTTATTGTAATTTTGAAACAAAATCAAAGGATATAAATCTAGTAGTTTAAAACAGAACAAAAAGACAAATGCTAGATGTGGTGTTCGAACCAAAAAATTATTTTCATCATATAGTAAATTTAATGTTTACTGTTTGTTTTTTGTTTCTTTCTGCAGCCTTCATTTGAAACCGGTCTAGGAGAAGCAGAACTCTGGATTCAAAACAGTTTATAAGCCTAGCGAGGCACATGCTATGCATATAAGATAAGGATCTTTCACATTGAGACGATGATCCCGACTATAGTCGACTCTTCTAAAGACATGGTTATTTAGTGAGGATTTCCTGCAAAAGAGTGCATAAGCCCTAGATCAGGATATGATGCAATGAACTTTCATCCCTGGAATATTTTTGCTATCTTAGGAGGTTAGATATTAAGTAGACATTTTTTTTTTGTTTCTAAGTATATTTTTCTTATCGTGTAATGTGCGTGTACGTGGTCAGCGGTCCGGATTAAGGAATCGGAGAACCGAGTTCAAATTCCAGTCGAGCTCTTTACATTAACTTACGCGCAAATACATATGGAAAGATATGAATCCAATACCCCAACTATGGGCAAATAGCCGGACGGAATGTAACCTATAGCCTTGCGTGGTAACAGATCTAGAAGGACAACTCTGAACTCAAAATCTGAGGAGGGTCTTTTTGAGAATATATGGGTCCACTATACGCACCAGTCTTCTTTTTCGGTGCTTTCGAAACTGTGGTTGGTTCTTCACAAGCTTTCACCATTATAATGAAATGATATGTACGGGTAATCTGGCTGTTCGGCTCTGAGAACTGAGAAACTGTGCAGTCAGGCCACCGAAAGAGCCTGTCGCCTCTAAGTGTTGACTTCAATATTCTCTTTATACACACACACACACACACACACACACACATATATATATATATATATGTGTGTGTGTGTGTGTGTGTGCGTGCGCAAAAGTGAACATTGTAGTCAACAATCAGTAGCAACAGACTGTTTCATGCTAAACGCAATGATTGCGTTTAGGATGAAAGCCTGTCGCCTCTGGGTGTTGAGTTCAATGCCTACTTTTATATTTACATACTCTCTATCTCTGATATTGAGTACTTTATCCCATCAATATAGCATATCTTAAAACTATATTTCTTCTCTCTCTCTCACCCACACACACTCACACACATATATATATTGATAAAATAGAGTATGTCTATCAATATATATATATATATATATATATATATATATATATATATATATATATATTGATAGACATACACTATTTTATCGTTATTTTCATGGCATGGTAAATATTCTGATGAGCTACCTTCTTTTGTTTCACCAGTTTGGACATTCCTAACTTCGTATGGTTATGCCGCATACACAGAGTTGAATCATCTTCATTCCCTTTGTATTGTATTAGTAAGAAGGTTCCATTCAAAGAGCTTCTCCCTCGGTAGATTTAATGAAGGAAATAGGAGCAATGGGAAATAACGTAACATTTTAAAAATAATTTGTTTAAACGGATCGCAGAACAAAGACAAAAAAGATAAAGATGATAAAGGTCAGAAAATTACAGAGATTAACAAAATAGAGGAAGTTGTATAGATCCTATCTCTTGAAGGGAGCTTGCATATAAAAGGAGAATGAAGCCAGGCTCCATATGTATATTGATGTTGATACTGAGAACGAAGAATTTAAAAAAAAAAAAATAGAATAATGTCATTCTGATCCTTCCTTGTTGAGAAATGGAGCTGTTAGTTCCTTGAGATTGTCATGATGTTATAAAATAATTGTATTCAATATCGCCAACATTCCCCAAATCAAAACGTATTACAATTAAAGTGAAAGTCACGAACAGAGATATCGATTCTATTATGATGTTTCCAATAGAAAAAAAAATGGTTCTATTGTTTCTTCCCTTGACATCTGACAAAGTGTTTGTTTCTGTCGATTAGTCTTCATTAGAAATAAAAAAAAAAATACATAAATCTATGTTTTCTAGAAAGTGCTTCGTTGATGTCATGTGACTCGTCAATTATTGATCTGCCATCATTTATACAAATATAACAACAACAACGAGAATTGAAATGCATTCTTCCGTTTTTTTTTTGTTTTTTTTTCTCTTGTCAGGATGCAATTTTTGAATTCTGTCAAAATATTCACTCCTGTTTCCATCATATAACATCCACTATGTCCTTGGCAAAACGTTTTTTCGCGCGCAAAATAAATGCGTTTTTTTATGCTTCTATATACTGGCAGAATAGACGCTTGTGTCTTGCCAGTTCAACAACCAAAGATGAAGGCAAGGCCCTAGTGTTTTCTGACAAACATTCAATTAATTTATCCATTGTGGGAGACTAGGATGGATTTTCTGGTAAAGAAAACGTAATAGTGTTTGTAGATTTTTTTCAGTCAGTCATGTGCCATGCGTGATATACGCGGAGGTGATCATGTATCTTTCAATACATTACTGACGAGGCAGATTATCCCCCGCAGTAGGTTGCCATTTCTTTCTGCGGTAGACCAGTTGCCACCCAAGGCTACAGAACCCGGTCTGTCCTGCTAGTTACACATAGCGGCGTGGGGAGAGGATTCATACTATCCCAAGGGTTTTAGCCCGTAAGTGAATGTAATGGATTCGACTGGAATTCGAACTCGGCTCTCTGATTTCTCAATCCGATACTCTATCCATTACTTCACTGTGCCTCCTTTTTATAGTGATTTTCTAAGCATAGCTTAGATATTGCACATGACCGACTGTATGAGGTTCTTTGTGACAGCTGGAATGTTTTTCATGAAAAATTATACTTATTATATGTATAGAAGGTACATTGTAATAGCGAAAGATGCCTGTCAGAAGCTAAACAGAGTATCAAGAAATCGAGAAATTGTGTTTAACTGCTATATAATAGAATGAATACATAGATTTGTCCAGCGTCCGGTTCATGCTCCTCCCCGGTCTTTTGAACAGGAGTACATTTTTATCCCTTTTATCATGTTTAGTATTGGGTTTCCGGTTTCTTCTAAAGCATTCTCATTCTCTTTCTGTTGAAACTTGACTAATGCATGGAATAATAATGCAACACAAAATGTACTTAGAACAAAATGTATTGAAACAAGAAAGTGTACACAATATTTACATATAGTCTTTTGTATATTCCTGGAAAAGACCGTTCCTGGAATGTGTGTTGACTGAGTCGCAGTCGGGCAGAGTCTCTGGTTGGATCTCTCCGATTCCTCCGTCTCTTCCCAGTACCAACCATATTTATATGGTCGGTACTCCACTATGCAAATTAGGTGGATCCTACCACAACACTTTCACTCCCAATATCACTTGCGGCTGAGTGGTATCATAGCCTTGCTTCGGTAAATCGAATAAAAAATATGCCAGTGAATGCTGGAAAAAATCCTCGCAAATAAAGGGGAGACTGCAGACAGAAGAAATATGCTACAATAGACGAGTGCTGAGAATACCAAGAACGAAACATGTGACAACCGAGGTAGATTTAAGGTAACTGAGGGTAACAACACGTAATCAGAAAGAGCTAGTTGAACTTTATGGAGCACACAATGAGAAAAGTGGGCTTAGAGAATATGACATATACAGTAAACTCTGAAGACAAAAATGTCCGAACTTACGTCATTAGTTTGTGTAAATTGGTAGCAGAACAGGGACTTGGAGTGTTAGTGAGAAAACAACATTTATTTAGATTAATGAATCGAAATTAAGGAGGATCATGACATTTATTCAAACCAGCATGCTCATTTAAGTAAACTCACCCCATTTTAACTAACACGCACCGAGAGCTTAATTAAAGAATTGTGTGAAACATAGTGCTGTATGGAATGCGTTGTCAGTCGTAGTACTTTTGCAGAGAAGCGGTCGACCCTGCTTTACTCAGGTGAATTGGGATACGGAGCTGTAAATGCGCATGGGTATGGCGACAGCCACACTCCGACCAACGGTAACGACCTGCCGGCTAAACTGTGTGAAGGTAGTCGGAATGTTTCCCGACTCATCCCGGTGAAGGGGGACGTCTCTCCTCAGCCCACCCGTGCCAAGCGGCTATCGGCCAGTCGCCAGTCTGGAAGTAGTAGCTGCTCCTCAGCGACCAACGGCTTTAGTAGTGGGGAGAAGAATTAGAGCATACTCTATGCTATAGGAACCGGCAAACTTGTCTTGAAATTTACCATTGATCACAATTACAAGAGGAGGAGTGGTGAGTACCCCTACCTAAATAAATGATGATGATGATGATGATGATGATGATGATGATGATGATGATACCTAGGTTTACTATTATTGAAATCTTCATACTTTGCTTCTATCGAAAGTCTCATACTCTGGTTCATTTGAAGAAACATACAAGTGAAAGCTGGGTAAATATGTGTCGTGGCCATTAACGGAAAGGATGTGCTGCCAGAAGGAGAAAATATTACTCCTCTAGAATGAAGAGAAGTTTCGGTTCGCCAAATGGCGACCGCTACCTAATACGGCGAGCGTTACTAGAACGTTGAAGGGTACATGAAAAGACAAGTAACCTTGTTCGCGAGACATATAAAATCCATAGCTAAAGATGATGGAAAGATGGTCAACTCATTCTATCGATCCAGAAATTATCTGAAACCTTCGGATATTAATTATTTTGTTTCCAAATCATCAGCTAGACAATCGTCATTGTCCAGCTTCAATAGAGTTCAAAATCTTTTACGTGCTCTTGTAGGGGAAGACATTTTCAACACTATAAAAATCTTTCTCGTAGAAAAATGGAAATCAAAAACATGACCATATGTAATTTCCTTAAAACATTGCCAAGTCTACAGGCAGCGGGGTTCTGTATATAAATTTCACTTCTCACATTTAGTAAGTATTTTTTTTTAAATATCGCAATTGTTCATTATTTTTTTTTTTTTTATCATTTCACTCCAAGAAGGCGGGAATGCCTCAAACGCAGTGTGGTGCAGACAGTGGGCGTGAAAGAGAAGACTGAGAATAGGGATGATTGCGGAAAGGACAAAAGATGAACGGAATTCAAGAAGACAGAAAATAACGATTATTATTTTAATATTTCAAAGATTACCCTATTTTTCTCCTTATAATGTTTTTTTAAAAAATAATTTCACCTCAGGCAAGACGGGAATGCTACCAGTGTGCAGGGGGTTACAACGAACGAAAATGAAAGAGAAGGGCTACGGAAAAGACAAAAGATGAACGGGAGTCAAGAAGACAGAAAATTGGTACTGATGTTGCATTTAAATTTTTGAAGATTTTAGTTATCAGGGAAGCAGGTGAACGGGATGAGGGGTTCCACAGAAGGGAAGGGCTCGAAAAGAAACTGTTGGTGCAAACGTGGCGGTTGAAGTTAGCTATTTCAAGAGTAAAAAGGGACCTATTGTTTCAGTAAATAGTCAATTATTAACCTATGTTCATTCTTTGGCATTGCTAGGTATATATATTGTCGTGCAAAAGTCATGAGTATCAGAATCTAAAAGTAATGGCAATTGGGAGACACCTTACGTTGATGTAATGGAAATGCCAAGGCCTAACCATAATATCTGATTCATCAGTATGATCACCGACAAATTTGCTCATAGAAAGGCAACGTGAATTATTGGAGTTTAAATGTTTCACGTATCTTTATTTGTATGGCCAAACTCAGATAAGCTCCATACGTTAGTTCCGTCAGTTTAAATTTCTACAGTAAGGAAACGCCATGGCAGTGTCACGGAGTTGATTTGCTCTTATATCTTGGTTAGTGTTGAGGGGTCCACCCTTTTTTTATACAAATGAACTCACTCAGTATATACATATACTATTGCAAGAGCGAGACGAGATCAAGACACAACAGAGTCGAGTCGAGTCCAGAGGGACAGAGTAAAAGGTTGTAGGTAACCGGAAGAGTGAGGGTCAGGTAAACAACGTTGTAGGAGTCACAGTGAGCGAGCACGTAGACTCAATAAGAAGTCATACAGTGATACTTCAATACCAAAGGCTGTATATATATTTTGCTACTAACCCGTATTCCTGGAACTACTAACCTGCTTTAACAGTTTGTATTATTACGTTAATACATTATTTTCATATCTTCATTCCTGGCGTTTTTTATTTATTGGTACCGGATTTCAAACCGGAATCCACAACAAGAAGTAAGTTCAAAAACATTTTCTTCCACAAGAACTTCAACTTTGTGGAGCAGACATCAATATGGTGGCGCTCTCTCAGAGGACATCAGTCTTGAATCCTTAAGTCAAGGGTCAGTCCTTCCCCATAACCACAATATATTTATTGCCTTCTATTTTCTCTTTCGTTCATATACACTTCATTCTTCATTACCATTTTGACTACACTGAGTGATTCGTCAGTCTTGTATTGAATGTTATTTTTGTTAAGCTTTTCACCCCAAGCAAGGCGGGAAGCCACTAGGACGCAAGGGGTTACAGAAAATTTAGAGCAAGGTCAGATAGGAGTGATAGAAGAAAAGATGAGGGTAGTGGATAGATCAAGGCAACTGGAGATGTCGATTGACATTACATTTGAATAGCTGGAGATTATAGCTCACGGGGAAACAGTAATAGGGAAGGGAGTTCCACAGGCGAGAGGTGCAAGACATGAAGCTATTAGAGTAGAAGAGACAGCTACATTTAGGAGTTTCGACAGTGAAGGGGTGTGAGCGGGATGCCAGCCTCGTATGGCGCTTGAACTCATGACGTCTGGGAACCAGCGAATACAGCTCATCGGAGAAATTTCCATGGAAGTATTTGTAGAAAAGACAGAGGGAGGCGACGGCGCGTCTGTGAGAAAGTGACTGTAGACGAGACACCAGGACAGGGCCAATTACATTGCATATCCGCCTCTGGAGCCTATCAAGAACCCCGAGGCAAACAGAAGGGGCACCAGACCATATATGGCAGCAATACTCCATGCCGGGGCGAATTGTTGTTTTGTAGATCTGGAGGATCGACTCCCGGGAGAAAAACTTCCTGGCGCGGCTCATGGAGCCAACTTTCCTTGCAGTGGACGAGGCAATTGACTCAATGTATTTATTCTATCTCAGGTCAGCAGTCAACGTGAGACCGAGAAACCGCAGAGAGTTGCTCTCGAGAAGTTGAGCGTCAGACATTCTAATGGAGGGAAGGGAAGGACCTCTGTGGTGATTAATAGAGAGCAGTTTTGTCTTAGAAGCGTTGAAGTTGACCAGCCAATTCATGCTCCAGTTCACAATCGATTGGAGGTCCTTTTCGAGACGCACGGCCAGGCGAGTTTTGTCAGCGATACTAGATTTGTTTTTGAGTCAGGAATAAATTGTGGTGTCATCCGCGTATATGCCAACTTGGGAAGTAATTGCGTCAGGGAGGTTATTTATGTAGATAAGGAATAGAGTGGGGACTAGGATGGAGCCTTGACGAACACCTGCGTTCGTGGGATAGGAACTGGAGGAGAATCCATTGAGAACGACCTTCAATTTACGGTTTGACAGGAATGATCGTATTAGGTTATATAATCGACCCGTAATGCCATAACCCTGGAGCTTGCGAAGAAGGCCGCCATGCCAAACCCTATCAAATGCTGAAATTTGCTGGGGTGCCTAGGGAATATGGCTGTTATAACATAGCAACGCTGCTAATTTCAGGGTTGTGGAGCCGATATCTAAATATTCAGCTGCAACTCCATCTTCAACTCCTGCTACAACTCCAGCTGCAACATTTTAAAATTTACTGACTCCATTTCACGCTCCGGCTCCCAACTCTAGCTAGTCCCACCGTAATGATTGACGTACCTTATTGAAATTAGACCATTGCTATTAATAGGTCATAATAGACAGCAATTAATCTAAATTCTAATGAATATTTATCTGCCTTTGTTAATCTCTTATTATTGATTATAATATTATCAATAATTAATTATTCATAGCAATGTGAATTTAGCAACACATTTCATCAATGTTCTGAAAGGCCAACTGCTAAGTTGAGTTACATTTGCATCCCTTTTTAGCTGTCTTCTGTCTGTTCTCAACACTTTGTATCTGATTATATACCACTTTTTTTTTACTCCAACCAGCTTGTGTTTTATATTGTTCTTTAATTTCCCCAAAATGATGCGTTTCAGTAGTTGAATATTTATTTCTAACATAGGCTCGAAAATTTCTTTATTTGTTTGCCTAATTACACCTAGATGAGGCCTATCATTGAATATTTACTTCACACTTCGCGTGTTTCTTTTCTTGAATTGGCTATTTCACTAGCCCATCTAGGGAACTTTTATTTTTTTGCTTTCTACAATAGTTATACTAACGGTATAAAAAAAAGATTAAATACAAAAACCGATAAAAATAGTTTGAATTTGTTGGTATTCTTTCTAGCTAGAAATAATTTAATGTTTTTCAAACAATTTTTTTCCTTAAAATATTGTTATCGAGTTTTCTTATAATGGAGAAAAAAAAAGAAAACGAAGACATCTAGCTGAAATTGTTAGTAAGTGGAAGGTGAAAAGTTAGCCAAGGCATAACTAACAGACACGTCACAAACTGACGAAGATTGTTGTTACAAGCAAAATAATATTAGTGTGATGATATATATAATTTTCTATAAAAATCTTAATTGTTCCAAGTTAACACAAGATTAGAAATCTTAGCCAACTCAAACGACACTGATAATGCATTTTTGATCACCAGTAACACCTGAAAACGATAAATTTAGTTATTGCTGAGCAAGAGGAAATTTATTGTGAACATAATTTTAGGGAGCTGGAGCAGGAGCTGGTGCTAGTATCTTTTTTGCTGTCTTCAGCTCTGGCTCCAAAATTTCTAAATTATCTGTCTACATAGTCCAGATCAAAAGTTGCAGAAAGCCGTTTATGTATACCCAGAATGCCGCAACCTTCATTAAAGATGAAGGGTCTCCGCCCCTTAGCTAGATTATATACCAAAACACATATTTAAAAAAAAAAAGACTTGAAAAATATAAATTTAAAATATCAGCGTTCTCCCTCCTTCAAGCGAAAGTTTAATCACATCAACAGACACGTCACTACCTAACAAAGACTGTTGTTACAAGCTGAATAATATTAGTGTGATGATATATATATAATTTTTCTATAAAAATCTTAATTGTTCCAAGTTAACACAAGATTAGAAATCTTAGCCAACTCAAACGGCGCTGGTAATGCATTTTTGATCACCAGTAAAACAAGCTCAAAACGATAAATTTATTTATTCCTGAGAGGGAGGAAATTTATTGTGAACATTGAGTTTAGGGAGCTGGAGCAGGAGCTGGAACTAGTATTTTTTTTGCTGGCTTCCGCTCCTACTCCAACTTTTCTAAATTACCTGTTTTCCACCTTAAAGCCGAAGGTTCACCAGACATGAGATAGACTATATACCAAAACATATATTGTAAAAAAAAAAAAAGACTTAAAAAATATGAATTTAAAATACCAGCATTCTCCCTCCATCATGCGAAAGTTTAATCATATCCACCTAAGCACCATTTTTGTCTGAATAATTCCTAATGGACGAAACGCATCACACGAAATCTTTGTTCAATATTTCATATATATATATATATATATATATATATATATATATATATATATATATATATATATATATATATATATATTCGTGTGTCTGTGTGTGAGGTTTTAAGCTATACTATATATATGTGCTGAATATCAAAGATAGAGAGTAAGTAAATATAAAACTGAACATTGAAGTCAACTCCCTCGATTGACCTATATATATATATATATATATATATATATATATATATATATATATAGTCCTTCGATTGACCCATACACATATATATATATGTATATATATATATATATATATATATATATATATATATATATATATATATATATATATGTGTGTGTGTGTGTGTGTGTGTGTGTGTGTGTGTGTGTGTTAAATGAGAACAAATGGAGTATAATTCCACTGTAAGTAACATTTAATTTAAAAACGGTCTCAAAACAGAGTAGAGTTAAATATTTATTTTAGGATATAAAAAATTAAATTAAATTACCTCCCCACCTCTTTCGCTTTTACTTATTAGGTAAGTTGAACGCCAGACTTTTACACATTTTACGAAATAATGTAACAACTTGTATCTGTCCATAAAGAAATTTTCTAGGATTTATATGTAGCCAACTTCATGTCATGCTTTATTTATATATATAAAAAAATTCGGTGATATTGAATTTAGTGTAAGTCACATTTGTTTCGTTAATCACGGCAAAGCTCACAAGCCTATTTTAAAATATTCTACGTTTGAAATTAAATTAATCGTTCACTCGGCAGTAGTTTAACATCGCCCGAAGAAACACATTCTCTAGTGCTGAAACATAATTTTAATTGTGTAGCGATTTTAACATGTTTTTGTTATAATATCCTTAAATAAATAAATAATATATACAGGGTGTTTCAAAAAGAATACGCCTAAATCATCACGTGATGTGTCAAAAACGAAAAAAATTACAAACCTCTAGCATGAACACATGTGTTGTATATACATTCAAGTTTCATTTCATGTTTTATAAGTGCTCAATGTGGCCACCACCGGCAGCGCGGACAACATCAAGCCGATATGAGAATTCCTTCCAAACACGCCTCAGCATGTCACGGTCCACCGTGTTGATTACAGCTGTTATTCGATCTTTCAAGTCATCGATACTTGCTGAAAGTGCTGGAACATAAACTTGGTCTTTAACATACCCCCACAAGAAAAAGTCACACACAGTAAGGTCCGGGAATCTGGCAGGCCAAGCACAGAGAGTAAGATCTTTAGCACCTCTCCTCCCAATCTATTGCTGAGGCACGTTTTCATTCAGATAAGTACTAAACCCGAGATGCCAATGGGGTGATGCTCCATCTTGCTGAAAAATGAAGTCCTTCGAATCTGCTTGCAGTAAAGTGAATAGCCAGTTTTGGGTGCTCTGTTCCCCAAATGCACACATTGTGACGATTGACTGTGCCTCTCAAATGGAAATTCGCTTCGTCACTAAAAACTAAACGTGAAAAGAGAGTTTCATCACCTTCCTCCATCTCCAGCATTGACTCACAGAATGTCCTCCGCATCACCTTGTCATAATTAGTAAGTGCTTGGACGAGGCTTAGTTTGTATGGTTTCATGTGTAATCGTCTCTTTAACACATGTCAGACAGAGGTATGAGGGATGGCATGCTGAAGACTTGCTCGACGTACGGACCTACGTGGGCTGCTCTCAAATGAATCATGAATCCTCTCCACTTGCTCCTCTGTAACACGTGGTCTTCCAGGACTCTTTCCTTCGCACAGGCACCCACTCTCTTTAAACTGTTTAACCCACCGTCGAATGCTCTCACGATGGGGCGGATCAATGCCGAATTGCGTTCTGAAAGTACGCTACTCCGTGACAATGGCGTTTGGTTTGGCGAACTCAAGCACGCATAATGCCTTCTGCTGAGGAGTCGGCATTTTGATTGATCTTCCCACAATTCAGCTGCACCAGAAGCGGTGAAACTGACACCTAATCAAACTTTGATAAATACTCTATCAAATAACCACTGATTCAGCCCACTACAATGCTATAGACCTGAAAAAACAGCGTAATGATTTTGGCGTATTCTTTTTGAAACACCCTGTATATATAAAAACTATCTTAGAATAATTTTCGGATTTTGTCCATTTCATAATGTGTGACATCATTTGTTTACATTTTGATACGCATCGACCAGATATGAATCTATGAGAGAAAATCATGGAGAATTGTAGTTTAAAAGCAGTAAAGTCAACGTTGCTAGCCGAAACGCTCCTCTGTGGCTAATTCGGTAAAGCAAGTGAGGATATATGTCGAGTCCGTATAGCACACAGGTTCGATTCATGTCGGAGGACGCATATTTTCTACGAAAATTTCTCGGACATTCAGGCCGGTAAATGTCGTTAATATATATTCTGTAAGTGATTCTTCCCTAAATTTCTGGCTAGATTATTTTATGTGATGCGTTACTTCTGGGCGTAGATCTGGGGGCCTGAGCGAATCCTACTTCTGTCTCTTGTAGTTCTAATCAAAATATTACTCTTCACCATTTTTACTCGCTCTACCATCCATTCACACAAACTGTTTAGGTAGTTTACTAGATCCTTCCTTTTGACCTATGTCTTGTGAATGTTATATTCTCCACGCTCACTTTCCTCATCTTATTCCTAGAAATGTCTACTGCCACTTTCTCACTGGAAGTATAAAAGAACTGTTTTAGTTTTCGTTTTCCTCAAAATTTCTTCGTTGTTCGCATTTTCATTCAGTTCATGAAATTCTCAGCATCTCTCCATAGAACCAAATCTTTCTCATTTTCGGTCTCCTCTTCATCGGTATAGAAATTATCCAAAATCTAATGCCATTACACTTGTCGTTGCTTCTAATGACCTTTTGTAATTTTATTACTTATCTTGGTTTCTGGAAGGCATTTTCGCATTTCTGGCCATTATAAATTTTGTTTTTTCTCGAATGATTTTAAATCCCGATACAGAGATTGATAGCTGCTGTATACTAAAACAATATCCTACTAGATTAGAATAATGGTAAAGTTCCCTATTTAACATTTTTTACGGTTAAATTCTACTTATGAAACGGGGATTTTCCTGTATTTTTCATCCTTTGAATGACGTTAACATCTAGCTTAGAATAAGCTAATAATCTATAAATGCATTTGGCATATCTTTCAACTAAACCCTAGAACACTAACTATGGGTATATAGTACCCAGCGTAAATTTCCCTATTTTTAATTACAATTTTAAGCACCTGATTTTCTCACCTAAATAATATGTTTTTCAGTTCCTATTAATGTTAATTCAAAGTACACATTTTGAAGTGCCTGCATGTAAAATATTTCAAATAATGATTTATATTTAATTTTTTTTTTTTTTTTTTTTGTTGATATTTTCAAAATTGGGTATGATAAACCCATGGTTAGTAGTGGTGTAACTTTAATTGATGGTTAGAGTTCTAGAGTTAATCACATCGTTTCCTGCAAAATATATGAGGCGTGTAAGAAGTTAAATTAATTTAGAAACCGACTTTAACCATTTTCAGAGGCACCCAATTACCTGCGGATTAATGTATTTTCAATCATTACTGTCCTGTGAATGACAGACATTTTCACCATGAGTCAACAGGAATGAAAATGAAAGATATTCCATTTTAATGTGATTTATGAAAAATTAGTTCTATCTGTAAGTCAGGACATCAAATAAGCACTGAAAAGAATCTGTGGCCAGAATTGGTCGGAGATGATAAATTCATATCTTTTCTCCTGTCTTAAAATGGCGTCTCGTCTTATTATTGGGGAATATCTTTGCGAATGTGATCAATCAAGCTTAGATTTATGATGCGATAGCAGAGAAGAATTTACTAATGAGGTCATAATAGATGATTTATCGGATAACATACAAATAAATATACCAATAATTTCACAAGGAACGTAATCACTCATCGGAATCCAATGCCTCTTTTTGTTTTGTTTTTTTAGTATAAAGAGATATCAGGCGTCCAAATAAAAGACATCCTGATAATGTGTTAGGGTGTGTTTTTTTTATTTTTAATCCATTCAAAGTGTAGAAATATTTTCGAATATCGTCTCCTATACAAAAGTTGATTTTTCCCAAGATATATCATTATATCTTCTTTTGTTAATTCCTATGTAAACAATTTTAACGTTTTTTTTTAATTATCGCTCTTTTGTCACTGTTTTATTTATTTATTTATTACTTAGATAATTTCAACTGAATTACACTTATTGCAGTTAATAAATTATTTTATGTACACTATTCATTCGAAAGGTTGGCGGTCATAGCTCTCCTCAATTTCCTTAATAAATGATGTCTTTCTGTGATCTCTCCTAAACTCTGCAATACCATCCTAAACTCTGTACTGTCATTCATTTAGTCGAGCTCGCTATGTGGCTTATGTGTTGTTTACCTCTGTCCCTCTTTTCTTAAATCTGTTCTGGGAGCGTCAATTTTTCCGAGCCTTCTTTCCTCATTATGTACCCAAAAAATTGCCGCTATAGTTTTCTGATGTTACGTAGAGGTGTCATTTTGTTTCCTTTTTCTTTAAAATTCTGTCGTGGTTCACATGTTCAGTTTATGGTATTCTCAGCAGCCTTTTGTAGAACCACATTTTTATTGTTTCAAATCTCTTCTTCATCTTTGATGAGATTGTAAAGCAATCACTGCTATATAGGAGCTCTGATTTTACATAGCTGTTCAGTACTCTTTCTTTTGGTTTCTAAAGATATTTTCTTATTTTTTAATATTTTGCTTAGCTTTTGAAAGGCAGCTTATCCAATGTGTCTTCGGATTTCAGTATCGCACTTTGCCTGTTATTTACGTCAATTACTGTCACGTTTGGAGATATTGTTTTTATTGCTGTGTTGGCGGATTCAACCATTTTCTTTTCATTTCTTGATACTGTTCTGTACGTTTGTAAGGGAGAGTAGTAATTCTGTTAAGAAAAGTAAAATAGGGAAAAAGCCTGGGCGTAGATTAATATTTGGGTAATATTCAATGGCGGCACTCTCGAGTATTTTCCTTCTGAGGGAGTTATTTTCTTTTTTATGAGTGTAGCGTTTTTAAAATCAAAATTGAAGTTGAAAAACAATATCTCCACACATGATAGTAATAGAAGTAATTTTCAGTTAACAGTATGAAAATAGCGTTCTCTTAATTCTTCTAGTTGCTGAGGACATTTTGTTTTGTTATTATTAGTTTCTTTGTTTAATAAATACATTTCCTTTTTGCCTTGAAAATAACCACATCGGACGAAACGCGTCGGCAACTATTACAATTTTTATATTGTCTTTTACATTTATAATTATTGTCTTTTATTACAGGTTAACTCTGGCAAATTTTTCATAAAATATATTGTTGGTCACTTTGCTATAAAATGTATTACGTGTAAGTCTACTATAAAAGGTATTGCTGGTGATTTTGCATAAGAATGAATTGATAATTTTACAATAAAAAAGTATTGTTGATAATTTTACTATAAAAATGTATTGTTGATAATTTTACAATAAAAAAGTATTGTTGATAATTTTACAATAAAAAAGTATTGTTGATAATTTTACTATAAAAATGTATTGTTGATAATTTTACAATAAAAAAGTATTGTTGATAATTTTACTATAAAATGTATTGTTGATAATTTTACAATATAAAAGTATTGTTGATAATTTTACTATAAAAATGTATTGTTGATGATTTTACTATAAAAAGTATTGTTGACAATTTTACTATAAAAATGTATTGTTGATAATTTTACAATAAAAAGGTATTGTTGATAATTTTACTATAAAAAGTATTGTTGATAATTTTACTATAAAAAGTATTGTTGATAATTTTACAATAAAAAAGTATTGTTGATAATTTTACTATAAAAATGTATTGTTGATAATTTTACAATAAAAAGTATTGTTGATAATTTTACTATAAAAATGTATTGTTGATAATTTTACTATAAAAATTATTGTTGATAATTTTACAATAAAAAGTATTGTTGATAATTTTACTATAAAAATGTATTGTTGATAATTTTACAATAAAAAGTATTGTTGATAATTTTACTATAAAAATGTATTGTTGATAATTTTACAATAAAAAAGTATTGTTGATAATTTTACTATAAAAATGTATTGTTCATAATTTTACAATAAAAAAGTATTGTTGATAATTTTACAATAAAAAAGTATTGTTGATAATTTTACTATAAAAATGTATTGTTGATGATTTTACAATAAAAAGTATTGTTGATAATTTTACTATAAAAATGTATTGTTGATAATTTTACTATAAAAATGTATTGTTGATAATTTTACAATAAAAAGTATTGTTGATAATTTTACTATAAAAATGTATTGTTGATAATTTTACAATAAAAAAGTATTGTTGATAATTTTACTATAAAAATGTATTGTTCATAATTTTACAATAAAAAAGTATTGTTGATAATTTTACAATAAAAAAGTATTGTTGATAATTTTACTATAAAAATGTATTGTTGATGATTTTACAATAAAAAGTATTGTTGATAATTTTACTATAAAAATGTATTGTTGATAATTTTACTATAAAAATGTATTGTTGATAATTTTACAATAAAAAGTATTGTTGATAATTTTACTATAAAAATGTATTGTTGATAATTTTACAATAAAAAAGTATTGTTGATAATTTTACTATAAAAATGTATTGTTGATAATTTTACTATAAAAAAGTATTGTTGATAATTTTACTATAAAAAAAAAGTATTGTTGGCCATTTTACTATAAAAATGTACTTTCGTATTTTTTTTTTTTTTTGTTGTTGTTGTTTGGAGGTACACTATTTGCCCGTAGCTGGGATGTTAGCAGGTGCTATCACTCCTATTTCTAAACGGGTTGGACGGACATATGAATG
This sequence comes from Acanthosepion lycidas, assembly GCA_963932145.1. NCBI lineage: Eukaryota > Metazoa > Mollusca > Cephalopoda > Sepiida > Sepiidae > Acanthosepion > Acanthosepion lycidas. The sequence goes on along the minus strand of OZ010585.1, from coordinate 38,991,945 downwards.
TCGTGGTCTGGCGAGTCTATTTAAGGACATAAGTATTTATGTTCGTGGGTTGTCTTTTGTAGAACATCGCTGTGTTACGAGAATATACAACATAGAGTAGACTGCACTGAGTTCAATTTGCTTATCTCCCATACACGTTTGTAACATTCTTATGCCAAATAATGGCTTCTGTTTTGGCAAGCTTTATCCTACTTCCTGGAATACATAGTACGGAATTTAGATTGTTTTATCCAAGATCATTCTTATCCCAACTATTAATACCTATGCCATCAGCATAGCTCCCCTCATCAATATTACAATGGTATCGATATTTTATTGAGATTTTAATTTATGTATCCGATGTATTTTCATATAATTATGTAGGTGTCCTTAACAACCAAAAACCGACTCATTTTTATTTCAGGTATTCCAAGAATTCTGATAAACGTTTCTAAGACAGATAAATCATCTGGAATACGAATTTTATTAGTAATGCCGATGGCACAGTGAATACACCATAAAAATTTAGAATATCAAATTTCTAAAATCTAAAAAATTTGAATTTGTCGACGTCTTGGTCATTTGTATGTGGTAATGGGAATATTAGCAGTTTCCTTATAAGGAAACATTCGATATGCATTAACCTGTCAGCTATCAGTAGTGCTGTCTGTTAAAACACTTCTTTTCAGTAAAATCGGTTTCTCAAGTACAGTAACTGTTATCGCTCTTTCCAGTATTAATAGAGATTTCTTTCCAAGAATTTTATTTGGCGTAATGTCGAAAGTCAGTCTCATGATTATGTCATTATTTTCTCTTCGAGTTACACGTGATATCCATTTTAGGTGTTTCTGCTCTTTAAAGACCTACATTGATTCTGCAGTGCACGATATAAACGTTCGAAGAATGGTGATCTTTTTCAAGAGACACAGGTCTGACTAGGACACATTCAATTCTACACATTGATTTTAGAAAGCGGCTGTATACAGCTGACATATATTTCTAAACGGGATTGACGCCATGCCTGACATTCATATGAAAATCTCGATCTGACGAGTCTATTTTATTTTTAAGTCAATTTACCCGAAGAAATGCGATAATGCCACTAAGAGCTACTGGGAATAAAAAAAAAAAGCAAGAAAAGACTTTAGAAGGAACCGGAAACCCAAACTTAAACAGAAAGCAAGAGATAAACCTCTACTCTTGTTTAAAAAAAAAGTTTTTTTTCGGGATAATGTTCTGGTTTTGTAGGAATGTTCTGTATTGAGACAA
>OZ010585.1:38918197-38985697 GCA_963932145.1 Acanthosepion lycidas | reverse complement strand
CGATGTTCTGTTTTTTAATTACCTTTTGAAATCTTTAAAAGCCTCATTTCTGTAAGCAAGTCAACATTATGAAACCTTTTATATTATACATTTCAGACCTTATAAAACTTTCAGAAATATATATATTAACAGAGTTGGAAATATTTGCTAATTTTATTTTGGAACAAATGCTGAACTATATGTATAACTCTTGATAAAATAAAACTTAGTTTTCCCCGCTGCTAGAAATTGCTTTATGATATTCTCGACAAGAAATTAGTCACTCAAATATGCAGCTCCGAAGAAGCAGCCAGTAAGCACCAATAATGACCAACTGAGGACATGTGTTGAATCTAATCCCCATTCTACATGTCAAATTATCGTGTTTGTTTCAACTCAAGCGATCAGAATCGACATCGTGACGGAAAATGTATGCCATCAGGGAAATTGGTAGGCGATGAACTCAGTTCATAAAACAGACGAAGCAAAAACAGCACGAAATTTGGGGGTTAACTTAAATCTTATCGGCTCTAGGTGAAAGCTCAACTGCGTTGCTACTGCGTTCATCGATCGATGAAACGCTGCTAATAGTGTTTGTTCAATTGGTGTTTTTAGTTTGGCATCCTCGGCTGTTATCATGATGTCGGATCGGTCGATTCAATGGCTAACTGGTAAACAATTCAAAAGAGTGAGACAAATTGAATTGGAAAATCATTGCTGTCTGGACGGGTTCAAACGATCATGTCGCACGTAAAATAAGGCAATGGGTTTGTTCTAATGATTCGAACATAATGGAGATTATGCATTCAATCTCACTTTCTTGGACAGGGAGTTTGATTCTTTGTAATTAAATAGGAAATACTTGGTTTCATCAGAATCTATTCAAATATGCTGAACGAGGATTTTCAGAATATCGACAGCCAGTTGTTTTACAGAAGCCCAAAACTTTTCCTGCAAATACCTATTTATGCGACACTATGTATTTGTAGATAAAGGGATTACTCGAAAGCGACATAAATATCTACGAGGGTGTGATAGCCATTGAGAAACGGACTCACTACGAGAGATATCAGCAGCAAGATATTTACTTAAATATAACGAATTGGAGAGTAAGGTTCAAGTTCTCTCCAAATCAGTTGCATTTACTTTGCAGAAATGCATTTGGAACATTCATGAATCTGCGTCTTCTAGCAGCGGAAAATTAAACTTGGCTTTCGGAAGAAGGATGAGAGATAGTATAGTAGAAGAACTACCCTGAATTCTAAAACGTGGAATGACTAACGAGAAATCATCCAATTACTTTTCTCATGATCAATGATAACAATTCACATATAATCATTCTTAGTACATAGATTACAGGAGTGAAATTTGCCACAGCCTTACCAACCTTGCTGCAATAGCCTCTGTAGCTAGCAGGCCCTCATAGAGTGGAGTCGTTAAACCAAATCCCAAATGGTTTTGATTGTTTTAAGACTAAGTTTAGAGACCTCACTATGCACTGCTATTTAATCCATAGCTCGTAGGAGAAAATGGCTCCATAGCATTTCCATGCATATTTGCTCTGAATGGAATACAACAACCTCGACTACAATTTTTAATCTTGCATGCTGATGGCACTTCCCACGCCAAGATCTTCTACGCTGAGGACCGAAACTAGTCACAACTAACAAAGAAAGTCAATTCGTATAGTATTATGGTTGATTGCATCATCATAAGAACTGATATTAAAATCTAGAGAGGAAGATATTTTCAGGTTTCGTCACTACAAATATCTTATTCCATCCCGTACTGTTTGATTCATAAGTATGACCATTTTCTAGAAGTAAGTTTACTAATTAACAAATTGAACCCTGCTTTCACATATCATTACTGCTCATTAATTCTTCATCTTGTTACTCAAACTACTGAATGTTTGCTGCAATTGAACCAATTTCTTTGTTTTCTATGTGGTGTCTCCATCCAGACTTCTGGTGTTCATGGCTCTCCAGAATTTTCTACCATTTGTAGACCATTTCAGTATATTTTTATATCCCTTTAATTTCCAACTCTGACATCGAAGCACTTCAGGTTTGTTACTCGCTGTTTCCCTCTATACCACTTGCTTTCACTATGTCAATTTTTTAAGGCTTCTTTCCTCATTATATGTTTGATAAATTTAATTTGTCCCTTGCAGAGTTTAAGTGTTCTTTTTGTTTCCGTTTTCGTTAAAAATTATTCGTTGCTTACATGACTTGTCCATAGTATTTTGTTTTTTTTCTATAGAAGCACACCTCCGTTGTCTCAAGTCGCTCAATCGTTCTTACTCTGTAGATATTACCAAGTTGTTTATAATTCTTTTTTTATTTTCAAAAATTGACAAAATATCACGATATCGAAGAATTTATAGTGAATGCGAATCGTGATCAATGAGACCAACTTTAAAATTCAGTTATTTACTAATAAAATGAAAAATTACAAATATCTATATGCAAAAACTACAATTTTGATACATCAGAAGAAAAATGTGCAAGTTGAGCGTCTATGGAGCTTTAATATTTCGGTTTCAAACAGCGATTATTGTTTTCTCTTTCATATAAAGGGTGTTCCTATAATTTGGAACGATTTTAAATGTGAATTTAGATTCCTCGACTAGTTTCGGTCAACATGGTCATCATCAGGAGAAAAATAATTTTCTAGTTGCTGGTAGCAGTGAACTAGAGAAATGAATATATATATATATATATATATATATATATATATATATATATATATATATATATAGAGAGAGAGAGAGAGAGAGAGAGAGAGAGAGAGAAAGAGAGAGAGAGGGGTTTCATTAAGATGGATCAAAATCAGCAGTAAATAAATCAGTGTTATTGGTGAAAATTTATTTATTTCTCTGATGGATCATGTTATTTAAGTCATGGCAATTATGTGTGAAAATAATATCTCCCAAATCTCCTCCAAGCTTCGACGGTACACTTCCAATCGATGGTCAAAATTTTTTATGACGTCTCTGCATAGTTGCTCCTCAATCTCACCAATATACGTTATTATCTCATTCTTCTGCTATTGAATTGTTGTTGGCTTGTTGACATAGACCTTACTTTTGAGATGACCCCAAAGAAAGAAATCTAAAGGGGTCAAGTCACACGATCGTGGTGGCCAATTGACTTCGCTGTTTCGAGAGATGATACGACCTGGGAACTTCTCATTCAAATTCTGTCTGAGCGTCCGTTTTCGTAATAGGCTTCGATAACTTTAACATGCTGTGTGATTGTTAATCTTTCCATGGTTGAAATTGGCAAAGAATTAAGTTGTTAAATCTGAAAGAAAAATAAAAAAAAAAGATTAGACGTTTAAACTTTCACATTTAAAATCGGTCCAAGTTATTGGAACCCTTATAAGCTTGTTTTATATATATGATAGCATCAATAAAAAAGTTATCTGTAAAGGTCTCATTTCGGAAAAAACGCTGCATTACGATTTATCTGCTCGCTATTATTTTGACATGCCGTGTTCCTTTAGGATGGAAGGAAGATAAGCTGGGAAAAAATACCTTTTATTTATTATCTTAGAATTATGATGCATTCAAGTAATGCAGTGGTTTCTTGTTGCCATGTCTACAAATTCATTTGCCTTATTATCTGTGAATTGCCATACCTTCCTGATAAAGATACTGAAGAGTTTTCCTGTTGCTTTCTCTACAGGTTACTTTTCTATATTATCTGTGAATTGTCATACCTTACTGGGAAATCCTTCCTCGTTACCTATTCTACAAGTTGGAATTAAGTGTTCTGCTTGTCTTAAACTAGAAAATCTTAGACTAGAATACTCTGATGTTAGGTTGAGCCTTAAATAATTTAATTCTGTTGGTTATTCTTCAAGTACAATTACATTTTATTTAATTATATACTGGTTTTAATAGCAAAATTGTCCAAATCGTGTAACAACATAATTGTCTATCCTACAAAATGTTTAATATCTAAAAAAAAAAAAGAAAAGAAAACACTAAACTAATTGAGTTTCTTTTTTCCAGGTTTTCAGAAAAGACGTTTAGCCATCTTAGCACCATTTGTCGGAAGAATCACTAAAAAGCCTTTTGAGTTCGTTTTTGTGTCATCCTCAGTGTCTTCCCAAATGAGCAACGGTGAGAGGGAAAAGATCGTTCAGGCCTTCAGTAATATTGCCCACATTCGTACTCTGGCTTCAAACTTCAAAGTCCATTCAACAACCATCAAGAGAACAGTGAATAATTTTTAAAAAAAGAGGGGACAGTAGAGAGGAAAATTGGATCAGGAGGTCAGAACAGCAAGAGGGATCATCATTTCAACTTAAAACTGAAGAGATCAAATAGAAAAGATCCAACTCAATCCATATGATGTTTGGCATGTTAGGGAAGAGTTTCAGCTATGACAGTGGAAAGTGTAGTGGAAAAAGACTGGAAAATAAAATCGTACCTTGTGAGATAACTTGATACTCCAGGACCGGAAGTTATAGAGATGGCCAAGATCATCTTGAATAAGCTGCAAAATGATCCTTGAATATATATATATATATATATATATATATATATATATATATATATATATATATATATATATATATATTGTGTATAGTTAGGCAGCAATTTTTCATTAATGCATGTTTCATTAAATAATATAGACAAGTTTTGTCTATTTTAAGTATGTTCCTTTCATATTGCCTGATAAACTTTATCACATTATCGCTGAAAGACGAAAGGAAAACACCATATTGATACATGTTTAAATCCAATCTTAGCTTTCGGCTTACACAGGCCATTAATAAAGACGACAATTTCAATAAATCAAACAACACATGAGAAAAACAGCAATGATAGTCCGCCCTTGTTGCATGAAAATTTCCATGTAACGACAAACTCGTATATACGAGACGCGGATGCAAAAATGGCGTCGCAGCTCATGACGTCACAGATGATCACGCGAGTGAAAAACGTGAAGTATTAAGTATGGGAATTCATTGGTATAAACGAATGGCTTCTGTTATAAATTATAGGCATTTAAGGATATTTGTGGAGATTTCATAGTTTATTTTGTTCAGGTTAGGTTTCAACTGTTTTATGTATAAAGCTTCAATAATTTTTAATTTTTGTTTATTGTTTTCATGTTTAAGTATAGTTGTGTTGTCAACAAGGATTTTCCAGAAATGAGTACGCGAGCAGGCATGTTATTTTAAATGACTAAAAATGTCAGAGTTATCATTCAAATGTAGTGTCAAGCGCCGTGAAAGCGAGTTTGTGGTGTGACCAACATAAATATTATTTAATCCGTTGGAGATACAATCTCCCAAAGGGCCCTTAAATATGAAAACTACGTTAGTTTTCAGCAAATCGCTAACGGGGAGGTGGGAAGAATCATTGCGAATAGTTAAGTTGGATATAATAGATTTAGTGTAGTATATGATTAACCTAAGTTTTTTGCTGGGGTCTAGGGTGTTTTCCTTTTGTCTTTCAACGATAATATGATTAAGCTTATCAGACAATATGAAAGGAACTTACTTCAAATAAATAGACAAAACTTGTGTATATTATTTACTGAAACATGCATTAATATATATATATATATTACGTTAGCCGAAAATAATCGTCCAGCATGAAAGTTCAAAGACCAAAGAAAAAACTCCGATACGAGTAAGCAAAACCACTAAATAAAGTGCTCAATACGGTAAGTAGAGCAGACCTAGTTAAGCCTAAAGAGCCAGCCTTCCCTGACGATCCGCTTAGGTGAAACCTTGGCAGGTTTGTCTGGCTCTCTAGGTTTAACTCTCTCTCTCTCTCTCTCTCTCTCTCTATATATATATATATATATATATATATATATATATATATATTCAAGGAACATTTTCTAAATTATTCAAGATGATGCTGGAATAATATATATATATATATATATATATAGTTTAGGAAAAACTAGGTAATCCGTATGGGTAAACCTAAGGAGGATAAAATCCAGAGAGCTCAATGTAAATCCAGAGCAAATAATTTAAATAAAAACAGACCACTTTAAGCACTGCGGATCATCAGACTTTACTTCCAAAGGTCTGGAAGTAAAGTCTGATGATCCGCAGTCCTTTTAAAAGGGCTGTGGTAAAATAATTTATTACATGGAACCTTAAAGTGGTCTGTTTTTATTTAATATATATATATATATATATTCATTTTATTTAAATCCTGCATGAGCTTCCGATCCTTAGCTATGATTAATTAATGATGAACATGCCATTTTCGTTTATGATCGATTTCCTCCCGATTCTTCAGTTAAACGTGGTAAGTAATTATACGTTTTTTTTTGGTAAAAATAGAGTCCAGTAGTGTTATAAAAACATGGGAAAAATATATATTTAATCATTTCTAAGTTACAGTGGTTCAAATCTTATTCTAACAAATGAACAATTTGGCTTTTACACGATTTGAAAAATACTGCTGTTACACCCGATGTTCACAATTATTTGCAATGATTGGTTGACATCCAGCAAGCTGCACTTGGGTGCATTTTGTGTAAAGTTCCACAGGTTTTGATGAGAAAAATTATCCTTTTGTTTTTATAGTTGTTATTATTATTACAACATTTCGCTTGTTGCGTCCTCCGGCTTTCTTCAAGTGTCTTTTGATACAGGTAACTTTCAGGAAATTTCGAACTGAACAATTTATTTAATCTATGGGTTAAATTGTTTTCGTTCTGCTGTCCATGTCTAAGGAATATATGCTTGGTATTGGCCGCCCTGTTCTCACTGAGCAGGACAATATCTCGTCGATATGTTGTTAGACATAAAGAAGTGCGAAGAATCTATCTCAGTAGATTAAATAAAGGGTTCAGTTAAAAATTCCCTCCATGTTACCTGGATCGATAAGCACCTGATGAAGACTGGTGATCGCAATGACCGAAACGTTGGGATAATAACAAAAAAGATTATGAACATTTCGAGTATGAATAAAATTCATTTAGTTTGGAATTATACCTAAATTATAGATTGCACTGTGGAAATCTATCAAAAATATAGCATGTTGATAGGAGAACTAGCTATTAAAGATAACTCTTATTCGTGAATAGCCATTTAAACCGCGCAAAAGTCACTTCTTTAAAAGTCTAGCAGTCGCAAAATCCGTAAGATAATCTCATGAACAAAACCGCAGAAAAATAATCTCGTTAGAATTTCCATTGTTCCTTGCAGACTTTCTGCACTTCAAATGCGTGATAAGAAAACTAAAACAAATCTTTGAACTTTGATTCAGTATATAAGTAGATAATTATCTCTCGATTAATAATATAGATTAAAAAAATGATTCAGACACATTGTTCTTTTGTATATATGTTCGCATCAATATAAAATGACAGCTCCCATTGATTAATGAACATTAGAATCGCCTGAGGTCTTTCTGGATGCTCCGGGGCAAGTGGACAAATTGACATCCATATCAGAAGAATTATCTTTCCTTGAGCGAGTTTTTCACGCCTCGTGTCGTTTTACTGTCTCTAGATTCTAAATTCAGCACATATCTAAGTAAATATCAGTATACTTACGTCTAATCTAATTACTGGATAAAATTAATTTCGTCTGTTTTCAACGAGTCATTAACACACTTATTTTATTTCAGTATTATAGAGGAAAAAGTGGGTTTGGCTCAGTTGGTATAACGTTTCATTGGACAGAATCTTGGTTTTATGTTACGTTATTCACTCGATTCATATCGAGTGAGAGGAATTCAGTTCCGTTTAATAAAATACGTTATTGTTTATGAAACTATCTCAGGTACGACTGGTTAGAAAAACATTTATGCAACTTGTGATATCACAGGTTAGACTGGTTGGAAAAACATTTATGTAATTTGTGAAAATCACAGGTAATACTGGTTAGAAAAATAGCGCATATGTAACTCAAGATATCTGAGTTAGACAAATTTTTTATTTAACTTGTGTTATCAAGACAAAAATTCGGCAAAAATTCGCCTTTCTCTCTACTGGGTGTCGATAGCCTACAGGTTAGGATCTCCGAATTATTCCGGTTTCAATCATGGCTTGAAGCGATCGGGTGTCTAGTCACACTGATGAGCTGTGAAACAGAGAAACAATCTGTCTCGGGATGAAAGTTTATATATATATATATATATATATATATATATATACAGTATCCTTCCTGTGATATCACAAGTTATACAAATGCATTTCTAAACAATCCTATCAGCCATACTTAATGTTCAGAAATTGATATGCAGTTCAATTACAAAACGAAAAAAAAAAAAACGAAACACACACACACACACATCGCAAATTCAAACTCAAAGATCCCGGGCAGAAAGAAATTTCGAAATAACTAATCGCAGGTCCAGTAACAAAAATCCCAATACATGCAATCAGTCAAAAATCTAACGTCCAAGGCAACATTTCACTCGCAAGCCGACGGACAAGGTAGAAAAATAAACTGCTTTTCAATTCGAAAACACCAACCGCTTTTATCGACGGAACACTTTTTTCATTGGTCGGCATATCCGCAATGCATCTATGGCAACAGGTGCCACGAACTTGTTTTTATTTTCGTTATTTTGTCTTCGGCATATGGTACAAAACACACGTTTCCTTTTTCTCGGTAAGTGACTTTCTCTTCCGCCACACTTATATAACCATTTTACTAACGATTCTTACCTGCGATATCTTAAGTTGCATAATCCTTTTTTTAAATCGTCCTTCCTGAGATACCAGTGTGACTAGTGACCTAGAGAACTCTATCCAGTTTGGTGAGACCTTCATTCATATATATATATATATATATATATATATATATATATATATATATATATATATATATGTGTGTGTGTGTGTGTGTGTGTGTGTGTGTGTATGTATATATATATATATGTGTGTGTGTGTGTACTTTAAAAAAATAACATGATCTAGACAAGCAAATCTTGCCCACAACACAGACAACACATGGTTCTTGAAAATAACTGATACGGGGCAAAAGTCCTTGAATAATAATAAAAAAAAAACAGAACAAATATGAACTTCAGACAGTTTATGCACATTTTCAATCCCAATACGTGACACTTTTTTCGAAAACTGCAAAAATAGCATAAAAATGCAAACGACTGCATTGCTGGTTGTATTCAATCAAACTTACTGCTTTATACGATATATTTATTCGTAATTATGCGCAGCATAGTCTTCAATTAATCCAATATTATATGACAAAAAACATCATCTTTCTCATGAGAAATATGTTTGTTTTCATTATTATTTCGACATACAGAGTGTCCCCTAAAATTTAATCACTCTTCTAATAGCAATAAATGCAGTGTTTATTGATTTACAAAAAGATTAACGGTTTAAATTATATATTAAATGAAATTAAATGCATGGATCAGAGAAAACAAGAAAAAATCGAGAATTTAAAAAAATGAATACACTTGGGGGCACCTTCTTTTTTACTCATTATTATTTGTAGTTTTCATTATCATCTTCATTATCATTTGTAGTTTTTATTTGCTTGGATGTTTGAATGTTTTTCATAAATGCTTGGCGTATCGCTTTACTGTTTCTTTATTAAAATTTATTGGAATATTGTATTATTTATTAAAAAAAACAAATATATGTCATTCATTTTTAAACTACTATTATACAATTAAACCTATTCATTTTGAGAATTGTTTTTTCAGTGAACTGGTCCGAGAATAGAAATAAAAAAAATAAAAACAAAAAAAAAATAAAGGCAAAAAAATAAAAAAAAATAAAAGAATAAAAGTAAAAAATAAAAAATAAAAAATATCTGCCGATATTCATTCTTTTTAATATAATTTAATCATCAGTGTCGTTTTATTGTTCATTAACATTTTGTTTTTTTAATTTTGTAAGGGGTTTTGCGGGTAGGGTAACTGATATTGGGGCTGGAAGTGCAATCTCTGAAACGAGTTCGAATTCTGGGTTTGAATGGTGTATTCAATTTCGCACAAATGCCGTTACCCCAGGCAAGGTTTAAATGGGGCTTAAACTGCTCTCTCTAAACTTGAGTAGCAACTATTCTAAGAGAAAAATCAAAAATCTAAGGAGAAGGCAATGAGAAACCATTCCACTATCTTTCAAAGGAATTCCTCGTACTTCACTAATAATAAAAAAAGAAATCAGTGCAGAGTTTTGATCACCTGTGAAGATGACAGTATAAAACTTTTAATATTTTGGAAATAATATTCAGTTATTTTTTTTAAATATTAAAGATTTTTCTAACCAGTCCTAGCAGCGATATCACAAAATACATAAACATTTTTCTAATTAGTCCTCTGTGTGATTAAAAAATATATATATGTAATCGTTTTTACAACTATTGCTGATTCAGGTATCTAAACTTACACGAACGTTATTGGTCCTACCTGATTCTTCAGAAGGATATGTAAATTTCCATGGATACAAGGAAGTCTTAAAGAAAATGGCAACCGATTAAAAACTTATACTCAAAATCAGGAGGAGGCAGCTGAAATTCCTTGGAAACATAACAAGGAAAGAATGTTTGGGAAATTTAACTCTCACAGGGCATATCGAGGATAGAGGAAGGACGCTTACCTGACGAATGGATCTTGAAACGTGTTGAGTGAGCCTTATCAAATAGAGAAAAAAAAAAGCAAAGAGCCACAAGCGATAGGATGTTGTGAAGAGCCATGATCGCTTAAGTTATGAAGGGATTGTGCATATTGAAGAAGAAATGCATTTGCGAAATGAACAAACCTACTTTTCCCAATAAGACAGATAGCGAGACGACAAATTTCTAACCTAATAAGTCTGTCTATATTTCTGAGATGAGGTGTTATGTACAGTATTTACATTAGTCGGACTATTGTCCTCATCTTTGTCGCCATATTTGTCACAACGTTTCGGCCGAGTGCCTCTGAGGAGTAAGTATTGAATAAGGGTCTCAACTTCGCTACAACCATCAGGCAGGTGCCATACTTGGACATCATTGCCAGAGTCGAGGAGGTGGCCTTGAACATCCCTCAGGCTCAGGCGGATGAACTGAGATGGAAAGTGAGACAGACCTTGGAGAGAGCCAAGCTGCCCATGTCTAACATAACAAAACTGGAGAGACTGGGGATTGGATCCCTACAGAGTTACGAAAACATCATCATACTACCGGCTGACAAAGGTAATGCGACTGTAGTGATGGACAAATCAGAGTATAAAAGAAAACTGGAAGACCTCATTAGCAATGGTAGCTACAGCAAAGTGAAAAAGGATCCTACTATGAAAACGGAACGCAAACTGTCACAGATCCTAATCAAGAACAAGGATAACTTCGCACCCAAAAGGTATAGGCAGTTATCGCAGCGTTCCACCAAGCTACCTCACATATACGGTCTCCCTAAGATTCACAAAGACGGTATTCAACTCAGGCCGATTGTTAGTTGCCAAGGCTCTATGTGCCGCCGTCTGAGTCGCTTCCTTGTAGATATAATTGACCCATTGATCGGAAAGTCTCCTTCATATGTCTGAAACTCCGCCCACTTCGTGGAAATAATCAAAGATGCCCTCATCCTATCCAACCAGATGGTGAGCTTGGACGTGGTGAGTTTGTTCACCAAGGTACCCACGGAGGAGGCACTCTCAGTAGTCAGAGACAGATTGACCTCTGACTCTTCCCTAGAAGAACGGACCAGTATTCCAATAGATAATCTGATGGAGATGTTGACTTTCTGTACACAAACAACACACTTCGGAATGGGATCACACATATATCGACAGGATGAGGGCTTAGCAATGGGCTCGCCATTATCACCAGCAATGGCGAATATATACATGGAATACTTTGAAGAAATGGCATTAGAATCTATATCTCTAAAGCCAACTATATGGTTAAGGTACGTAGATGACACCTTCATACTCTGGCCACACCGGGAAGATGTCCAGGTTCTACTGGACCATGTGAACTCAATAAGACCTTCGATACAGTTCACAATGGAGAAAGAGAGTAACAACACACTCCCATTCCTGGATGTACTAATATCTCGAACAGAGCATGGGTTCAAGACATCCGTATGCCGTAAACCGACATTCACCGGACAGTACCTCAATTTCAACTCCCACCATCCATACAGCGTAAAGAAAGGGATCGTCCGTTGCTTACAACACCGAGCAAAAGTCATAAGTGGCGACCCAGAGATATTATATAAGGAATTGGTCAGTATAAGTAGTACCCTACAACGTAACAACTACCCTGGGTACATGGCATCAGCCCCCAAAAACTGGGATAGGCGGGTACAAGAGGAGGAGGAGGACAACAACACTCAGAAAACAGTCTGCCTGCCTTATGTGAAGGGGTTATCAGAGAAAATACAAATATAACATCAGGACAACCTTCAAAAGCGTGACAAAACTTCGCAGATATCTCTCTCGAGTGAGACTCCCCATAGAGGAGACTAAAAACTGTGTGTACGCTATCCCGTGCAGCTGCGGAAAGGAATATAAAGGAGAGACAGACCGTCCACTCAAGGTAAGACTTCAAGAACACCAGAAAGCTGTAACGCGAGGGGAAGTAGAAAAATCAGGCGTGGCTGACCACATATGGAGAGAGAAGGGAGATCACCGTCCCCTGTGGGATCATGTTGAGATCATAGACAGGGAACACCATTGGAAAATTCGTAAACTTAAGGAATCAGCACATATTCTAGGCCACAAAAATCTCCTGAGCCGACCAAGCATAGCAATAAATACAATATGGGAACCAGTAATAAGGAATGCCAGAGAAAAACAATGATAACAAAGTTGCAATATGAGCTCTGGTAAAAACATGTAATGATAACAGCAAAATTGCAATATGTGCACTGGTAAAAAATGGTCGCCGAAAACATTAGGTTTATAATAACCAGAAATTCATAGCTCAAGGACACATGGCACAGTGGATAAAGGCGTTGGTTAGATCCAGTGACAGACCCAAAGAGTTAAAGCAGTGGAGAACTTTCAGAGGGAAAATTAGCAGGAGATAACTGATAACTGACATCCATCAAACATGGCACGTGAAACTAGAACAGTCTACCCCAGTGATCAAAATAAAGGGTTCAGTTCGAAATTCCAACCACCTGAAGAAGGCCGGAGCGTACAACGGCCGAAATGTTGTGACAAATATGGCGACAAAGATGAGGACAATAGTCCGACTAATGTAAATACTCTAATAAAACAGTATATAATTTACAGAGACAAATGCAGCTAAATAATCAGGATGAGTGAGAAATTCCATGGTTGATCCAATATGTTGCACGAAAGATGCACTAGATGATGGGATAATTTTATTTTGATTGGAATAATGGGTTAGTGTGTTATTTGCACGAAACTTTTAATTGATATCGAAACAGTCACGATTTTTCATTCTTCAAATGGGAGGCAACAGTGGGAGATCAATGATGGATCGAAAATGTATACAACACCAACATATTAAGAAATATCTGATGGTAGGAACGACTGCCGAAGTTTTACTCGCTGAGTTTCATTGTTAGGAATCATTAATAGAGTAGTCGGACTGAGTTTAGCGCACTTTTCTCGCTAGAGATTTCTTCCGGAAGCTTCGTAAGGCATTATTATTGGCTTGGTGCATAATTATCAGGCGTTTTTAAAAAAAAAACACTATTTATTATATAAAAAAGAAACATAACAATTTTAAAAAAAGTAAACAAAACAACAATCTTTATTAACAAGTAACTCGTCTATAAAAACGACTGATAATTATGCACCGACTCAATATTTTTAATTATTATTCTTTACTTGTGTAACCGTGACTTAAAAAATGATGGCTTATTTTATATCTGTAGCACTTCTTTTGTTTGCTGCGTCCCTTCAAGAAGTAGGCGATAATGGCCTTCCACATCTTCCTGTCCCTTGTAGCTCTTAATAAGTTTTGTTTTTTTGTTATTTCTCACGAACCCTGTTCCACCATCCATTTATTTAAGACCAGCAAGTATGTTACACGCTGGTTTTCTCTGTTCTTCTTTCATGTGAGTATCAAATTTTCCATTCCCTCTTTCCTCAATACGAGCCCCAGAAATTTCAGCTGCCTCTTCCTGATGTTAAGTATAAGTTTCCTCTTTGTTTCAATTCTCTCGTAATCCTCAGCGTTGCTCACATGTTCGGCCTATGGTATCGTCAGCATCTTTCTGTAGAACTATTATATTTCTGTTGCCGGAAGTCTATACACCTTTGCGGCGATTGTCTAGACTTTGTTAATAATTGGCTTCAGTGAAGAGAAGATTACTTATGAACACTTTCTTTTGTGCATTTCTTGCATTTCTCATTCCTCCTCTTGTTGCATTGCTCTTCTTTTGTTTGTTTTTTTTGTCGAAGACGATCATCCATTCGTTATCTCATATTTTCCCTTTTTGCATTTGCTTCTTCTTCTGTTTCATTTTGTCTTCTTTGCACTTTTCGCTCCTGCAGGTCTGCTTTCTTATTACGCTTTTCTTCTGTCTAATTATTTCACTTCTGAGCCTCGCGTCTCCTGGCTTGTACATATATGGTTCCAGTGGTGTCAATGAATATCTTTGGTTATCAGGCTCCTGGCGTGCTTCTATCTGAATATAAAATAGGTGAAACCACTTCCTTCGCTCTCGTTCTAATCTTCATTCTTCAAGGGAGTTTTCCATTTTATGAGGATCACTGACATTAAATGCACAAAACAATGTAAAACATAGGGTATAATTTAACTTTTAATCTACATTTATCAAGCGGGCTGTGTGAAAATCTTGGATCGCAAAGCAAAATTAAAATGTATTTAAATAATATAAGAGCCTGTAATTACACCTACAATATTAATACTAAATTACTTCTTGATTATTCAGTGATATAATTAGAGTGTGTTGAATCTAGGATACCATAATTCACATAATCAGATAAAATATGTTACGTTTTAATAGTGAGATGCAATTAAAAAAACGACAAACCTCTTTTCAAGACTAAATTTAAGGAAGACGATCACTTAATGGAGAAAAGTTTCTTATTACTTCAAATGAAAGGCTTGAATTTAATAAGACTGCATTCTAAGAAACATAGGAGCAAATGAACTCATTAATTAAATGGTTCCTTTACCTCGGGAACAGATTTTATCTAAATGCAGATAAATACTTAACTTGTATAGATCATTAAGACGACTAAATGAAGTAATTAATTAACTTAAGTAGAGTTACATCCCGTCCCACTAAAGTCGGGACAGAAAATCTAAAAATAAATACTAATACTAATTGATAATTATTATATGGTATGATAATTATTATATGGTATGATAATTATTATATGATTATGAATAATGATCCACATTCAATATATTCATATTAGTGTACATATTTTTTGTACCTATTTTTTTAACAGAATGCTCCAGCCGATTCATTTTGCAGATTTAACTATGTCACTGTATCGTGCAAAGCATTTTTCTCACAATAATCTTTCTTACACATTTACAAATCCACCATTCTTTCCTTTATTGAATAGTGTATGCCATATCCGTCTGCTGCTACTGTTATGTATCTGGAAATTCTCGACAAAATACAAAGAAGGGTCTGCAATGTTATCGGCAGGGAGCTGGCATCTCAACTACAGTCACTTTCCCACCGCCATAACGTGGCTTCTCTCTGTCTTTTCTAGAAATATTTTAATGGTAACTGTTCGAAGGAATTCGCCTCCGTGGTAGCACAACCTCATGTCAGTCAGTCAGTTATGTGCCAGGCGTGATACATGCTTAGTCGTTCATGTAACTTTCGATATATGAAGGACAGGGCAGATTTTCTTCCCGCACTATGTTGCCATTTCTTTCTGCGGTACAGCAGTTGCCATCCAAAACTATACGACCTGGTTTTTCCTACTATTTACTCATCTGAGGCGGGAGAAGAAAAGGATTCATATCTTTCACAAGGGTATAAGCAAGTGAATGTAATGTGCTCGACTGGAATTCGAACTCAGCTCTCCGATTCCTCAATCCGAGTGCATGTCCTTAGGTGTAATACTAGACCAACTATGATGTCTCATCGATTTACTGTTGAAATAGATTAGTTTTAACAGTAAGTTCTATTCTAATAAAGTACTTTCTCACATTTATTCCGTTTTCTTGCTTCCCTGTCATCTACGATCTTCCAAAAATTTAAATTAACGTCAATTGATATTTTCTGTTATCCTGGAGTTGGTATTTTCATTTACCTTTCCCCTCATTCTTTTTCTCTCTCGGTAACCAGTTGCGGCTTATTGTCAATATCTCCTTGTTTGGGTTGAAATAATTTAAAAATATATTTACTGTAACTGCGAAATGAGAAAGTAAGTTTTATTGATATTGTTTGAACTCGTTTATTTTACGAAAATGTTTCAGCTGTTCCATTCTACGGCCCATTAAAGATGTAAACTCCCTAAAGTAAAACTAGCACCAATAATAATTTCATTATAGACAAATGTTTGAATAATTACCATTAAACAGTTCTGTAAACAGCCTTGCTCCTGAGATTGAAGCTTATTTAAGTTGTGCTTCTAACAGAGCAGGTGAAATCTTCTTTTTCAAAGCCGTGTCCTTCCTATTTGGAAGAATAGTGTTGTTGAATCTTTCTAACCACTATTCACATTGATATTTGGCCTTGCGTATTATTTAGATAAGCTTATTAAATGCCGGTAGGTATGTATTAGAAAATTCGGTTTCAAAATCTTTGGAAAATTGATACCTTACGCAGAATTGAAATCCGTGAGAAAAATATTCAGTATTGCACTCTAATCGGATTAACTTATCATGCCCAAACATCGTTGAATATGACAACAAACGAAGCTAATTTTTCCAATTGTTTTTTTAAATTCCACATAATGAATAACTTCTAAAATGAAAATAGAAAATGAGATTAATATCAAATTGTTTTTAAAGCACATTTTCACCTTATAAAGTCCAATATTGTGAATATGTTTGGACTGAATTTTCTTTTGTTACAAACGGTTATTGAATCAAGTAAAACGGAGGAATGAAATATCAATTTTTGATCAGTGACTCACCGTATATCAGAGGGGCTATCAAAAGATCCCAGGACTGGGGTCTTCTGGTAAACACACTACCCGATTCCAGTTAGGTGAGATGATACGTCTAATGGTCAATGAATGATTTCACGATTATTTTTTGTCAGTCTGAACATATATCTTGAAGAACCGACATGCTGCCGCCTTTGAAACGGATCTGTTATTCAAAAAATATTTTTTGACCTACAGAATTTTTGCCAGAGGCATTTCAACGGTGTCGGTAGCTGATCTGCCGAGCTCCATGTGCAATATGCCGCAGGAGATTTCGGCAGCCATCGTAGAGTTAACAATGTTGATCTAATACAATGTTGCAAAATCGCATGCAATATTTAACAAGCAGTAGATAGTATACATAATCTTGGTAGAGAGGTACTACAGGATTACTACCAAATGGCGTTAGCTGCACATTCATTTCCGTTGCATATTACAGACTGTAAGCATTGAAAGTTTACATTGTCAACTCGGGGGCAACAATTTAGCGTTGCTTTAGCATTGAGCCAGAGATTGAGCTTTCGTAATATGTGCTTGCAAAGAAAGAACAGAAGAAAATAGAAACAACGACGGCTATAATCGAGAATATAATTTCGACTACGAATATCACAACTGTTCCTTCATTTTGATTATATTTCCTCTATGGTATATAGACGTATGTTCTTTCATAACAGCCTCTTTCTCGCACTTCACGCCTGTGAAATCCTCTCCTTGCTTCTTACTTTCCAGCCAACTTTGATCTTCAAAAATTTAAATTCATTGTTAATCGTTATCTACTGTCTTATTCATTCCGCTTCTTTTATTAATCTCGCTCTTTAATAATGTTTTTTTTTTCTTTCTTGTTCTTTCGCACTCAGTAACCCCTTGCGTCTTAGTAGCTTCTTTGCGTTATTTGGGGCGAAATGATTAAAAAAAAAGTAACTAAATAATTTTTTGGCATATAGGAAATCCGTTCTTACGGTATATCTTCACAATCTGAGAATACGTTTTTCGTTCCTACTTATAAATCTGGAAACTTTAACCTTTCACTTCAAGATAGAATTTTATATTTCTGCTTCATGAAACAGACTCTCAAGACGGTATTCTCCTGATGATTACAATCTTAATATCTTTAAGTCTAGAGTCAATACTTATATATTCTGCCTATTCTCATAATCTACAATTCTTATTTAAAAAAATAAAAATGTTCTTTCAGTAACACTCTACTTCGAGTAGACCTTGAGCTGTATAATGGGTGGAAATTTAGTAAAAAAAAATTACAAAGTAATCTAAAATCGTCATTACAAATACTGTTTCGCTTTTGGATCATGATGAAAGAAAATGATTTATTTTGTGGGGGGGGTTGCTTGCCCGTAACAAACGCGAAGAAAGCGAAAACTGCGGATAAAAGAGGAACATATTCTATACCAGCATCGGGAGATTAATGAGGATTAATATATATATAATCCCTATTTATATGAATTTGGGGCCGAAGAAAAGAGGATATTGTTTTTGAAATCTGTTATACAGGATTAAAGCCAGTGAGCAAACACAGGCGATCCCATTATTGAATTAAGTAGACCAAGTGGCCGTAGAGGAAACGCATATATGTAGGAAGATGCTGGCGACTAACGATCTCTATTTCTAGTCTATCCTCTATTACTATAATGATCGAATTTCTGCTCTATTCATTACAAGTCCGCTATTCTCTACTCTATTCACTATACTATTTCTCTATTCGGATCACTATACGAATTATTATTCGAGTATTATCGAGCAAGTACTATTAGTGCGAGTGCTATTCGAAGGCGACTGACACTAATATTGTTCAACGGCCTACAATAATTTTATCTGCGATTACAAAGTCTCTACTACAATGAGCATTGCGAAAGTGACAACGTGTATTCTTTGGCATCACAAAATTATCAAACGAGGGAACGTTGACATCACAAAACAATGTTTTGTTCCTGCCTTGAAACTCAGCGTTAAAGCCACTGGAGTTAACGTGGGTTGGTCACCGATTACTGGCTTGAATAAATATTTAATGAACTCGGTCCATAAACAGGATAAACTGGGAATTAATGTGACAGGATCAATGCCCCTTTTAGTTTTCTGAAAACTCGAGCCCTCTGATTGCTATCGTTCCTAGAACATTTTGTCAGATCGATTCTATGCCTTACTACCGGTTTGGGACAGATCCTTCGAGAGGTTGCAGCAATAAAACCAAGAGCGTAATAATAGTTTTAATTAGTCAGTACAAATATTTGACGGAGAATGAATCTTCATAAAGCTCGTGTTTGGATCGATCTGGAAGACTTGTATTCGCTTGATCTCCAGCAACATATCTGTAGATGCATTTGGCTTTCAAAAGGTTACGAATAATTCCACACTTCTTGAATCTGCAGAGCGTATCCAAGCATTACAAAGTAATTGGATTCTACAGTGTTGGGCTGGCGTTTACTATCAATTGCGGGGAATCTTGTGCTGCATTCTCAGTGCTATCTGCAGCAGGTTATTGGTTACATTCTATCAGCTGGAAGAGTACGACTTGATTTTATGGCGTTTGTCAATGGACTCGGCCTTCCTGTCTCATTAACGCGCTAAAATATGGGACGAGGGACTTGTAGATGACCGTAATATCAACGTTTCAGATAAAAGGTTGTGTTATATTTGCAGTCCGGCCTGAGAGAAAATGAGTAAATAAATTGGCACCATGCGACTTTGATGAGATATGGAAATTAGAATCTTATCAGGCTCTTGGACATGATGCGATTTAGAATGGAACAAAATGCCTTATCCAATCAAACACGAACATTTCGAAGATAACTACGCGAAAATCTTTTCATTTCTATTTTTCTCTTTTTTTTTTTTTTTTTTTTGAACATTATGAACATACAACAGTTTCCTTATCCAGCTTTCCACCGATTGGCTAATGACGACCTTAAGTGTCTGCAATCTCGTTTCTGTCTGTGTGCACAAAAAAAACCGGCAAGGACCTCCTGCGCGATCACAAGGAAACAAATGAAGAAAACAAACTGATAAATGCGAACATTGTTTGCAGTATATTTAGGATTTTTTTTCAGGGCTTCACTGACTTACTTTGAGTGGCAAGGTGGGTGAGATTGGAAGAATATCTGCCATATAAGACTAACAGATTAACTCTTCCGTTAGGCTCTTCCTTCCACTAACATCATGCCTCGCGCTCTAACACTACCCGTGGTTAGCAATACGAACAGGCGGCCTCGGAACCACACCAAGAGCAAAGCAAAATTGATTTTAATGCCAGCTATGGCTGATAATATAGACATGTGGTTAGAAATTCTTGGCGTAGAGTTTGTTTGTCACTTCATTTGAAAAAGTTTTTTATTTATTTATTTGTTTGCTTCATTTTGGTTCTGTGACTGCCGCTTAGAGTACCAGTCTTCCAAAACTTTAACCGTTGTCCGTAAAACAAAAAACAATTGAAATCAAGATAAAATCATACACCTTTCATTTCTATTTGAATGTCCTAATTCTTAGTGTCAGAACATAACGTATACTATCCTTTAATATCAATATCATGCATTGACCTTTATTGCTCGTATGAACTGGATATCCTATAAGGCTTTATTTTCGGTAAGCACAATAATAATAGTATAAAATACACAGATAATATCGTGTTGATGGCAGACACAGAATGAAACATGCATGAACTACTAGGGAATCAAACAAAGAAAAGTTTTCCTCTACATTTCTGCGGTGTAAGCCAGCTTGGTTGACAGGATGAGGGTTAAAACCTGTAGAGATCAAAATCAAACGAATACAGAAGTTTAATATCTGGGAATTATCAACGTATAACATTTACTAGATTTTTAAACAGAATAGCCCGCAGGAATCAATTTATCAGAGCTAATTGCGATCACAACAGCCTATATATGTTTACTCAAAATAATTGTAAACGTTCCTTCAAAGATGCTAAGTTTTTGTTTGCTGATAAAATGAGGTACCGTATCGCTACTAACAAGTTTGTCTCACGTGACTACTGGCCGCTGTGTAATAGTGTGTTAAATAAGACTGTCTTCAATTCCACCTCTCTTTAATCAATTTGAGTCTGCTGATAAAGCAGTGTGTTTTGCTCGTAAATTCTCTTCATGTTCTACTTTTGACTAATCTGGTGTATATCTACCAGACTTTCCACTTAGAACTGAGTCCGTATCGAATAGCATGCATATAATCCCACTGTTCATGCTTTATCATCTATCGCCTATACACTGGATCTGTACATAGCATGGGGACTTGATGGTACCTTTGCAATAGTATTCAAGAAATGTGCTCCTGAACTGGTTCCTGTTCTTTCTAAACTCTACAATAAATGCATTGCTGCTTATTTCCTGTTTGTTGGTAATCCCCTCCTGTGGTTTCAGTCTTTAAGAACACAGGCGAACCGTCGCAACCTTCTGCCCCTTTTTGTCAAAGTACTAGACGCTCTAATTAACTCAGAACTGGTTAAGAATCTAACATCGCAGGATCTTCTTTCTGATAAATAATATGGCATTTACTTCTGTAAGTCAACTGTTGATTTGCTAACGAGTATTACTGAAACAGTTTTTTTCAATCATAACATAAGGATGGTGAAGCTCAGGCATACTGGTCTTCTTTATACGTTGAAAGGTTATGGTATTTCTGAACGAATTTTAAACTGATGCACTCTTTCTTATCAAATCGCTAAATGAATGTTATCTTCAATCCTCTAGATCCTTTTTCATTAATGTATGTGTCCCTCAGGACTCTATTCTGATACATAAGTTGAGCCTAATTTTCATGAATAACCTTCTTGATGTCATCATTTCACAGCTCGCTATCTATGCTCGCAACTATTTACTCTTGTTTTAATAGTGAGTCTGATTAGTTTGACATATTCAAATTTGTAACTGATCTAAAAATGACCTAAAAACTGTTGTTAAATGGCGCAAGCGGTCACGTGTTAATTTTAACGCCCCCAAAATAAAAAGAAAATGCTTTCTTCTGAGAGAACCCTTTTTATCTTCTATCAACATAGCTGATTCTAACCTCCAGAAGAGTTACTCATTGTGACTTCTCGATGGCTGTGTTAGCACGATGTTGCAAGGCATCGTGCCCAAGTGACATGGTGTACTGCCATTTTCCAGACGGTTGATCACGTCAGATAATGTGCTGTTTCATAGAAACTGTCACTAAGTTTCGCTTAGCATAGTTGCAGTCCTCTATAGAACAAAAATAAATGTGCCTGAGCAGGCATCTGCAACAGAAATTGGCTATCCGCCGTAGTAGATAGGTATCCTCAGATACGAGCGGCCAGTCACCATATATATATATATATATATATATATGTGTGTGTGTGTGTGTGTGTGTGTGTGTGTAAAAAAATAGGAAAGAACACGTTAGGTAAATAATCCGAAGGTCTTTAGTATTTTTGTTTTTTTTATTTTTAAAAAAACAGTGTCCAATAAAAAAGTAGAGACTAAATTATAATTTTCAGCAGTTTCCATAGAAATTAAGTTTACGAATGGATATACTTACAAAGCTGCGTAAATTTCAAAATTATTTATTCAAAAAATTTCGCTTGAGGATGAAATAGAGCTTGATAATTTAATTCAATTTAATTTTAATAATTATATTGAAGTTTTTGGCTCCTGTTTTTGAAACATAAGAATTCTTATGTAGCGAAGGAATCATATTTTTAAAAATTAATTATAATATATATATATATTTGTGTGTGTGTGTGTGTGTGTGTGTGTGTGTGTGTGTGTGTGTGTGTGCAAATATATAGAAAAATAGGAAAGAACACGTTAGGTAAATAATACGGAGTTCTTTAGTATTTTTGTTTTTATTTTTTTAACAGTGCTCCATACAGAAGTACAGCTTAAATTATAATTACTTTTTAAAAAACAAAATAATTATAATATATATATATATATATATATATATATATATATATATATATATATATATATATATATATATATATATATATATACACAGTGCTAATCGATAAAAGTGACTATTATAAAGTACAGGCTCTCGAGAAAGCAGTTGAGGAACATGCTCCATAAGTTTTCTATGTGGTTGAGGTCAGGAGATTGGGGCGCCCATGTCATAACACTCACCATCTTCTCATCAAAACATTCCTTCATCAATTTTGATTTGTGACAGTGATCATTATCCTGCATAAAAATGTGCTTGGTGGGGACGATTTTCAGCCTTTCAGCAGAAGGGACCAGACAAGACTCTAAAATTATCTTGTACTGCTCGCTCCTGAGGGTCTTTTCAATAGGTTTTAAGAAACCAGTTCCATGAAAAGAAAAGCATCCCCAGAACATTCTACTGAACGGATGCTTGACAGTACTTACTGCTAAATTCAAAACGCTTTCAAAGCTTCATCTTTGGATTTTAGATCGCTTATCCTTTGAATTTAGCTCAACTTTCGTTTCATCGGAGAAGAGAACATTTCGTAAAAAAAAAAAAAAATCAGGTGAGTCACTTTTATCGAACAGCACTGTGTGTGTGTATATATATATATATATATATATAAACCCTTTTAGGGCGTTTTTAGAATATCTATTTTCCTAATCTGGATATTTTTCCGGTGTACGCTCTAAGTCCAGATGAATAGTTCCTTCGCTTATTGAACCTTTATGCCAGGTGTGGCCATATTTGGAACGGATTAGAATTCAAAACAAATCTTTACTTCTTATTCATTATTGGTTATAGGCCTTCCGATACGAGTTTCTTTTCGGGCGACTTATTTCCGATTGTCAATCTTCTAAGACACTTTGGAGCATAAACTCTGCGCCCACCCCGACACAATATGTTTTAGGAGCTTTGTTTTGCTGCCTTTGTTCAGAGATTAAATTCCTTCAGTAAACAAACTGTCACTCCCAGAATTCGTGTCAATGTGTTGATTTCATTTGTTATGACTGTATGCATTTTTTTCTTTTTAAATAGTTATTGGGTAATAAATGTTGGATGCGGGTTTCAAATTAAAATAAATATGTATTGTTTGCTACCCAAAACAGAAATAAAAAAATATATATATATGTGTGTGTGTGTGTGTGTGTGCATAGATAGATGGATAGATATACATATATATATATATATATATATATATATATATATATATATATATATATATATATATATATATATAAATAGATATATATATAGATATTAGGTTGGTGCACAAATAATGTCGTTTTCTCACATAGGAACATATGTGAGAAAACGAAATTATTTCTACACCAACCTAATAGATAGATAGAGGGAGAGAAAGAAAGAAAGACACAGTGAGAAAGAACACTATCTTTTAAATATATAATTATTTTAATATATATTATATTCCTTAATAGGTTTCAGTTTTCGGAGTTGTATTGTCGTTAAAACCGTATGATCTGTCATTTTTGTGTTTTTTTTAAAGAACATAGCAGGTTATTGTACGTTTCTAAAACCGCTTATTTCCTCATTTTTCTTAACCATCTTTCGCGCTCAATTTATCCATTTGCCGATATTTATTGTCAATGCCGTTGTCTCGTAAAGCGCCGATAAAGATTAATGTGTTCATCCATTTTTGCATTAGTCGGATTAGACTTTCGCTGGTATTAACAACGCCTTGAAATACATCGTTTTCTCCTGGACTTTCGTTTCTAAAGAAAAGTAAGAGATTGAGAGACATATATATATATATATAGAGAGAGAGAGAGAGAGAGAGAGAGAGAGAGAGAGAGTGAGTAAGGGGAGAGAGATTGAGAAAGCGCATGCGCAACAGGAGTTCGTGAGGTTTTCCATTCTATGTTTTTCTTTCTAACAATCCTAAAAAGAATAAGCCCTTCGTTCTTCCTGCGTTCAGTTCAGAGGAATATTTTTAAAGAGATATTTTTGTTCAAACGAAGTTCCACATAACGATGAGTAGACCAGATGATCCGAATAAAAAGGCCATTGAGTTTTCATAATTATTTCTTTTGAACATTTTTTTTGAATATGTAACTTTAACCTTTAGGGTTAATTAAAAAAAAAGAAACTGTATTTTTTTTGTGAATTTTATTATATAACTATATTTCATTTATATCGCCCCAATAATTATTTATGATGTCTCTACTGATTCCATAGTCGATAAAAGCAGACTTCTGCGAAAATGTAGAACAATTAATAAAGTGCTTTGTTCGAAGACGTGATTGCAATATAGTATTTCATCACTGATCACTTCGTAGATGTCCGAGTTTGTATGTTTTTTTCATTTCCTATCAAGCAAAGAAATAAAGCCACTAAGATGCAAAAGGGTTACTGGACATGAAATAACCAAGAAAGCGTCATTGAGTAGAGAGAACAAGACAGAAGATTCAAAATGACTAAAATCAGGATTGATGTTGCATAAAATTTTTGAAGACGATCGCTGTCGACAGAAAGGTAGAGAGTTCCACAGGCAAGAAGTACGAAGAAGAATAAACTATTATAATAGGGCTTATGTTTATATTTCGCAATGTTAACATTAAAATGAGGAGACCGATCAACCAACACTAGGTACAAAGAGAAAATCCAATCAGAATAATTTCCGTGTAAATATTCATAGAAAGGACACATGGGGGATACGTTGTGGGGGTGGGAATGTGGTTGGAAACCAGATGCCAGTTCAGGGCCAACAACATTGTAGATTCTTCTTTGGATTCTATCAAGAATCTCTAGGTTGAACTGCTTATATTGTCAACTGAGCTTAACGTAATCTGGAAACCTGTTTGTGAAGAACCTGGCAAGATTCTTAGATCTTGGAGAAATTATATTATCCTTGCCGTAGTTTTTTCCCTACCTGTCTATTCTGTCCGAAAATTTCGAAAGTTAAATATCACCAAATGTGCTAGATTTATCATATCAAGTTGAAATCGTTGTGATTGTCATACAAGGAGTTACGTCTCAAGTAACAAGTTTACTGTTAAAATATCAATCATATGCAAATATGTTCACAAGAAGCAAGTGATTCCCAGTCTGCGCTGTGAACCTTATCCATTAGACTCATTCTTATCGTTATAGTAGACCGTGAAATTAACACGTTGACTGTCAAAAGCCAATTACAATATCTGTTTTCAAACATCGAATTTATTATAGCCGACTTAGGCAATAAAAGTTTTATGAGTTGAGTTATAGCTTCAGCTGAATCTTAACAATGTCTTCACACTGGAATCTGTCACTAAACCATTTCTGAAATCTTTGCTTGGTGATCAACAGAAAAATAACTCAAAACGACCAAGAACGGATGGTGAAACGCAGCATTATTTAGAAGATATAGCATCAACTGAGGAGAGACGACGTCCAACAAAACACTGTAAGGTAACAATGACAGAAAAAAGAAAGCCGAAATAATGAATGCGATATAAAAAAAAAAGATATAGATGTATAAAAAAAAACATATATGTGTGTATGTGTGCTTGCGCGTGTGTGTGTGTTTGTGTACAAAATGTGATGAATGAATTGTCCTATAAATTACGCAAAAATTAAAGTAATTCTGAGATCTTATTTTAACAGACATATTTACCAAAATTACGAAAAAATGTCTTGAAATACTAGAATGTAGATTTACTCAATAAAATTGCCATTGGCTTCAACCACGACCTCCAGACGACATCAGAATCTCTTCTGGACGCTCTCCTTGTTTAATTTGGTGAATGCTATCATAATCCTTGCCCTTTATTTCATCTTTGGTCTTACAAGGAGTTTTGTTGGTCTCTCGCTCAACTGCGCCCCACATGTAATAATAATGAAGGGGTTGCAATCTGAGGATTTAGGTGGCCAGAGGTGAGGGGTGATGTGGTCGCAGAAATTATCTGACAACCATGAATGTCTTCTGATTGTGTGGCATGATGCAGAGCCCTGTTGCTAAACATAGGTTCTTCCAGCAGGCACCTACTTGACTCAGGGGAGCAATACCTTCTGAAGGCAGCCTGCCTCCGTTTTGAGTCCGAGACCCTCACCAACAAATTCTGAAGTCCTTTTCTTACCAGAACGATCAAAGTGAGTTTTCCGTCGTGCTGTACGTTCGTAATCATCATTAGGCTTGTCTAACACATTCCGAATCCTCTTCACTGTCCTCAGATTGGCACACAAATACTCAGAAATATTCGTATTGGCGCTTCCTGCGTGAATGCCGACCTGTACAGATTTCCGTTTCCAAATTTCTGGCGGAGTGACTTACGCCATTGTTATTTTTCTCACAAACGGTGCACAGCTGATCCTACTATTCTGTGCAGTAGACAAAATCTATATTATATGCGTGGTACTTATTAGAAAGCGCTCAATATCAGAGATAGAGCTAACATATTTTGTTGGATTGATGTGAGTTTGTGAACCTGGGTTTCACGCTTTTGCGATCGCCAGACAAACTGATTAATTTTTTAAAATTTTGGGTTTATGTAGATTGCGTGTATTGGTGTTATTATGGAAGTGGGGGGGGAAACGTCGTCGTGATGTTAACGTGCTAACGCAAACATCGGTGTCTGTTCATACGCCCAATGAAGCATACAAACTTGTTCGTCCGTCGGAACTAATACATATATAAACATATGTGGGCAGTTTCGGATATGACATATGTATGTATACGGGTGATGTTGTGACATCACGACGACGTTCCCCCCCCACACACACACTTCCATAATAACACCAATACACGCAACCTGTATAAACCGAAAATTTGAAAAAATTAATCAGTTTGTCTGACGATCGCAAAAGCGTGAAACCCAGGGTCACAAACTCACATCAATCCAACCATATATATATATATATATATATATATATATATATATATATATATGTATTTAAAGCCCAATAAAGAAGCACAATAGAGAATTGGTCTGCAGCTACTACACGATCTTCTCTTTGCAGATGTTGCCGCTCTATTAAAACCCAGTCTAGAAGACATTCAAATTATAAAATTGATTGATAAAATCTCTGAAACGGCGAAAGCATTTGGACTCACTATCAACATGAAGAAGACTGAGCTAGTGTAGCAGGCAATCTATCTCTCACAAATCCTTCATTGATGGTACGGCATGAGAAGCTGTTGAGGTGTTCACATATCTTGGATCAAGTTGCTTCTGATGGAAAAATGGAGAAATTCAGTCCAGAATAGCCGAAGCCAGCTCAGCATTCGGTAATCGTAAACATAGGTTATGGAACATCAAAGACATGTCTCTCACAAAATAAAGATCGACATATCAAGATCAGTCGTTCTCTCAACCCTTCTCTAGGGTGCTGAAACGTGATACCCTCTACCGCAAGCACATAAATCAAATTGACGCCTTTCACATGCGCTGTCTTCGTGGGATGACAGGGTCAAGAATAATGCAACGCTGAAAAACAAAATCACACGCATTGAAACCATTCTAGCAAAGATGTCACTTAAGAGGGCTGGTCATGTTGTGAGAATGGATGAGTATAAGCTTCCAAAAAAGGTGCTGTATAGACAACGACCAAACTCAAAGATTTCAGTTGGACGTCCACTCTTACTCGACAAAGACAAATTGAAAGACAACTTGAAAGGTCTCAGCATTGATCTGAAACCTGGGAAGCTCAAGCATGAAGACAAAAGGAGTGGCATAAAACATGTTTCATAAATTTAAAGGCTTTTGAAGAGAGTAGACTGAAGCACCGTGATCAGTTTCGTCAAGCTCTGAAGCAGGGATGTCATCAAAATCCTGCTTTAACAAATTTCATCTATCAGTGTGGCTTTGTGGCCCGCAGCAAGGATGAGCTAGTATTGCACTTAAGAATGCACAAATGAAATATGTCTTTCCGTTGCCTGATTTTTCCACAATAGCCCCTGATAGCATGCATAAGTCTAAAAGGAAAGGCACCATACACTGCTGAACCTCATTTATCCTTCACAATAGGAGAGCCCACCGTGTATATATATATATATATATATATATATATATATATATATATATATATATATATATATATATCCTATCCTTCTCTAGCTATGGCTAAATAGCAGGACAGACGGGGTTCTATAGCCTGGATCGCAACCGGTGTAGGAGAAGGACAACTTTGAATTAAAAATATGCCGTGGGTCGTTTGCGGACATTGTGGCACGTAGTTCTGCATAATGTCTTCACTACTATAATCAAACATAGGAACTGTTCTGCTTGGCTCTCCTCCGTCTAATACGACGGGAGAGTAAAACATACATACACACACACACACACACACACACATATATATATATATATATATATATATATATATATATATATATATGTATACGTGCCTATAAACAACACCTAATCAGGGAACAAATAAATAAAGCAATTCCCACACCTAAAGAAGATACCCTAATGTACAAGATTAAAAATAAATCTAGCCGCATTCCTCTAGTAACCATTTTCAACCCCACTCAGCCTCCACTATACCAAATAATCAAACGTCGCTGGGCAATACTACATCTCAAACCAGACCTAAAAAAATTGTTTAAGGAACCCGGCCTTCTTCCATATCGTAGACCTAAGAACCTAAAAGATATCATAGACAGTAACCACATTTCAGGAACAAGGTAATCCGTAATAAACTAAGAACAAAAACAACAGGATTTTCCCAACCATGTAACAACAAAAGAAGTTTATGCTGCAGCCATATTAAACACACGAATTCATTCACTAGCTCAATCTACTTTCAAAATCTAGCACGATTCTAACTGTAGAAGTCATAACATAATTTACCTCCTAGAATGCGCACTATGCCAGAAACAATATGTAGGAGAATCTGAATGGCCCTTTCTCTACAGAATTAATAATTATCGCAATCGAATTAAGTCGACTCCCCATGAAAAATTATTACCTGTAGAACAACATTTCCGCCTGGAAAAACACGATTTCAAAACCCACGCGAAATTCACTATAATTGAGAGAATAGAAAAGTTCAGAGCAGATAACATTAGACATATTGTAGAGTTCTATGAAAATAAGTGCATACAACGTCTAAAAACACAATATCCAGCCGGGCTAAACCATAAATTTAACAACATAGATAGTACTAATATATCACTCAACAAATCAAAACCTACCCACATTTCTCACCCACACAAGACAGACATGCTTACGGAGGTGTTGAGGCCTCACACTTATACACACACCCACACGAATAAAAACACTTACACACATCATACTTACTCACTCCCTAAGAACCAAATAACACACACACAAACACTTAACAGAGACACATCCCCTCTCCAGGACCAATAAAACTGTCAAACTGTCCAAGGGAATTCAGAGAAGCATAGATCCATCCAGCTCTTATCGCAAATAACCACTTAAAAGAGACTGTTTGACCAACACAAGTAATGTTAAAAGATACATGTTAAAAAGATAAAAAAAAAGAAAACTACAGACAAAAGTTCATTTTCTCCATCAAGACATTTATTTCTGTAGTTTAGTGCTAGCAGCAAGCAGAAATATTTCTTCTCCCGATGATGGCCATTTTGCCAGAAACTAGTCGAGGAATCTAAATGAAATAATAATAAAAAAGGAAAGAATATTAATCTACAACCCAGTGTGTCTGAAGATTTCAATTTTTTTATATTTTTCTTATTGTTCAATACATATATATATATATATATATGTGTGTGTGTGTGTGTGTGTGTGTGTGTGTGTAAATAAAAAGTAAGAACAGTAAAATATATAATCCGATGTTCTTATTGATATTATTATTTTTATTTTTACAAAACAGTGCTCAATGTAAATTTACAGAGCATAAATATTATAAATTAAATGATTTAAAATATGATTTTTCGCTACACAGTAATAACCATATTTAAAAAATGTAAGCTAAAAACTTTAAATTTAATTATATAATTAAATTAAAAGCATTAGTTCCGTTTCATCTTCAACCGAATATTGGAATAACTTCTTTTTTCTTTTTCTTTTTATAAGTTATTCCAATATTCGCTTGAAGATGAAACGGAATTAATGCTTTTAATTTAATTATATAATTAAATTTAAAGTTTTTAGTTTCCATTTTTAAACATGGTTATTACTGTGTAGCGAAGAAACCATATTTTAAATCAGTTAATTTATAATACATACACACACACACATAAACACACACACACACACACACACTCATATATATATATATATATATATATATATATATATATATATATATATATATATATATATATATAGTTCTCACAATAACTTACTCCTAAAAAAATTCACGACAGTGGATCAATTGGGAATAAAGCTCCTTGTAGTTGTAGGGTCAAAGCTGACGGTTCAGTTGGAGGAATTTGCACTTCGGAATATGTGATATATGAAGCCACTATTTTTTCAAAGAAAAATATAAACCAGGAAAAAAGGCTATATAGGAATTTCAGCAGGATGTTGGAAACAAAGTTTTTTATAATCACCTGCATTCCTTCATCAACAAATCCTTAATACAACTAACAGCTCTATCAAAACATTATTGGGGCCTCATCGATGGAGGCTTCACCCCACACTTAAAATGGAAGATCATCTGTAAAGCTCAAACTCCCAACAACTTCAGGGATAGATGTGAACTCGGCATAGAAGAAAAGATTCTTATAATTAATTATAAAAACTCCGTCGAGTTACTAAACCAACGCATTGAGATTGTCTTCAAGTGTAGAAACAGAAATCGTTTCGGATTTCTCAAATAACATCCGTTTTGAAAACCCCATACTTGGAAGTTTTTCAACTTTTACATAATACTAACATGTATTAATTCATGTTGTCACAGTTTTCATGTATGAGATTTCATGTGGTTTCACTCCATCCATCATATTATTTTTACCTGGTTATCTATTGTATACATTTGTCTTTATATATATATATATATATATATATATGATATATATATATATATATATATATATATATATATATATATATATATTGTACTAATATATTTTTTATATTTGTGTTAGTGTATATAGTATCTATATGCGAACATGTGTGTTTATTTGTGTATATAGGTATATGTTTATGCCTTTTATATGTTGTATATTTTTATAAGTATATATAAATGTGTATTATATATATAAATCTAGGTACACATGATGGCATGCCCTCTTATGTGCCTCTTAACACTTATATGGTAGAGGAGTGTTTCGTGATGTATTGAATATTATATATTAATTATATATATGTCAAAATATGTATGTTTATATATATATATATATATATATATATATATATATATATATATATAAAATTATTTAAAAAAAATATGATTCCAACGCTACATAACAGTTCTCATGTTTCAAAACAAGTGCCGAAAACCAAATGGTTAGTATTAAGCTAGGACACCGATTCCTAGTGTTAATTGAAAAACACTTTCCTACCAATAGTAGACTCAGTAAAATATTTAATAAAAACACACTAAAATTAAGTTACAGCTACACTGAAAATCTAGAAAGTATAATAAGCAAACACAATAATAAAATCCTGAATAAACCCACATGCCAGAATAGTATTAATAAAAACCCTACACTTAAATTAGACAAAAATAGTGAAAAATTATGCGATTGTAGAAACCCGGAAAACTGCCCATTGGAAGATAAATGCCACGTAAAATCTGTGCTATACCAATGTACTATCTCATCCATTGAGAGTCCTAATACTAATATGATATACATTGGGTCTACAAAGAATGAATTTAAAACCAGATAGAGGGAGCATAAGTGCTCCTTCAACAGTATAAACAAAAGAAATCAGACATCTCTATCTAAATATTTTTGGCATTTGAAAGAAATGAATAAAACACCAAAAGTAAAATGGAAAACTATAAATAAAACTAGTACTTGTAAAACTTGGGATGACCCATGCCCTTTATCCCTACATGAAAAACTACACATTATTAAGTTTCGAAATAATAAAAATCTGTTAAACAATAGACATGAGTTAACGGTTTTTTGCCGACATCATCAAATGTTCGCATTGAATACTTAGCATAAAAACAAACAAACAATAAAATAATTTTTAAACTCCATAGTCTAAATAAATAGTTTAAATGCCCTACAAAAAAAGATAACCCTTTATGAAGTCGTAAAAAAAACAAATGTTAGCGACTTATGACAGTTTTTTTTTATATACACAAAACCCTTTCAGAAAAAAAAAATAAAAAAATAAAAAAATAAATCTCCATAGATACTTTACCAGACTAGATGATGTCATCTTCCGCTTTAAATTTAGACACCCCAACCTTAACCTGACTTGACGTCTTTGAATGTAACTGAGATATTGATACAAATTATTAATCCTTACGCCCCTTTTCTTTAAATAATTGCTCTAGCCGTTACCATAGTAAATTTAATTTGAATAATGAATATGCTTATAAAACGCGTAAATTTCAGGAATTAGTTATTCCCCACCCAAAAAAAATTCGTTTCAAGATGGAACAGAGCTTGGTAATTTAATTCAATTTAATTCAAATAATTATATTGAAGTTTTTGGCTCTTGTTTTGAAACATGAGAACTCTTAGGTAGCGTTGAAATGATATTTTTAAATAAATAATTATATTTATGCTCTACTTTTGTATCGAGCACTATTTTTCTTAAATAATAACAAAAATACTAAAGAACTTTGGATTATTTACCTAACGAGTTCTTTCCTATTTTCTATAGATTTTTACACACACACACACATATATATATATATATATATATATATATATATATATATATATATATATATATATATATATATATATATATATATATGCGCGTGCGCGCGCGTGTTTGTGTGTGTGTGACCATGAGACCCAGGTTCGAATCTCACTGAAGCGACTTCCTGATGTTATGGGTCGGGATCGATTCCAATTTGCGGTACATTTGGAAAGTGCCTGAAAACCATACCATGAAGTCACAAGTCACAAATATATATATATATATATATATATATATATATATATATATATATATATATATATATATATATATATATATATATTGTACCGTTTTTGATGCATTTATAGATATATATGTATACAGATGAAGGCATATATGATTTTTTCAGGATGTAATTTATGTATGTACTGTATTTGTACATGTATGAGCATATAGGAGTATAAGTATATATGAACGTTTATGTGAGAATATATATGGAGGCGCACGTGTATTTTCGTAACTTTAATTAATTTTGTTTTTATTCACTTAAAATTACCCTTTTCTTATAAGTTTTATTCAACAATTTCTTTTTTAAAATAATTTTTACATAAATATTTTTTTAAAATTATAATTTATTTTTGAAAAATATACGGTAATATTAATCACTTTTTTAAAAATTACACGGGTATAAATAACTACTTGAAAAGAAAATTTTCAAATATATTCAATTTTAAACAACGAAGATTACCACTTCTGATTCATCACTCAAGGTTTCCCTGTTTTTCTCTGTTTTTTTCCTCTTTTATTTCTTTTTCCTTTGCTCTATTTCCTTTGCGTATTTTCTCTGTTCCTCTCTGAAGATACTCTTTCTACTTCACTTCCCACACCCGGTGAAAAAAAGAACAAACGGTCTAGTCTTGACCACTACTGTCTCATCTTCTATGTTACCCCTCCCCTATATCTCTCTCGAGAGATATACCTCCGTTTCTCCTCCTTTCTCTTTCTTTCTATCTTTCTTTTTTCCTTTTTTTCTCTTCCTCCATTTTGAATTTATGCTTGAATATTTCGTTTTATGCCTCGTAAAATTTTAAATTCATTTTTGTTGAAAGCGTTTGGTCTGATGAAGCGTAACCGAAATATCGGTTTCACGAAATAAAATATTACCATGGGCTTCTAAAGTCTCCGCTTTCTTAATTGACTATCATTTGCTCTGTTCTTACATTGAACTCTCTCTGGATCTATATCTTCTTTGGAATTATCCATACGGATGACCAAATTATTTAGTCATATATATATATATATATATATATATATATATATATATGTGTGTGTGTGTGTGTGTGTTTGTGTGTGTGTGTTTGTGCGTGTGTGTATGTGTGTAAAGAGAGAGAGAAAGAGAGAGATACGTACATATTGAGAAGATTAAACGATTTTTCAAAATCTGACTCAATGAACAATATCAAGTACTAGGCAAATCCCCACGTTACGAACATTTCTCTGAAGATAGAAATAAAAAAAAAGAATGACACTTAGAATAGAAATCGAAAGACGGAAAGACAAACGTTTGTGAAATCTTTATTATTCGTTGAATACTTCCAACACTTTCATACTTTTAAAGAATCTCAAATTTAAGAACTTCACTCTTGTTTTATTTTAAATTATCCAATGTTTTAAGCGCTAAGCGACGTTTCATGGCTCTGCATTCAAGTAAATGTTTAGTTCTACAAGAATTTTAAAAGCACTAGTGTAGGAGTTTGGCACGTAGCCAGATTTCAAGTAGTTATAGTTACAGTATATTTGTGAGATCCGAGAACTTGGCTTTGTGCCAGAGTTGATTTCAGCGTGGAAAATACTGAGAACTTTTCAATAATTCCTAACGTTCACTTGCTAGCGAATTCGATTCCCAGGGATCCGTGAAGCAGTATCGGGCAAATTTCGAACTCGGCCCCCGTTCACGTCCCAGCATCGAGATCGCAATCCTCTCTTCTGATTCTCTTTCTTCTCTCTGATGTCGGTGGCGAAGGTGGCCCTGAAGGCCCAGCCTACTCCTGTAGAGCTGAGAACAGGAGTCACAGAGATGTGTGTGTAGAGGACGTGGCTGGGAGAGTCGGACCCTCCTGACAGCACGTTGCAGATCCTCTTCATGTTGATGGACTTGAAAGTGTCAGTCTCTTCACGGATAGGACTACGCCAGAAAGGCCGATTTGCAGCAAAGGTTCCCCAGGTCTCAGGGTCGATATTTGTCAGGGATGTCTTTAACTAATACTCGAAGCGCCTTTTTTGCGTAGCCTCTTGCTGCTGACGAATTCTCCAAACAGGATGATTCCTGGAAGTCAAGTGGGAGGCATTCGTCCAGCGCAGGGGATGTTGGAGAATTGTAGCCCAATGCTGAGGAGAGAGTTTCAAGAAAGCACCTCATCGTTAAATATCTATAATCTTATTAAATCTAAGCAAAACCTTAAGAGATAGCAAAACGTCATTTGAAACAAAGAAAAGAGTAATATACTACTATGTATTATTTAATGCCAGACCATCTCTTCTTCGATGAAAGGAAATTCAATGCAAAGGTGTTTTTTTTTTAAATGGCTGATTGATTCTTTACGGTTTATCAACAGTTTGTGGGTTATTTGAAACCGAAATATATTTTGGATTGTAAGAATATTTTTTTTATTTATTTTTCCGAGTGAATACTTCATTAACAAATGTTTGACAATAACAATGATTTTCCCATAAACAAGTCCTGCTATTTAACCCATAGTTCGGGGTGGATTGTTGTTCTACTCACAATAAAAATGGACACATGAGCACCGAGGACTTGTTTTTAAAGGAAAATAAGAACAAGTAGGGAAACACTATGTATATTTATAGGGAGACAGTTATTACTTCTCGGAAAACATAAGAAAGAAAGATGGCTTGGAAAATTTAACACTCACTGGAAATATTAAAACGAAGACATAAAGATATGAACGGAGTAACTTACTTGATGAGTCTGTGTGGATGAATAGCAGTAAGCGGACAAACAGATAAATTTTCAAAATTACTTAGAGCAACAAAAGTGAGGAATTTGTGATGACCTGTGATTGCCCACGTCCTGAAAGGATATAGCACATAAAATATGTCAACGACCTTTTGCCATCAGTTCCCAACTCAGTATCTATGCTGATAAGTCTCCAGTTTTAATAGTAATTATGATAGGCTCGATAAGGTAAGGCTTGGAGCTGATCTCGAAAATAAACTTTTATCAGTATCTGTCTATATTTCTGAGATGAGGTATTATGTACACTATTTACATTATTCGGACTATTGTTCTCATCTTTGTCGCCATATTTATTACAACGTTTCGGCTGTTGTACGTTCCAGCCTTCTTCAGGTGGTTGGAATGTCGAACTGAACTCTTTGTTTTGCTCACTGGGTTAGACTGTTTCAGTTCCACGTCCCATGTCTAATGGATGTCAATTATCTCCTGTTTATTCCCCTCAGAAAGTTCTCCAGCGCCTTAACCAGGTATTGAACTCACACTCTTTGGGTCCTGTCACTGGATCTAACCTTAAGGACACATGGCACAGTGGATAAAGGCGTTAGTTAGGTCAAGTGACAGGGCCCAAAGAGTATGGAGTGCATTCTGCTGAGGATTCTTATAGACTTGATGAATTAATTTTACACACACACGCACGCACACACACACACACACACACACACATATATATATATATATATATATATATATGAAGACATATAGTTTTAACGTGTGCTATATTTCTGGAATAAAGTGTTCAATATCAGAGATAGAGCGTATGTAAATATAAATACAAAAGTGAACATTGAAGTCAACACTCAGAGGCGACAGGCTGTTATACATACATACATACATACATATATATATATATATATATATATATATATATATGGATTGATGTTCTGATTTTATCGTGTATATTCCAAATGATACTAATGTTTATAGAAATATTTAATCATCTATATAAGCTCCTTCTAACCTCCTTCCATCTGCTAGTAAGTTTATAGATGCCATGTTTTCAATCTTATCTAGGTTTTGATTTAAAACAAGAGTCCAACTCATGTTCAACCTTTTCTCCTGATGCCAACCTTCTTGTGTTGATATTGTTCAAATTGTTCTGCAAACACATAATCTAGTGATAATCAGATTCGGTGTAATATGACGGATGAAGCATTTTTTTTTTATCAGATCAGTATTGATTGTCTTGCTGTTTATCTATATATATAAAACAGAGGATCTCATTGTGTCTGTCTGTCCGTCAATGTGATACTTTTTCCCTCCAGATTCATACAACCGATTTTGACCAAACTTGGCAAATACATCATAGAATGTAAGAGATAGTTTCTTAGCGTA
Organism: Acanthosepion lycidas; assembly: GCA_963932145.1. Classification (NCBI taxonomy): domain Eukaryota; kingdom Metazoa; phylum Mollusca; class Cephalopoda; order Sepiida; family Sepiidae; genus Acanthosepion; species Acanthosepion lycidas. The sequence goes on along the minus strand of OZ010585.1, from coordinate 38,947,736 downwards.
AAAAGTCGATAATTTAAAAAAATATATATAATCGATAAAGCCAATAAAAATCGATAAATTTAACTCCCCACCCCGATTGCTTCAAACTCGGTATGTAGCTTATTTATATCATGACGAGCTCAACAATAACTCATTTTTATTTCTACGCCACTGCGTTTTGCAAAAAACTGCGAAAAACGAAAAATCGATTTCAACACAAATCGATTTCAACACAAATTTTAAATTAAAATCTCCCTCAATGTTCAAGCAATTCAATATAAATTTCACTCAATTGTAGCCAACAATAAGTTGATTGTTTCATAGTCATTTAACTTGATAATTGTGTCCACCCATGTAATGAAAACCCGGATAAATAGCGATTTTTACTGGTTTCTTTCTTATTTTTCGTTGATCTTTCAACCAATTTTCATCAAACTTAACAATTTCTTTATAAATGTATCCTTTTTTACATCCCTGGTAGCACACGGACAAATTGAATTTCAAGAATTTCAAAATAATTGTGATATGAAGTGGGTCTTCATGTTGCCTGTTTTACCCCTTCATGTCCTCGGCTAATTTCAATTGAATAAATACGAATTACTTCTGTTATATCAGTAACTGCATTAATTCAAAATGTTTTTAATGAAAATACTTTAAATAACTGATGAAGATAAACTCTGTTACATCTAAACATGATTCTGTTTTTGCTCCATTCTTATTGAATGCTTTTCTTGATCGAATCAGCTGGGGATGGTTGCTAGTAATGAATAATTCTTTGAATTTGCTATCGTCACTAAATAATTCTCTTATCAATTGCTTTTTTAAAAATATTTTTTGATTAGTGATCTTTTTGCAATGATCCATTCATTTGCATTAGTTCTACGTAATAGCCTTCTTGTTGCAACAACTGACATTATATAAACAACACCCCTTTCAGAGATTATTTGACGTGCTTTTATGAGAAATGTCAAAATCAAGCAAAAGCAGATGTTTACCTAACTGGGAAGACTTTTAACGGCTGACTGAAAATGTGACATCCAAAAACGAAAAAGCTTTGGAATAGCAAATATTTTATAGAATATCTTAAAGTTAAACAAAGAAAAAAGAAATAGTTGAACTGCTATGTATACCACTCCCTCTATACGTCAGTTAATGCTGGAAAATTTCCTCACAAATGCAGAGGAGACTTGCAGCAACGGACATATAGTTCAACTGAAAGTTACTGCGAAACACCATGGACGGGTGTTACGAGCGAATAGAGTCATATTGGACGTCCCTCCCAAGGCTCACGTACAGAGTTTTAAAACAGGAAAAACCACATGCTGTAACTTCTTTACACTCAAGGCATCGATCCTATAAACTTCTGTCACTTAAAGCATCGACCCTATAAACTTCTATCATTCAACGCATCGACCCTATAATCTCGCTGGATGGACTTTTTTGCTGCAATTGCGTTGACAATATTATGAATCTCATAGAACAAAACATTTCTAATATGATTGTCGACACGCATATTTATAACCTTAAAATAAAATATTTTCATGAAAAATGTAAACCAAACAGCAATTTTTATTAAATAACTCGCCTACAAAATCGCCTGATAATTATGCACCAACACAATATATATATATATTTATTAAAGACATTTTTATGTTTAACGTTCTTTTTATAGATACAAGTATTTAAGTAAATGCTCTGTTTATAATAAACAGTATTAAATAACATTTACCGGCCTGAATGCCCGAGAAATTTTCATAGAAAATATTCGTCCTTTTCTATATACATATATATATATATATATATATATATATATACACACACACATACATATATATATATATATATATATATATATATATATATATATATATATATATATATATATATTAGGTTGGCGCAAAAATAATGACGTTTTCTCACATAGTAACATATGTGAGAAAACGTCATTATTTTTGCACCAACCTTATATATATATATATATATATATATATATATATATATATATATATGTGTGTGTGTGTGTGCGTGTTTGTGTATGTGTGTGTACGTGCGCGCGCGCATTCATGCGTGTGTTTCGGCAGGAATATTTCTTTTATACAAGTTTCATTAAAAACCATATACAAGTTAATGCGAATAATTTCTTTATAACATTTTTTTTTTTTGCGTTCTTATAATTTTTGACCTTTCTGAACATAAATTATGTGGAAATTGTCCTAATGTTATGTATGCCCGGGTCCTTTCGGCTATCCTTTTAGCCATTATTATTGAGGATTTTATTTTTGCATTTAACTGAATGTTATATATATATATATATATATATATATATATATATATATATATATATATATATATATATATATATATATATATATATATATATATATAAGGCATATTTAGGCAGCCAGTATTCATACAAACACGTTCGATTAAAAAGAATGGACAAAGTTTGTCTTTTGTTTTTATTCATGTCTTTTTCCAATTTGCAAATGATATATTTAATGTGTGCATATACATATATATTAAAAAACCCATATTTTTTGGTGCAGCCTCGTTTCAGTAATCGTTATAAGTGACGTCAGCGTATAGCATTTCAAACTTACAGGTTTCCAAAGAGTACCAGGATATAAACAAAGAAATTCTACCACTCAGACACCAAATTGGTTCTTGAAATGAATGACTCTTGAATATATATATTCAAAAAAATATATACGGAAATATATCGGATAGCTTATTGGATATAACGCTTTCCAGCACCGAACGTGAAGCCCTCAGCTTCGGTTTAAAACTTTCCACCGGAAGCCGGTAAAATCTAGACACTATAATAAAAAGTCACAAACAAAAATTATTCCGAGTTCAATAAAGGTTTCCTTCAAGGCATAATCACTTCTACTATAAAAACTAAAAACGAAAATACATTACCACTGGAACAGCTAAATTCACTAAATAACCTAGCAAAAAATAAGAAAATCCCCATTACTCCCCTCTGGTAAGGGAGGGGGATTTTTAAACCATAACAAGCTTACATTTATAGAAAAAATTAACTGATTACTAAAATCCAATAATGAAATCAGGAAACTAATTAAAAATGAAAACACATCGTGCTATAGACTCATAGATCATAAATCACCAAAACTTTACAGTTTCACTAAGACCAACAAAACTAGTATCCCTATGTGCCCCATCATTTCAAGAATAGGACGCCCCCTTCACAAAATAGATAGAGCCACAGCAAAAATTTGAACCGCTCTCCTTGGAACAATAAGTCCATCACATATAAAAATTCAGGCAACATTGTTGAAAAACTAAGAGATACACATATGGCTAGCAAAATATTGGTCAGTCTAGATATCACTTTATACGAATATCCCGGTTGGAAAATAAATCTCTTAAAAAAAGCACCTAATAAAATCAAAGATAAACCTCTCCCTTACAATATATCTCTCGCTCTTACAATATGTCTAAAATAATGAAAATCTGTCATCTCACCACCAATCAATGATATTTCACATTTAATAACAATTTTTACAGACAAAAATTTGATTACCAATGGTATCGCTTCCCAGTGGAGTGATGGCATGTATCTTAGAATTTTATTTCTCGAATCTGGTTCTTTCAAAAATATTTTACCTAAACAATCAACTTACTTCTGATCTATTGCTGGTGCTCTATTAATGTCTCCCCATGGCTAACTTAAAAAGATCTTGTAGATAAACTAAGCAAACTCGAAAATAAAATAGAATTTACATACGAAATACAAACATAACAATACTTTAACTTTTCTTATACATTATATTACACTAAGTTGACAACAGTCTAAAACTTAGTGTCCACCAAAAATCAACCAACAAAAACGACCAAATAAACTTCTGATTCAATCATACAACTAAGTAAATTCTGGAATTATCATTGGATTGTATTTAAGAGCACTCAGAATGTGCAACCCTCAATATTTACACGAAGAAATATATTTGAAAATATTTGCAAGACCCTATTTCATATTCAATGAAGAAACAAAATGCTAATAAAATATTCCAAAATAGAAAAGCTGTTCTTCCTGAAAAACCCAGCGAATCAAAAAATATATTATTCTATCCACTAAATCTATGACAACTACAACCAAAATGCATCGATCTAATTTAGGTACCTCCACGAGATCGCTAAAAAAAGAGCATATGTCTATATGAACAGAAAAAGGACATTTTTAAAACCAACACAAAACGCATTGACCACAATTTTGACATACTCTGATTAAAATAATCCACTAAGACCAGAATGTCTGGAAAGAGCCTTAATCTTATGTTCAGCCGCGGTAAATTTGCGTCCAGGCTCTTACAATATATCACCATTCTTGATAGATATTCTCTTGTCACAATGCGAGGTTTTCAGGGGTAGAAGTGATGGAGACAAAATTATATATATATATATATATATATATATATATATATATATATATATATATATATATATATATATATGAAAAAATTAGATCAGCCGATCACGGTGATTTGAACATTTCAGTATCTTCAGGCGACCCGGGCTAATGAGAGCGAAAGAATAAACCAAGGTAGCGTGATCATCTGTTCCCCTATTTTTTTTTTTTTTAATGATAGCTACTCTTTCTAGGTACAATTAAAGCCTTTTATATACTTATACATTAATATATTAACCCAGGAGATTTTTACTACTGACAAGCTAACTTCTTCATAGCTCAGTCGAGCTAGCGCAAAAGCGGTAGGATAAAACAACGTTACCCTCTGCCCAGGGGAACGCACGTTCGAATCCTGTCGGAGATCACATAGTTTTCTTTAAAACATTTCTGAAATAATCAGGTCGTTCGACGAAAATAAATAAATAACTGGACCCCTACTTAAATATCCTCTAAAAAACATTTAATGTGATATTTATTTTTTTTTATTTTTTATATATATATATATATATATATATATATATATATGATTCCTTCGCTACATATATTTTTTTTAAAAAATAATTATAATTTAGGCTGTACTTTTCTATCGAGCACTGTTTTTTTTTTTTTTTTTTAAATAAAAACAAAAATACTAACGAACTTAGGATTATTTACCTAACAAGTTATTTCCTATTTTCTACATATCTCATGAGAACTCTTATGTAGCGTGTTGGAATCATATTTTTAAATAAATAATTATATTTATGCTCTACTTTCGTATCGAGCACTATTTTTTAAAAATAATAACAAAAATACTAAAGAACTTTGGATTATTTACCTAACGAGTTCTTTCCTATTTTCTATATATTTTTCACAGACACAGACACAGACACACACACATACATATATATATATATATATATATATATATATATATATATATATATATGAATGTATGTATGTATGTATATCATTGTGTTCGATGCCGATTAACCTATTTGGTCAGACAAGAACAGGAGCTTTCTGTGTACTTTGAGTCGAGTTGCATTTTGCCCAGTGTCCGTGTGTATATACGTGTGGGTTGAATTATCCACCACTGGAAACTGTTAAAAAGAACGTTCAAATAAATTTTGCCCGAGAAAGGACACATTGAACGAAGGTTGCAGAAATAGAGTTAGACTAAGTGACAGAAAGCACAAATATCCGGCTTTTACTGACCAAAACGTGTTCACCAGCCCTTACATCACGATCAGATTTTTTTTTATTCTTTTAACAAAGAATGCTAAAATATGGTAGAACATGATTCAACCTCTTCACTAACCCCTTTCTTTTCTTTACTTCTCTTTTTTTTTCAACCGGATATTTGTTTGAGATCGACTTCGCGAAACCCCCCGATTGGTCAAGCTTTAAAAGTGAATAGTCAGACAAATATGGCATCTATCTGCCACCCGTTGAGGTGATCACGTTCGCTTCATAACGGCCGTAATGGCAAGATACACATATCTTTTTTTCGGCTCGGAGCAGGCGATTGTTCGCAACGTCCAAATCAATATGAACAAATCAATGCATTAACGGCCTACCTTAGTTGATCGTCGGCTCTCGCGAAAGACGGCCCGGTGCATACATTAGTCGGCAGAAGCTGAGGGCTTAAAAAACGGAAAAGAAAAGAAACTAAAAATATCGTGTTGAGGTTTTGGAAAATATATTAGGTCTTTAGATGAATATTTGTTGAGTACTTTTGAGATATCTCCAAGACGCGCGTGAATACAAACATATGTTGATCAGGATCCTCGCTTTGACCTTCTTACAAAAAGATAACCCAAAGAAAATATTTCTTAATCGCATGTATTTAACACAAAATGCATTCATCCCAACGTGAACGCTTTGTTGTAGCTCAGCGGCGAGAAGGCGGGGATTATGTACCATTAGCAGAGTTCGATGCTGCTGGGTAGCCAAAGTTTAGCTCAGCGTAGAGCAGAAGATAGGAAGTTACTCTTGAAAAACAATCTTGCTAAAGATATTCCAATCTTTACTGGGCCCGCCTTCATTATGGCCTTGAGCTAGAATAAGTTGAACAAAAAAACAGCTTGCTAAAAAAAAAATGACATAAACATTCCTTCATTTGCTAGGTTAGAAAGAATATCCTGTAGTAAGTTTTTTAACAGGTCCGTTCAATTTCTTTACGCTAACTTACGCGAAAATGTTTGAGGAAGGTATGAATCAATATCGTTCCGCCAGCTATGGATTAAATAGTAGAATATATAACTGGAAAAATCAAACTTATCGACAAAATATATGTTAATGCAGTAGTTAACTGAAGCAGAAAATGTCTTCTAACTTTTAATGCCTGCAAAAATAAACTTAATTTAACCACCATAGAGCTACTTTTCTCCCCGTCATCAACATGGTTAGTGCTAGACTCTTTGGCCTCATGTTTTCCAATGACCTGAAGTGGAGCGACTATATCGAATCAATAGCTGCATCTACTGCAAGGAAAGTTTGGTCTCTGTGTCATGCTAGATGGTTTTTCTCATCAAAGTACATATTGCATATTTACAAATCTACCGTTGTACGTACATTGAATACTGCTGCCGTATCTACCCAGCTGTAACTGCTATTAATCTCAAGGTCCTTGACAAAATCGAAAGAAGGATTTTTGATTTAATTAATCTTGACTTAGAATCTTGACTTCACTTATTCTTTCACCGACGTGATGTGGCTTACCTCTGTCAAATACATTATTGGTAACTGCTCTGACGAGTTTTTCTCCCTCGTGCCATGAATATATGAATTTAAACGTGCTACTAGTTTGGCATTTAGGTTCAACCCTTTTAATGCCGGAATAACTAAATTCAACCACCAGTTCTACCCCAACAGTTTCTTTTCTCGCACGTTCTACCTGTGGAACTCCCTTCCGTTTTCTTGCTTCCCCGATAACTACAACCTTCAAATATTTAAATGCAACATTAATCGCCATATATCTTTTGTCTTTTTCTGAATCCTATATCCAATCTTTTCTCTGACTTTCACTCCCTGTAACCTCCTGCGTCTTAGTGGCTTTATTGCCTTGCTTGTGGTTAAATGGTTAAAAGAAGAAAAAATTGTCTTTAACTAACCCACAAATTAAAACGAAAATGTCTGCCACCCATTAAAAAAAATCCAACGCCAATCCAGGATCACAAACGACTGCTTCGTGGAATATGAAGAGTTTCGTCTGTCATGAACTACAAAATCAAATCGAAACAGTTTTATATATATATATATATATATATATATATATATATATATATATATATATATATATATATTAACAGTATTTACTATTTAAAAAGATGGTCGCTTCTCTACACAGGAATTACTATGTTCCAATATGGGAACTAAAATTTTAAATTTAATTATAAAGTTAAGTTTAAAATCCATAGTTCCATTCCATTTTCAAGGGAATTTTTTATTCGAAAAATCTCTTGATAATGGAATGGAACTATGGATTTTAAACTTAACTTTATAATTAAATTTAGAATTTTAGACTCTATTGTGAAACATGATAATTCTTGTGTAACGAGAGGAACATATTTTTAAATAGTAAATAATTATAATATTATGCTCTTCGATTTATGTTTTGAGCACTGTTTTTTTTTTTAAATAAGAATAATTACTAACAACACCTAATTATAAAACTTAATCTTTCTTTCTTATTATTTTAATATCCACGTAAAATGAGAAAGAATAGAGTCCAATTCCGTCGTACGTAACATTCAATTTAAAAGACCTATCAAATTGCATTTGTGCAGCGGTTTTTGATGCACGATTCTAAAAGAAACTATATATATATATATATATATATATATATATATATATATATATATATATATATATATATATATATATTGTTTTAAGGTGTGCTATAGTTATCGGATAAAGTACTCAATATCAGAGTTAGGTATGTAAATATAAAAATGAACATTGAAGACTGTTTTATGCTGAACGCAATCATAAAGCCGCGATGATTGGGTCAGTTGTGCATAGTGGGTTATCTATTCTGGCGGTTATTTTGCGGGAGTGGCTTGTCTGCTTATTTCTTTATTTGTTTGGGTTAATTTATAACCGCCAGAATAGATTACCCACAATGCACCACTGATTCATATATTAGCCGAGAAAAAATCCAGCACTCGCGCCCTAACTATTGCGACCAGCATGAAACAGCCTGTCGCCTCCGAGTGTTGACTTCAACGTTCACTTTTATATATATATATATATATATATATATATATATATATATATATATATATATATATATATATACATATATATGTATATATATATAAGTATTTTTATATATGTAGATGTATATATGAATATATATATGTATATATATACACATATATAGAAAAAGTTGCAAATTAAAAAAATAATAATGTTCTTTTATAAAAGAATTTATTTATTGGTATATATATTTGATATTTCAGATTGGCCTCAATCTTTCTTCAGAAATAACTGTTTCATCGACTTTCATTAAACATGTACATTTATATCTCTCCGTGTGTCCGTGTGTGTCCGTGTGTCTGTGTGGGTCTACTCGTAGGGAATACATCTTTAATAGCCTCATTCACATGTAAAAGAAAGGCTAAAAAGTATGGAAGCATTAATAATAAAAAGAAAAGGCTAGTATTCAATAACATCAATATAAGGACAAATATGAACACGGCCACAATGCACTGACCGTATTTGGGAAATTAAAATGCCATTCCATCATTGGAGATATACATACAAAAAAACATTTGCCCTGTCAGTTGTAAATAAAAAAATTGTCCTTGATGATGCCTAACAGAATAGCCGAAAGCGCTCTGATATATGGAACATTCAAACAGTTTTACACATTTTATGTGCAGAAAAGAAGACACTTATACGAACACAAGAAAAATTGAATAAAAAGGTAATCGCAGTAGCATGTCAGTCGTTTTTAATGAAGAATGGATTGCTTTCCAAATACACAGTGCTATATATGTGTGTTTGTGTGTGTGTTCATTTTCGTGTGTGTTTACCGTGTAAGCATATCTTAATATAATATAATATAATATATATATATATATATATATATATATATATATATATATATATGTATATATATGTATAATATTAATAATTGCGTATATATATATATATAATATTAATATATGCGTATATATATATATAATATTAATATTTGCGCATATACATATATATATATATATATATATATATATAAATACATACATACATATGTACACACACATATATATATATAAATATAATATTAGTACTTGCGTATATATATATATATATATATATATATATATATATATATATGATATTGATAAATGCGTATATATATATATATAATGTTAACATTTGCGTATATATATATATATATATATATATATATATATACATAGATATGTACATATTATATATATATATAAATATAATATTAATAATTGCGTATATATATATATATAATATTAATATATGCGTATATATATATAATATTAATATTTGCGTATATATATATATATATATATATATATATATATATAAATACATACATACAGATGTACACACACACACACATATATATATATATATATAAATATAATATTAATACTTGCGTATATATATATATATATATATAAATATGATATTGATAATTGCGTATATATATATATATATATATATAATGTTAACATTTGCGTATATATATATATATATATATATATATATATATACATAGATATGTACATATATATATATATATACATAAATATAATATTAATAATTGCTTATATATATATATATAATATTAATATTTGCATATATATATATATATATATATATATATATATATATATATATATATACTTGCCTGCGTGTGTGTGTCCCAGTGGTGCATTGTTATCTAAACTTTGATAATGGTGAAGTAAGCTTTGTGGTGTTATTTTCATCCGCTCATGAAAATATCTCAACGTTTTCATTAATGTTTGACCTAAAGTTCCTGCCTTCTACTTCAAAAGACACGAGCGAAATATTTAACAACCTAAACCTAACACTCGCACAGGAATTATTTTTCTCATTTTTTTTTTTTTTTTTTTTTTTTTTCTTTTTTTACCTCTCCGAATTCAGAATTGGAGGGGGCGTATCGAGACGCCAGACATACCAACACTATCAATTACAAATATGCCTGAAACGCCTACCTTCTCCCAAATAAATAAATAAAAGCAAATCTCCCCCACTTCTCATCTTTGCTCTTTTAAATATCTATATGTTTTACATGTTTCTTCGTCTTAGTAAACAAGCCGATTGAAATTAATACCAAATACATAGCGTTCCTCTTAAAGTACAAGAATGGAGGTTGGGATGTGTACCATTAGTAATAACCAAGCAATCTAATTGGCCAAGACTGTAATGATACGTTACGCACAATGGCGTCTTCTACGATGATTAATTTTAAAGATAATGAAATCTGATTTTTTCTCTATCATCTTCTCTTATGTTTCAAGCCTTCCCAGAATGCAGGTCTCCACAACTTCCTTTCATTTTTTTTAACTCTAAATAATTTGGGACTAGTTATCAATCTTCTTTGTCCGTCTCGACGCATATTTTTGACAGTTCATGTGGATGTCAGGGATGGCGCCGATCACGTTCTGAAATAGCTAAACAGCTTTCTCAGACAATTATTAATTTCAAGTGAAGGAATCCTGTAGGTCTTAGCGAGGAAAAACCTTCTTTCAACATCGTGAACTGGTGCTACAGAATCACTAAGAATTACGTTTAATAACAGAAACCTCATCCCTTGGAGATTTTTCCACAGTTACAATTAAAATACGAAGAGAAAATAATTATATGTATATGTTGACATTCCACACTACTTCGAACAAAAAGTTAGGAAGGTAACGTCCGTCACTGCTGAAAAAGAGCAATAACATTAATGGAAGAAACATATTTTCCTGAAAAACGGTTTTAATATTTCTTTGTTTTTATAAATTTTAACCGACTTTAGAATTGATTACTTGACTAGCGAATATTTCCTTATAAGAAAACGTGTATTATTACAATTAACATTAGTATTCATAGAAAACCACCAAATAAGATTTATCGCTACTTCTTGCTATTCCTGTTGTCTTCATCATAATCCGTGAGTGTTATTTTCTTTAGGCACTCTTTCCTCGTTATATAACCCAGAAATATCAGTTGTCTCTTGAGGATTCTCTGCATACGTCTGATTGTTCCATTTGTTCCTTCGTTGCTCTCTCGTTTTCCCCACACTTTTCTTAACAATGCCCGGCTAGAACCACATCTTTATCGATTCATGTTTTTTCTTCATCTATGAGAAAATTGTCACTGCCATGTCTGGGATTAAATACTCAAATATATAATTTCGGAACTTCAAACGACGGTATAAATAGTTGCAATGAGAAACATCTGAATTTCATTCAGATGAAATAAATACTAATGAAGGATTAATAATGCCTCACAAAACCTGTTCTCATAAAAGAAGAAGGTAATATTATTACTGGATATAATATTTTTAATACCGTGTGCATTAGACGATAACAATTCTCCACAGATTAAAGTGTGCATTATTATCTCAGTTACCATAACACCTTGGGAACGTTAATGAATTGGTTTCCCATTGACTTGAGTATGTGCGGGTGGTGTAATGGATATGTGACCGGAATAAGAAATCGGGTAAACCAGTTTGGATTCCAGTCGAGTTCATTACATTCAAATACGCGCAAATATCTTTGGGAAAGGTATGGGTCAATCTATGCTCACCCTGCTCTGGTTAAATAGCAAAATTTGTATCTGGAAAAATTGTTACTTAAAAAAAAAAATTGTTAATATATTATTCACTCGCGAGGAAAAAGGAATTATGCTTATAATTCAAAGGATTGATAGGCTATAATAATAATAAAAAAAAAATATCACTTGCAATTGTCTACGGTTTTGAATTCAGAGCTGTTTTTCTTTTAGACTGCTGCTAAGGCTAGAAATTCCAATTTTGTCTGCTATTTAACATAACATTTCCCAATTGTATTTGTGAATAAAACATTCTACTGTGGAATTTGAACTCGGCTCGATGATGTCATACTTCCGAGTCGATATCCGTTATACTAACCATCCTTCCAGAAAAGACAGAGGGAAGCCACGTCACGACGGTGAGAAAGTGACTGAAGTTAAGATGCCAGGTCATGATCGATAATATTCCAGAATTATTGAATTTAGTCAAGAGTCTTGAGATATACAGAAGAATCACCAGACCAAATATAACAGTAGTATTTAAAGCACGGACATATCTACATTGAACAACAATGGTGTATTAATTAAAGAGTAGAATGTTTTGGGCAAGTCTGCCAGAGCCTATTATTCTCAAGGTTAAGCCACAGCCGATATCCTCCAATATGAATGTAAGCGGACATGTGAGCGTTGATTCCACCGAATTAACCCTCCGATGACAGTCTTTGAACCCCTCTGCCCTGCGATATCATTAGTGCTCTGTCAACATTTATAGCATGGCTACTAAGCCCAGTTTACACATTGAGCTAGATAGCCGTTGACTTTTCAAAAAGGCTCATCCGAACTTTTTGTTTATAATCCGGCTGTGTGTATATTCTCTCTCCCACCAGAAAAAAGCCTGGTTGGGGAACCGGTTTGGTCCCCGATGACCCAACCATGCGACAGGTAGTATTGGGTTTTATCCTACCAATAGTTCTCCTCCAGTGACCTGACAAAAGATATCATATTTTAACAATATGCTTCAGCTGATGTCCTGTTAAGGACACATTTGCAGGATGTTACAGTAATCGTTTCGACAGTTATCGTCTTGACAAAGAAGGTCAGTTGAGTGAATTGAGAATCAAACTCAACAGACGCTTGGTTCTTGATGAATTACTTTTTATTAGACGAAAGCTGGCAAGACAAAGAAAGCTTTGGTCCCTATAAGACAGTGGTCTCTAGCAGCCTAAACCAAAACACTGTTCGCTCACCACGCGAAAAGAAAGCACACGCCGTTTAGAACTTAACCCCTTACCTCGCCTCATTTTTCCTAATTCGCGTACAACCGGCCTTTACGAGAGGGTTGCAACTGAATAAAATTTTCCTACTGCTACAATTCCATCTTCTTATTTTTGGAGGGCGTGGGGTGGAAACCATCCAGCAAAAATTGTTTTCCATGTATTAATCCACAAGTGTTCGACTGGAAAAACAGATTCCCTACGAACCTGGTGTCTGCTCTGAGCTGCAGCCTTACATTACAGTATTCCTAATTGTTAATTTATCTTGACAGGAAAAGGATTGAACCTAGATGCCAATCTAGTAGTATGCTTAAATTCATGTAGTGGGAGCACGAGGAAAAAAATCTCATCAGAGCAGTTGCCATGAAAACATTTGTAGAAAAGTCAGAGGGAAGCCACGTAACGTCAGTCAAAAACTGATTGAAGTTGAGGACAAGGAACGATCGATTACACTGGAGAATCTTATTTGTGCCCAGGCTAGAGAGTTGGGAATACCTGCATCCGTGTGAAAGTATCTGGAAGCGATCCCGTTCAGAACGACCTTCATTCCCCAATATGATAGGAATTATTAGGTTAAATCAAACAACCATCCCATAGTAACGAAGTTTTGCAGGTTGCGTAGAAGACTACTATGCCAATCCTGTCAAACGCTTTCGAGATATCTAGAGCCACAGCTGGAACTTCTCCATTTTTATCAAGAGCTTGATATACATATTCACATTAGCACATCAGCGGTATACCAGACAAGTCAGAAGACATTGTTTGTCAGAGAGTAGGTCATGAGAGGTAAGATCATTAACCACGTCAGCATTGATTAAAACTTCGAAGTTTTTACTGAAAAACGCTAGGGACACTAATAGGGAGATATCTGGGCGTCAAGAGGATCTCCAGAATTCTTAAAAACAAGAATTACAGAGGAGAACAACCAACAAGCTGGAAGCAGTGAGGCGATAGTTTTAGAGTTTGGAGAGAAGAGGAACCAGCTCGGGAGAACATTTCTTTAAGGTGACGGCCGGGGTACGGTCACCTCCACTTGCCTTATGGAGTCTAATTTAGAAATGATCCCTTTGCGCAATGACGGGGTTAAGGCCTATCACGTTCTCTCTCTCTCTCTCTCTCTCTCCGTCTCTCTATCACTCTCTCTCTCCACACATATATATATATAGGAAGGTTTGCAGCATTTTATATATATATATATATATATATATATATATATATATATATATATATATATGCTGCAAACATCCTTATAGAGGAGTTCGAACGCGGTTGAAAACCGAGCATGCTCGATATATATATATATATATATATATATATATATATATATATATATATATATTGAGTATGCTCGGTTATATATATATATATCTATCTATCGGTATGTTCGATATATATATATATATATATATATATATATACATATATATATATATATATATATATATATATATATATATATATCGAGTATGCTCGGTTTTCAACCGCGTTCGAACTCCTCTATAAGGATGTTTTCGGCATATATATATATATAGAATTCATTTTTGCCAGAGGCTTAGTGGTAGAATCTACGACTGGCGCAAATTCAACCAGGTTTCGATCCTAGCTAGAGGCAACCGGATGTCTAGCCACACTGAAGAGCTGTGATATAGAGCAGGTGAAATTTCGCTTGAGAATCATAAACTTGGCTGTCCGTCTGTTGTTTCGTGGCTAAGCGACAAGTCTCCCTATACCCTGCGGGACGCAGGTTCGATTCCTGCTGAATAGATCAAAATTTTCTTTCATAAGCTTTCTCCATTATTCAGTCCAGTAGATGAAAATATTAGCATGTTTTTAAAATTTTCTCAACCCACAAGAAGCAAAAAAAATGATGTTTTATTCATTGCAGCCATATCTCTCAATCTCTGTCCTACGGTTCAACCATTGAACTAATCCTGACGATGTTTGTTTATGTACTTTATACAGACAACATTCGACAGAAGTGATAAGAATCCTTTTTAAGTATACACTTCTTAAAACTCTGTCTCTTAAGTATCTTAGTGACGTCTGGATTAGAAGAGTGACAACAGATGCCAACAGACTTTCCAAATTAATTAATCCAATCGTACACCTGTGCGATGGGTGTGTATCACTCATGTCTTGTTATTTTGCGTCTTTCTCTTTGTGTTATTTATTTACTTAAGACTCAAAGAAGTTGAAAAGGAAAGGAAATAAAAACAATACGAGGAAAACAGTTTCGAGCAACTCCTTTCAAAAGAATCGACGGCCGTATCTTAGATTTATTTTTTGTGAATTTAAGCATATATGCCAGCATTGAAATCAACATAGGTATCTAAAAGCAAATTTGAAAAGGGTATTAGCTTAGCTTATTCCTAGCTATTATATATATATATATATATATATATATATATATATATATATATATATATATATATATATATATACATATTCCTAGCTATATATATATATATATATATATATATATATATATATATATATATATATATATATACATATATGTTAAAGAAAAGCAAAAACCGGATGTAACCAACGGACAACTTGTCGAAACTTATCCAGATAAAATCTCCAATAAAAACGACCATACTTAAAAAGAAAATGTAAAACGGCCTAAAGGCAAACTTTTACTCAGTAAAGTAAAATCTACCATGACTCTAACTGTAGAAGTCATAACATAATTTACCTCCTAGAATGCACACTATGCCAGAAACAATATGTAGGAAAATCTGAATGGCCCTTTCACTACAGAATTAATAATTATCACAATCGAATGGAGTCGACTCCCCATGAAATATTATTACCTGTAAAACAACATTTCTGCCGAGAAAAAAAAGATTTTAAAATTCGCTATAACTGAGAGAATAGAAAAGTTCAGAGCAGATAACATTAGAAATATTTTTTTAGAAAATAAGTGCATACAACGTTTAAAGACGCACTATCCAGCCGGGCTTAACTACAAATTTAACAATATAGATAGTATTAATATATAACCACAGAAATCAGGATCTACCCACATTTCTTACTCACAGATGACAGACAGGCTTACGGAGGTGTTGAGGTCCTACACTTATGCACACACCCACACTCACTCCATAATGAGCCAAATGATAACACACACCCATAGTAATATACACTTACACTCATTTCCTCAGTCACTAAAAAACAAATAACACACACATTTAACAGAGACACATCCCCCTTCCAGGAACTAATAAAACTGTCAAAATGACCAAGGGAATTCAGAGCAGCATGAATCCATCTAGCTCTTATCTTAAATAACAACTCAAAAGAGACTGTTTGACCAACACAAGGTCTGACCAGAATTCATGTTAAAAAAAATTAAAAAAGACAAATGAAAGCTACAGACAAAAGTTCATTTTCTCCATGAAGATATTCATTTCTGTAGTTCACTGCTACGAGCAAGCAGATTTTTTTCTGATGATGATCGCCATGTTGGCCGAAACTAGTCGATGAATCTAAATGAAATAATAATGAAAACGAAAGAATATTAATATCCAACACAGAGTGTCGGAATATTTTAATTTTTTAATATTTTTATTGTTCAATATATATATATATATATATATATATATATATATATATATTTGTTTCTTGTACGAATGATTCATGTAATTATAAATTGAATTGCATCTATAATCGAAATTACAATAACTGATCCAACATGCAACTTTCGGGTAATAAGTGTGACATTACTGTAATTATTGAACAATATAGTTCATGCAAAATTGACGGAAAACCTACCATTAAAAAAGAATTCTCTTATTACTATATTTGTACAAAAACGCACAACATTAAAATTTAAATTTCAAACTCAGCGTTGTGACCGCACGTTCCAAAAGAATAACACATTTCTCATACGATTTTTTTCGGATTACATCTATATTTTCGTTGTCCTCTTATTACCGAGAAGTAAAAAAACAAGAACAAATCTATTTCCATACCTGAGGATGTCTGTAGGAACAGACGAAAGCTTGTAAAACTAAAAAGACCTTATGCAACTGGAATTTATAAACAGGGATCATATCATTCATATACAGGTTCCGGGTTAGTGTACCCTATTGAAATTGTTTGCAAAGATGTATTCTTGCCATTTAAATCATTAACCTCTATATTTGTTTTTTTGTATGAATGATTTATGTAATTATATATATATATATATATATATATATATATATATATATATATATATATCATTTTCATATATTTCCTTTCTTTGTATCATGAACATCTTGGAAGATAACATTTTCCTAAGACACTGCCACTTAGCGTGACCATTTCAAGGAAGAAAGCATTTTACAGCTGAATTTTCCGCCCATGGCAGACAAAATAGTGTATATCAGTCTGCCAATCACCGTTCTTCCATCCATTCACAGACGCTCGTCAGGTAAGTAGCTCGCTGCCTTCCCCTATCTCTCTCTTGTCCTCAATCTGCCCGTAAGGGTTTAATGTTCCAAGCCCACTTTCTTCATTAAGTATCCAGGGAATATTAGTAGTGTTTCCTAATTTTTAAGTGTTCTTTCTGTTTTTAAGACTTTTCTTTAAGACTTCATGCTCACTTACTTATTCCATTCATGTAGAAACACATTTCTGATGCCTCCAGATTTTTCCTCATCCGTGGGGTGATTGTCCAGCATTCGCTGCCATATAAGAAGGTGGATATCACATAAAAATCCAATACCCTTTTCTTTGCTACGATTTTTTTTCTATTTCTTATCTTGGTGACTGATATCCCATTTTCTGTTAAACTTCTGCATCGGGTTAAATTTGGCATCTCGAAGAACATATATATATTATTTAGTATAAATAATTTAAAACAGCTAAGTTTATCCTCAAAACTAACAACACACCAGCAAAATCAAAACGAACGAACATTATCTATAATTTCAAATGTCCTTTAACAAACTGTATTCCTGATCAAACTGAATTCAGAAATAATCAGTCACACAACTACATGCCTATCCAGAGGCCTTACGTTACACCTATCCGACCACAGCTCCATTAGAACCCATTTAAAAACACACAAACATAACAGTTTCCATTTGAAACATATTGGTATAAAACACAAACATAATAACCTCATGAACTTGTAAAAAAAGATTAAAAATAACGGAAGCTCTAATAATAAAAAAGAAAAAGCCAAAACTTAACAATATAAACTACGAACAAGGCCACAATGTGCTAACCGTGTTCAGAAAATAAAACATCACTATAACACTAAAAGCATACACATAACGCACACACAATTAAGCTGAATAAATAAAATCATCCTTGATAATGGCTAAAAATATAGCCGAAAGCGCTCGGAACTATAAAATATTTGGACATTTTCTACACACTCTGTGTCCAAAAAAGAAAACATTTGTTCGAACACAAGTAAAATAAAATAAAAAGCTTAACCGTAGTACCTTGTCTCTTGTCTTTAATGAGACATTCATATATGTGTGTATACGTGTGTGCGTTTGTGTGTGTGTGTGTATCTCAGAGAGACCATATTGAACTATATCAAATAAAGTGATAAATTGTAAAGATGATACCAAATTTTCGGGTCCTGATCATTTTTCTATTACGACAACGCTGTCAGAATAGAAAGAGTCCCTGAAAAGACCACTATTTCCTAGGCTTTATTCGTACGCCTATCAACAGAATGTCAGAAACATTGATTGATACATTCGTTCACAAAACACTGATACAAGTGGAACATCTTGTTTGCATTCATATAGACTGATATAATCCAATTGCTTCGTTTACTATACATGACATTCAGTTCAATCTGGAACATTTTGTGGGATATAATCTTAAGATGATACGGACATGATCCATACTTGTCTCTTTCCCAGATTCTGATACATATTTCCTCTTTTAAGTACCATACGCCTTCAAGACGTGGGCCACCTTTTGTAGCTCTGAGAATTTTTGCTATCCCCACCGCAACTCTCTGTAGCCGAGAGGTCAATGCACGTCAGATCTCATAAGCCTTTTCTTTATCTATGAGGAGACTGACAAGCATTTACTGCCATATAGGAAGGCAGATATTACATAAGTGTTATTCAGTTTTCTTTTGTTTCTGACGAAATTTTCCTATTTCTTAATACTTTGTTTCGATTTTTGAAGGTATCATTCGTTATTTCAATGCAGCTTATGATTTGGGTGTCACATATTTCGTGTCATCTGCCAAAATATTATCGATATTTAAATGTTTCTACTTTGCTTGATTATGACGATTCATAATTAATACCTTGGACTGCGTTTTTTTTTTCTTCTCTTCTTTGAAAGTGACACGTGGTACCAAGTCTAAATTTGTTTGCCAGTTGGTGAAGTTTTTTTCAAATTTTGCATTGACGCCACGCTGCACAGTCTTGGGTGACTGTGTGCATCATGTTCCAAGATGACTTTCTTTGGGTATGAGCAGCATTGCTTAACCTGAAATCAGGACAAAAATAAAACATTAAATATAAAATCTTGATCTATTTCTATACATTCTGTGAAACATTGAGGTTATTTCAACAAGTCTGTCTATATTTCTGAGTTATTATGTACATTATTTACATTATTCTGACTATAGTCCTCATCTTTGTCGCCATATTTATCACAACGTTTCAGCCGTTGTACGCACCTCAAGGACACATGGCCAAATGGATAAAGGCGTTGGTTAGATCCAGTGACAGGACCCAAAGAGTGTGAGTTCAATACTCGGTTAAGGCAGTGGAGAACTTTCAGAGGGAAATTAGCAGGAGATAACTGATAACTGACATCTATCAAACATGGCCCGTGGAACTTGAACAGTGAGCGAAATAAAGTGTTCAGTTCAAAATTCCAACCACCTGAAGAAGGCCGGAGCGTACAACGGCCGAAACGTTGTGATAAATATGGCGACAAAGATGAGGACAATAGTCCGAATAATGTAAATAGTGTACATAATGCTTTATCTCAGAAATACAGACAGATACAAAAGGTTACTTTGAATTTAAGAAAAATCCTTCCATGCATTTAACTAAGTTGAAAATTATACAGGATGTTTCAAAAATACTTTTACAAATATTGGGGTGGTTTCCTCATTACTAAAGAAGAAGAAAAGTTCATATAAAAATATGTCAGCAAATGCTTCGTTTTTGAGTTATTAAGTTTAAATTAAGTTTACGGCAGATGTTGCTGTCTTGTCACGAGAACTAGGTTACATTTGTTATTCGTGTACATTCATGGCGAGTCTGTCTTCAACGTTTAATGTGTGTAGTATGTTTAATAATGGCAGGATATTTATATCGTGAGCTGGCAGATATGATTTTACATACAGCCGAATGGTAATGTATACAAAACTGCACGACTGTATCAGATTGCGTTTTCAGACGTAGACAGCCGAGTCCTCCAATCTTTGCTGTTGTTTATCGTTACATTGCTGAGACAGAACCCATGAGTTTGTAGAATAACGTGCCTTTGAATAATAAAGATGTCATTCGGTGCATATTAAGTTATATTATAAAATTCCAGAATACTTTTACATTAAAACAAAATTGCTAGATTAACACCTGATAATAATTTTTAAAAAGTAACTATAATTCAATTGCCGTATACCATTTTTCATATCTCTCTTTTTCAGGTTAGCTGTGAACCGTATAATATACGCGTCTGTAAATATACCGATAGTATGGATAGTTTATCTTTTCAGCATTTATTTCAAAACTCAACCCACATGGCGGGTTATGATTGCGGGTGGGGTCAACAGGTTGATCTACCCAAACATTCTTTTTCCACTTGAATGGGCCAGGAACTGCCCCAGAATTAATAATATGTCCATTATGAGGCGATAAATATGCTGTGCCTGACTGTTACTTCCAAGTTATGCGGCAATGAAATAAATTGTACTTATTTTCTGCCTTTTATTTACGAGTAAGTGAGTGCTTAGGAAATAAAACATAGATTCTAAGATAGAGGAGGACACACTTGTCATCACAAATCTATTAAACCGAATGTGAAAGTTTTACCTGCGATATTCGTCCTCGGACAATATTAGGTTTGTGCAAAAATATTGACGTAATAATGTCGTTTTTTGACGTATTTTTAACGTCAAAAAACGACATTATTACGCCATTATTTTTGCACCAACCTAATAACTAGCGATAATTGATATAGGGTTTAAATATGAACCTAAACGACAAAAAGACTGAAAATTAATTGAGCACTGGTATACATGTGTACGTGTATATATATATATATATATATATATATATATATATATATATATATATATATATATAGTGTAATTCCCCATGTATAATAAGCCTTCATCTATATTATGCACCCCTAAAATAGTGCTAAATGTGTGGGACAATGCTTCTACTCACGCGTAATACGCAACCTTTGTTTGGTAATCAAACCCTATAAATTTTACCCCCAAAATTTCATTACGGTCAGCGTTTCATACCTTTATTTAAAAATGGATTTAAACATAGGATAATATTATTCTAATTTAGTTTTATGATAATTTTTATTTTATTTTACATTTGTAAGTATTGTTAGGTACATATGATTCTATTTGACATTCTTATGCGGTCGCAATCGTCGAATGTTAGTGCTCAAATTGTCGTATATTTGTAGTGAGAGGCCATTTTGCAACTGAAATCGACATATGAAACGGCAAGTTTTAAAGATTTTTTGTAACTGTGCATAATACGCACCCATAATTTTGTTTATTATATTTTTTTTTAGAAAAAATGCATATTATGCATGTGGAATTACGGTATATATTATAGATATGCATATTTTTCCTCACCGGCACGACTCGGATTTTCCTGCACAACGCATTATTTACATGCTCAGAAAAGACTGACCCTTAATATATATATATATATATATATATATATATATATATATAATGGTATATATATTTACTGATACTAACATGTACCTTAAATTGATAATTTCTGTTAAAAAAATTCAAAAATCTAATCTAATTCTCAAAAATAAGTAACAGGTTATAATTGTTACAACGAGAGAAAAGGGTATATTTTAAAAAGAAGAGAGAAACAGCAAATGTTTTGTGTTCTGATGGGGATTTTTAAATGTATATTATACTTTATTTACCATATTTTTGCTACACGGATTTCTGATCTCTCGATCTTCATCAGGCAAAGTGTGTTTGCTTCTGCATATTATTAAAAGGAATTAATTTTTCTTATGCTTTTCGATGTTTCAACATTGTCTTTTTTGTGTAGTAGTAAATCAGATGTTACATATATGTGTGTTAGATTGTTTGTGTGTGTAATTATATGACTATGTACAGGCAAAGAGTACTCTCTTGAGAATAGAGTGTTTTTATATATAACACATGGGGTTATAGAAATCAACATTTCAAAGTTTGGAGTTTCACACCTTAAGCGATCATCAGTTTATGGACAGTCACTATTTAATGCTGATTTCTCTGTCCACTCAGTTTTTCTCTATATATAGCTTTCTCGAAATATCATTGCCATCATGTGTTCCTTTGAATGTTGAAAATAAATAGACTCTGGCATCCTGTTTTGCTCAATTCATCTGAATCTTTTTTATATGAGGCATGTCCTTTCAGGATATAGGCGATCATTGCCCTCCACTATTTCCACTCTCTTTTAACTCTTCATAAATTTCTTTTTTTTTTTTATCTCTCTCAATCGCTGTTCTGCCAACCATGAATTTTGAAAAAAAAATTGTCAGAGATAGATGCAAATAGAGTCCAGAACTGGAGAAAAATTGATTTGTTTTTCTATAAAATACAGCAACTGAGATCATCAAACCATTTTTTTTTTGTTTGTAGCATAATTTATCTGACATATTTGTAACTGTTTTTTAATGTGTAAGGTCTCGGTAAAGGTCATCCATCTTTGAACATCGGGGTCTGGCGCTAGAGAATCTCAAGCAAGAACTGTATCAAATAGTAGAAATCACATCAAATTAAGAGGACTTCCAACAGCAGCAACAACTAAAATGGATCGCACATATAAATAGGAAAGAAATAGAGACATAATCAAGATGCTACATTCCTCACCAGTTCAAATAAAAGATTAGGAAAAGAACCACCACCAATACAGGAAAGAATGGTAAAATCTATTGAAGTCGAGAATCCTGTTTTCCAAAGAATAGTTTTAAGAGATTGATTTTATAAATTCCAACCGAAAGTTGTACTGACTGTTCAGTCAATGAATACCAAATGTTTCCTT
This sequence comes from Acanthosepion lycidas, assembly GCA_963932145.1. NCBI lineage: Eukaryota > Metazoa > Mollusca > Cephalopoda > Sepiida > Sepiidae > Acanthosepion > Acanthosepion lycidas. Next base: position 38,924,076 of record OZ010585.1, on the reverse strand, counting down.
GTAGGGAAACGACTGTTATCAGTACCGCTCCCCTTGTTTGTTTGTTTTATTATTATTATTCCTGTAAAAAATGATTGTGGGGGATACTTGCACATATGTAACCGAATCGGTGGTTGAGATCGAGTGGCAAATATTCGTGCGACTAACACTTGATCCCTACCCGCGGCGAACATGGCCACTCTATCCATGCTATTCAGAGGTTAAAGAGTGCAACAAAGCCCCCATTCATCACGCTTTTCGGCCATGATGAATTACTTCTTTATTAAGTTGTGTGCTGTCTGTTTGAACGGATTCATCTTCAAGTAATATACGGGAAATCTTCGTTTAAATGTGACGATTTATTAAGACTAAAAAGAAAAATGTACTTCGTGTTTTCTTTTCTAGATGATGATTGAAGACAAAAGAGCAAAGAGGACATTTTGCACTTTTCTACTGTACGTATATATATACCAATCTTACCTAAAACAATATATATATATATATATATATATATATATATATATATATATATATATATGCGTATCTATGGCGATGACTTTATGAATTCAGTTTATCTATATACATCGGTATACTTACCTTCTTTCCGAGTTCGCTCCGATCAAGGGGGGATGAAATTAATATTAATCTCAAGCCCCAGGAGGCCATCTCCCCAGGAAGAATCTTTCATTCCCGAGGGACTGGGTTTATTTGCCGGCGCCTGACGCATCCTCAAAAGAGGAAGTGTCGAGTGGTCATGAGTAAGTTTTCTACGGTATTGCCGTTAAACCCACTTTAAAATGGCCTTTTGTCAAATTCGGTAGTGACGTGGGCGCACTGAAAATCCTCTTCAGTGAAGAAATGAATCCAACGTCTTACCCCAGTTATGGATTAAATAACAAGTCTTGTAGCTGGAAAATAGGTGTTATTCTCAAAAAAAAAAATAGTTAACGCAGTATTTACTAGAACAGAATTTTTCTTACAATCAAAATTATGTTTCGATTTTAAATAACACACAAAGGGTTGATAAAACGTAAAAACCGTATCAATCAATCAATTAACCACTGTGTATCTATCCAACTATCGAACAATATTTTGTAGTTGATTTAGGTCCGTGTTTGCTTTAGTATTTCTAGTCAGTGTTCGAACTTAAGTAAAAACATATTTTCATATGCGGATTTTCAAGGCAAAGAGACGCTGATAATCTGCATAAAGATCCAATCATTATTCTTGGAGCCAGTTTATTCAGGTTATATAAATGTTGCAATATTTCCATTGCCTCAATTCTTGTCGCATCTGTTAAACTCGCAAGCTGGAAATTTGCATATCACTTTGAAATTTGGTATTTTTGTTTTGTTTTCTTTACAGTGATGTCCACCCTTTACAAGGCCCGAAAGCAAATCGGAGTAGAAAATTACAGAAAAAGAGGCACGGTTATTCCGGATATGCGGGGAAGATAACGGTTAACTTTAGTCCTGAACAGATTAAGACTAGCGATCGGGGGATCATCCTCTTTAAAATCGGCTTCGGAGAGCAGTGATTGGCGAATAGAAACTGCGCGATTGGAGTTTACATCTCACCAAGTGAATATAAAAGGCGGTTGACTACAATGTTTGTAGCATGTCGAGTCTTAACCTTGAAGGTTAGAACTTGTGGAACTCAAGAATGTAGTGCGTCTGAGCACTTTCCATGGAAGTAGCGATAGATCAGTGAAAGGCTACCACATCCAGTCTGTGAGAAAGAGTTTGGAGGGTGGAGAATAATTGGTCACCATTGCACCACGACAAGTTGCCTTTATATCTCACCAATGGAATACAGTGTGCGTGGCTTGGCGGGACATATCCGCGAAGGTTATAAATGGTGGAACTAGGAAACTGATATGATAATTTCCCCAAGCACACATGGACTCTCCCAGCTATAAATAGAAGCAGGTGCTGCCTTTTGGAGTTGGGAACTTTCCAGCAGTCAGCTCTGACAGTCGGACCGAACATTCTTGCTGTAACACTCTCGTTTGGATATGTTTGCATTAATGTTTCTGTTAATATATTTGTTTAACTCAATTCCTCTCTTTGTTCCTTTATTTCTGGCCTTAAGCAGGCCACGACAGAAACGTAGTTCGCCTGAAGGCTTTTAACGTAAATAGCGATGAATCGCCAGGTCATGGAACCTTTTTTTCTGCAAGTAAGTTTGAAAATAATTTGTCACCAAGAAGGACACTGAGACGGTTTTGGATACTATCGAGACTGGAAATGAAGACTGTGCAGCTCCATTTTATATTTGATCTGGTTTTTGTAAAGTTAGAGGATAGACCGAGAAGCCTATTCCTTATTAAAGCCGTACATAGAATCGACCACTTTCTAGAGCCTCTTCCGCGATGGATCGTATGTACGAGCTCCACATGAAGTCTGGGGTGAGTTTAAGTCCCAACAGCCGTTCAAGGCACACGAAGGTACATACACTCATCGTAATTGGTGATTGTTCAGGGTTCGAATGGTTCTCCTCCGATCAACGCATTTAAGTATCGCTTACCCTGGTCAGCACTCAAATGACTGCTACGGAATACCAAATCCTATAAGCTACATGACAGACCTAGCAAGCCGGCGATGGATATATTCGCAAAACTCATACTTCAATATGTGAAGGTGCTTCTCGACAGACACGTCGGAAGATCGGCTTTCAGTTGGGTGAGAGTGTTTGGTAAGTAAGGGCTTTTATTTATTGCCACGGAAACTACAACTGATGCACAACAACAATTTTAGTTAGAACACACTTCACAAACAAAACGTCATAGGTTCATTTTAGTAATTGTTAAAATAACATTAAAGATTTCCAAATGCATGCACAAAAGAAAGGACAAATTTTTGGCGCACTTACCCTACACGCAAGTCACCAATCTGCCACTGGGTGGCATACCACTAACATTTGCCACTGTTGGCCCGCTGTCGGACCGCCACTGTGTTCGTCTCAGCAATGTTACCACTGGCGGGAAATATAGGGAAATGCCATAGGGAAAAGCAATGGAATACCATTGCTTTCATGATTGGCACCATTTCACCAGACTGCTAACTGTAAAAAAAAATAATTACAAGTTAATTGCAAACATTTTCAGTCTTGATTACCATAGCGGCATCTTTAATCTTGTGCGCAATCATTATAAAATTAGAGATATTAATTCTAGAGCGACCTTCTCATCTCGCTGAATACACTTTCAGACAGAGCTGTATGCTATTATTGTCACTTTAGATCTTTACTGTAAAGAAATCATTAAACTAACGGGTTGTATTTTTCACTGTGTGTGACGTCGAAGAAGCCAGTTGATCAACAGAGACGCTTGACAGATGTCATCGCTGCGAAATAAGTGCAATTTAGCAACTGAAAGGATATGCCAGTGGATGCACCGATATATAAACATGTGATGGGCACGTGTGAATAAAAAAAACAAACCGTGTGTCAGGCAAAATATATAAACGTCCACATTCGAGGGATAAATTGCTGAGACAAATCACGCGAGAATATAATTTCCGTTTTCAGATGAGTGTCCGACGGATAATGGCCAACAGCAATTGACAGAGTCCAACGTTGAATGTAAAGTAATGTCACGTATGAGTGTCGAAAATTCTTGATTTCATTATTCTGAATCGGAGACAGTGCTGTCAGATTGAATCTACCAATATGCCTTTCTATATGCTGAAATCAAGTAGTTTTCTTAATGAAAACCAGTCTCAGCGATTTTCGCGAACGACCAAAACCAAAAACGAAGCGTTGCAAACAGGATTGCCAATTAAAACGGGTGCGTGTGAGGCAAATTTCCTTTGAACGAAGCATCTGGAATTGGTTTAAAATATTCATTACAAAAACCGTTTTAAATTTTTGTTAAATACGTGGCCGTGGTTCTTTCTCTCGATCACAATATGAAATGCGTTATAATTCGTCATGCAGTACCAATGATATACATGATGGGTTTCACTACTACCCTACACGCAAGCCGCTAGCGGCCCGCTGGCAACGCTAGCGGTCCTCTGGTAGCAGCCACCGATGGGCCTCTAGCGGTCCGCCAGTGGTAACATTGCTGAGACGAACACGGTGGCGGTCCGACAGCGGGCCACCAGTGGCAAATGTTAGTGGTATGCCACCCAGTGGCAGATTGGTGACTTGCGTGTAGGGTAAGTGCGCCAAAAATGTATCCTTTCTTTCGTGCATGCATTTGGAAATCTTTAATGTTATTACTAAAATGAAACTTTATTTGGCACAGATTAAGCACTATCACTCAGCTAAGCACCATTCGCGACACACGCTTGGGCGATCATAATTGAGTAGATCGATTATTTTCCTGCAATCGTTGTAATGTCTTCTTTCTGCTGGTTGCCAACTTAGGATAAAGCACACAAGCTGTCCTGCTATTCAATCCATTACTATGGGGGAAAAGAGATAGATTCATTTATTTCCCAATATTATTTGTGCGTACGTGAATGTAACGATCCTGACTGGAATTCGAACTCAGATCTTCGATTTCTCTTCGTCGTTCTACATTACACCACAACGCATATACGCTAATCTTTCACGTGGGGAGGCTCAAGCTGTCTGGGAGAATACCAGCACATGCTTAGGAACTCTCTGGTAACTTTTCAAATACGTTGCATTTCGAACGGTGTTATATGTAACGTTGTGTCGACGTTGCTCTAACGTTGGAATCAATTATTTTTCTGATCTTACTGAACGTTCATCCACAAAGACTGTAACTGATAAATAATTTTTCGTCACTTGACAATGTCTATAGAAGGTAAAAGATTAATTCACGTATTTCATTAATTTATTTCTTTTTTGAGAATCACCCATTTAGACGATGAACATGTTCTAATATCTTCTTGGAATTTATTATCCATTTTCTGCTAATAAAGGATATTCCAATAACTCGGACAGATTTTAAATTGAAATTAAGTTTAAAATTGGGCCAAGTTATTGGAACATCCTAAATAACGTTACAAGACAACGTATTTGAAACGTTATAAAACAAAGTATTTGACACGTTACAAGGCAACGTATTTGAAACGTTATAAGACAAAGTATTTGACACGATACAAGGCAACGTACTTGAAACGTTATAAGACAAAGTATTTGACTCGTTACAAGGCAACGTATTTGAAACGTTATAAGACAAAGTATTTGACACGTTACAAGGCAACGTATTTGAAAGGTAACGTTGCGGTATTGTTGTGGAGATCCGACAAAAAATACAATTTCTAAGTGTAACAATATCGGACCTGACAATGTTGCAGATTTTGAGAGACGATAAAACTGCGCAAAATGATTTGGAGATATTACAAAGAAAATATTTCCAACGGCCAGAAAACATGTATTCACTGACAGCTGGCGAAGAGGTCTAGATATTCGGAGACGATAATCAATGTTTGATAAGTTCAGAACTTGAAAATTGTCAAAGAGATTATGTCGCTAGCGTCCCATTGACGGGTCACGGTAAATGCCTGTGGGCAGGAAACTGGGGAAACACAAAAAATGCATGGATGCTGTAATTGGGAGTTTCTCAATGTAAATTAAGAGAATTTCTGGGGAATCACGTGATCGGAATTGGCCAATTATGGGGAAATATTTTGATGAAAGCTCTATTTATTCAGATGCAAGAGAGTCGCCAGCCAGTTGGAGATCTGTGGAGAGTTAGGGGTCAGTTGCAAGCCAGTCGTAAGCAGTCGTCACCAGAGTTGTCAGCTAAAGTCGTGAGTGGATTAATGGATATCGTCTCAGAAGACACTAAACAAATCCTGGAAAGATCACCCAACAAAGAAAGAGCTCTATGGCAACATACCGCCAATCAGCAAATTAATGCACCAACAAAGACTACAATTTACTGGTCACTGTTGGCGTAGCAAAGAAGAACTAGGTGGAGA
>OZ010585.1:38798197-38913197 GCA_963932145.1 Acanthosepion lycidas | reverse complement strand
AATTTAAACACATCTATATTTATTTCTTTTATTCACCTAAACCAAAAAGCGTCACTGATATGTCTTTTGAATTTCCACGCTATCAAAATGGAATAGTCCGTTATTTATGAGGTATTAGCGAGGCATAACGGCCGTGCGAAATTACTAAATATTGAAGGGTGGGAGAAACATAATTATTAAATGACTATTATTTAGCTAAATTGCACTCAGACTATTGTTCCAAACTTTGTTGTTACAAAACGTTTCGGCCGTTGTACACTCCAGTCATCAGCAGGTGCTTGTCCTCGGAGGTAGATTTTTCTCGTTCCACTGTGCATGTCTAGCTAATAAGATACATATAGGGGACAGCGAAGAACACTGGAGAGTCAGACCTTTGAAAGAATGCTAGCTTATGAGAATCTCCTCATTAGACCTAGCATAAGTACAACGTGAGAGCCGTTAATAAATAAAGAGCAAGGTTTTAATAGCAGAAGCAACAGTAAGAAAAAAGTAGCCTCGGCGAATTCAGTCAAGCATGACAAGAAGGCAGGTTAATTTCAAGAAGTCAAGACAGCAGCCTAATGTAGTGGCTACTAAACATTTTCTCTGAGCCGAATTAAAATTAGCTCGCGTCTTACTAAATTTTATGTGATAAAAAGTATATTTAAAATTAAAAAAAACAGTTAAATGTAGATAATCGAGGATTCGAAATCAGAACTTTATGATTGAAAACTATCTCCTCCAATTTGCAGACCCTAGTTAGTATATTCTTAATACTTGATGCAATGCAAAAATATCACAATGATAAAATCGGTTTATAATTATTTATAGCTATACTGGTATTCAAGCACCCAATTACAAGTAATAATAATATTTTAAATATTGAAATCCTATTTACTTTTGGCATATGAGTTTTTGGGAACTGGTTTCTAAATCTTTCATTGGCTTTCAATCATCTCGCCTCACCTGCTATCTTCTCCCGCCGCACTTATCAGGCGCCAAGAACCGTTTAGGAACCACTGGTCTCCTAGATTAACATATTGCTTCCTGAAATTTAGTTATATAGTAATTGCATGTTTAAACCCTGGGTCAGGTCATTCAGATTTAGACTGAGTAGAAACAGGGCGAGCAATAACAGAGCAGCACTAAAGAACAAGAGAAGATATCCGAAGCCATTGACAGCAGAACGAGAACAATCTATACCTGTAGATTAAATAAAAGGTTAATTTTGACATTCTCTGAAAATTACGGATCGACAAAAACATGATGAAAACCGCAGGTCGTAATGGCCGATTTAGGACAATAGTCCTAGTTTTGAATAGGGTAAATAGTGAAAATTTCTCATTCTAGAAATTTAGATAAACATATATTAATTAATTGTATTGTTATATATTAACCTTTAAAAACAAATACACATACATAATAGAAATATATAATAAAAAAGCTGAAATAAATTCTTTAGTTTCTACACATAATCTTCTGTAATACACGCTTCTGTATAAATTCATTAGTTTCTACACATAATCTTCTGTAATACACGCTTAGGCGATCATGTATCTTTCGATATATGACTGATGTGGCTGATTTTTTCCCGCAGTAGGTTGCCATTTCTTTCTATAGTAGACCAGTTGCCATCCAATGCTATAGAACACGGCCTGTCCTGCTATTTACTCATAGCTGGAGAAGAAAAGGGTGCATACCTTTCCCAAGGTTATTAGCACGTAATCTTCTGTACAAAATGCAAGTGCCTGAATTATTAAAATTGTTTCCTTCCATTTCCTTCAAAGAGTGAGCTTATTTCATGCAGCACGTTTATTAAATCTCATACATGTATTTTGTTCCTTTTCTTTATTAAATTTTTATATAGAAATATCTCGACGGAACGCTTCTTTTAACTTCCCAATTTAATTTATAAGTTGAAAATTCCCATCAGCCTAACTATTCTAGCTGACACTTGTATTTGGCACAAAAGAGGCGATTAGTGGGGCAGGAGGTCGGACATAGAGACGCCGTATCTTCAGCACCTCAGTGGTCACGGCCAAATCACGTTGAAACATTGGCTCCCGTACGATCAACTGAACTTAAGCAACATAGAGACTTATGATTACCTACAGGGTGTTCCAAAATTTGCATTACAATTGATAACCTTGTGAATATTATATTTATTTACGAAATGGTATCATGCTTCTGTATGTGAATATGTATTATTAAAAAACATTTTTGGTCGAATTATGGAAAATAATGTAAAGCAAATTTCCTAGTTTGCTATTTCATAGGTGCATGTTTTCTGCCGGTTGTCGCGTGACTTTTTGAACACCCTGTAAATGGGTGACCGCTTGGGAATACCAGGTTCTCCTAGCTTGTATGTCTGCCTGGTGTAATGGATAATGGCTCAGAATTGTTAAACGGAAAGCCAAGTTCAAATTTTAGCTGGGTACTTTGTATTCACTTACGCGCAAATGCTCCTGGGAAAGGTATAATTCTATCCCTTCTTCCCCCAGCTACGGGTTAATTATTAAAACTTCTATGATTAAAGCCATTATTATTAAAAAAAAAATATGCGTACCAAATATTTAGATTTCAACATTAAATAGCCCGTAAAGGTTGATATGTCTATAACCAAAAACAACCAACCAATCAGGCTTCAAGTTGAACTTATACATACGATCCATCGCCGAAGAACTCTAGAAAAATGGTCGGTTCTCTGTGTGGCTCCAGTAATTAACTGACTCTTAGCGCTGTCTTCTAGCTTTACAAGAGCCAGATCAGTCGGAAAATAGAGTATTCTTGTCATATATGGACAGAAGCTGCCCAGATTTTACTTTCAATTCTCGGTAGAGTTCAAAAAATTCTTTGCGTCCACGTGAATGATTAATTATTTTTCCACCGTACATTCTGACAAACGAAAGTTTCGCGGGGCTCTTGCTACTATGTCGCTATTGCTATGGGAAATGTTCAGTCGAACTATGATCCTTAGTTGCACCAGTACTTAATTTCACAGGTAAGAGCCGCTATGTCACGTACATATTAGCGAACCACCCTCATTCCGTTCGAAGTCCTTTGATGAAATGTAGGTTTCCACTCGATCAGCTCCTTTCCAAAATCTGTTGCTCTATGGAACCTACACCCAAGGAGATGCTTCTCCGATCACTACAATCATAACCTTTTCAAATCTAGAGTTAACCGTTCCCACATAGCCTCATAAACTATCCCTCTTATTCTGTGAAACTGTTCCTCGAGTGACTCTCGGGCCTTGTACAGTGTAAACATTGTAAATAAATCAACCAATTCTCGAAAGTGAGCTACAAAACACTTTATCCTTTATTATAAATACCGGCTATACTTTCAAATTCACTTTTCTTTTTGTCCTTCACGTCGAATTATCTACAGGATCATTTTACTTTATTTATTTGAGAGGAATAAAAGAAATCTGATTGGCAGAACCATTTTAGGAACCTTAGTATATTATTAATAGTAAACTTATTTATCTCATCTTACTCAGGATACAGCAAAAATTTCGCCTATTTACACTCCCATAATTTTTGTTTTATTTTATCTTAATGCATATTTACATAAATAGCTCACAGAAATATGTAGGGTGTGTTTCTTGGCTAAGGTAGTTAGATATCTTCCATGGGCCCCTGTGGCCAATTTAACCCAATGATAAAACCAGGAAAAGTCATGATGGTATTCAAATTTAATAGGCTTCTTTAATTAGACACGGTCTAGACGTATCGTTATGTGTATTTGTAGGACGTCTCATAGTATACGGAACAAAGTGAACGTGATTAGACAAAGTTACTTTTTTTTATCAAAGACACGTTTCGCCGGAGAAAGCTTACGTTCTCTTTGGCATCATCAGTTGGAACAAGTTTCGGTAATTTTTAATCCACTGTTGTGGTAATTATTCCCTGCATAAAGCCTTTTTCAAAGTACGTGTCCTTGATTTTTGATCTTATTCAAACTGATGACACTAAAGAGGAATATAAACTTTCTCCGGCGCATCGCGTCTTGTTAAAAGAAATTTCCACTTTGACTCATCAGTGTCTTTATATTCATCCCCCTTCAAAAATCAATCCCTTTTCCATATAAAGATAAAACTATTAAATAGCAAGAAATAAAGGCGAAATATTCTTGAATCAGCAGGAAAACAATTTTCGGTGGAATGATAACTCGGAAATTCAAGCTGTCAGAATGTTGATGTTTCTCCAAAATAAATCATTCCCTAGCATACAGTATGGTCCGAAAGTCTTGTGACGCCTACATAATATAATTTTCTATTTCAACGCTCTGTGGTGCATTATCAAGAAGAGAGTTTCACACGAACAATACCAGAATAGATATCTGTTGAAGGACGCCGTTCATAGACCCTTTGCAATAATCAACAAAGTACAGCTTCGTAAAAAAAATATCACACAGAATATGGCGCCGCATCATTTTGTACGACGAAAATGATGTTGTTCATACAGATTTTCTCGATTTATGACAGAACCCCTAAAGTGAATAAACTGAATCCGATATATGTGTTTTGTATTACCTATTCTACTATTGTTTTCATTACTTTTTGGTAGGGGGTGATAAGACTTTCGGACTACCCTATACTTTTTTGATTGCATAAAAATAGAAATTAAGAAAAGGATGCATTTTCTCAGCGGATGTGTTTAACCGAAACAGAGAGACGAAAACTAAAAGATTCACCAGGATGTATTATCGGCAGACATACTTTTAACAATAAAATACGTTGATTGCACTACGTTGATGGCAGATGCAGAAAACAATCTGACAAAAATGATCAATCTAAATTCTTAACCGTCGAAGACAGCATATAAAATGTCTAACTACTGACTAGAATGGATAGTTCTATCTAAAAGCGTCAACTCCGGCAGAAAGGTCTCTGAACGGGAGATGTTGTGCAGCTTGGAACCATCTCTTAATTGTTGTCGTTCCCACACCGACCCGGTATGGTAGAACGTGTTAAGGTCCCAGCTATGGGCAAATAGCTAACAACCAAACTGGAATCAAAACACTATGAAAGTACAAACATAGATTTTTATTGTAAAAATATCAGCAACACATTAAATTGGCAGCGATAGATTTTTGAAAATAGAAAAAGATCACGAGCAATAATTTTGTGAAAAATAAAAAAAATGTATTACCAGTAATACATTTTTTAAAAAAGTATTACCAGCAATACATTTTTGAAAACGTATTACCAGCAATACATTTTGGAAAAAAAAATATTGATAGCAATACATTATTGAAAAAATTATCAGCAATACATTTTTGAAAAAATATTGACAGCAATACATTTTTGAAAAAAAAAAATTGGTAGCAATACATTATTCAAAAAAATTATCAGCAATACATTTTTAAAAAAAATATTGACAGCAATACATTTTTGAAAAAATAATAACAGGAACACATTTTTGAAAAAAAAATATTGACAGCAATACATTTTTGAAAAAAATATTGAAAGTAATATATTTTGAAAAAAGTATTGACAACAATACATTTTTGAAAAAATATTGACAGCAATACATTTTTGAAAAAAAAAAATTGGTAGCAATACATTATTCAAAAAAATTATCAGCAATACATTTTTAAAAAAAATATTGACAGCAATACATTTTTGAAAAAAATATTGAAAGTAATATATTTTGAAAAAAGTATTGACAGCAATACATTTTTGAAAAAATATTGACAGCAATACATTTTTGAAAAAAAAAAATTGGTAGCAATACATTATTCAAAAAAATTATCAGCAATACATTTTTAAAAAAAATATTGACAGCAATACATTTTTGAAAAAATAATAACAGGAACACATTTTTGAAAAAAAATATTGACAGCAATACATTTTTGAAAAAAATATTGAAAGTAATATATTTTGAAAAAAGTATTGACAGCAATACATTTTTGAAAAAATATTGACAGCAATACATTTTTGAAAAAAATACTGACAGCAATACATTTTGAAAGAAAATATTGCCAGCAATACATTTTTGAAAAAAAAAATTCATATCAATACATTATTGAAAAAAATTATCAGCAATACATTTTTGAAAAAATATTGACAGCAATACATTTTTGAAAAAAAAATATTGACAGCAATACATTTTTGAAAAAAATATTGAAAGTAATATATCTTGAAAAAAGTATTGACAGCAATACATTTTGAAAGAAAATATTGCCAGCAATACATTTTTGAAAAAAATATTGACAGCAATACATTTTTGAAAAAAATATATTGACACCAATACATTTTAGAAAACATATTGACGGCAATACATTTTTGAAAAATATATATTAACAGCCATATATTTAAAAAAAAAAAATATTACAAATATTATCTTCTTGAACCCGGTTTATTTTTTTGTCCTCTCTTCAATCCTCCCTATTCCAAGTCTTCTCTTTCACTTTCAAACCCCCTGTGACTCTCTGCGTTCTAGTAGCATTACTTGTGGTAAAATGATTTTTTTAAAGAAGAAAAGTTGAACTATTTGTGTAGTGTATTAACAGACAGCGTGACCTGTGGCATAGAAATCTGAATGCTCATAGGAATAGCGGAAGTTGTCTTCCAAAAACTAAGCAAAGTATGATGATAATGCAATAATGGAAAAACTTCATGACAGAGAGTACTGAACTGCTATATAATTTCTAATATGGCAGTGAATGCTGGACAATCTCCTCGCTGATTGAAAATGCATTGAAGCGACATAGATGTAGATCAGTCGATGAATTCTACGAATAATACAGAACATAAACGCAATGAAAAATGTATTAAGGGTGGTTGATTGATTGTTTGTTTTACAGCTTATTACCGTTTGCAGGTTATGTAAAGCTGAAAAATAAATTTTTGATTATAAGAATAATTATTTTTCTTTGCATGTGAATATTGCATTAATAATTTTCTGTTTTTGAAAATAACAACGGTTTTCTTTTAAAAGGTCTTACTATTTAACCCATAGATCGGGGAGATGTATCGAAGTCTTAAGGAAACGATAAACGGAAAATTGGAACTTACAAACAATCACAAGGCGGTAAATGATATTTCTGTGACACATAATGAGGCAAGACGACTTGGAGAATCTAACATACACAGGAAAATTTGTAAACAAGTGAAACAAAAGGAAACGGCGAGAAATCTACTTCATGAATTTGTGTGAATTAATAGCAGAGAAGTCGTAAAAAGGAATAGTAAATCATTAGCACTTTACTTCAAGCTATAAAGACAGGAAGTTATGGAGAGCCATAAACTCCACATCATGAAGAAAATGGTAGGTATAAGAAGAATTCATGCTCTGGGTCAGAGAGTTTTCGAAGTAATGAAGGTTTTTCTAAAACATGTTTAAAAGGAAACATGAACTAAAAAACCATTTGGCAAACTCTTTATTAGACAATGGTGTATATCCTGTTAGTGATAGGATTTCAAAACTTGTATTTAGAGATAATAATCTTCCCCACTGACAAGAATTAAACATCTTGTTCTATATGCTTTTCCATGGTCTTATACCTTACTCACGCTAACTCCATAAATGGCAGCAACTAAGCAAAGCATATTTGAATATTACACTGTTGCGATCTTCTTATTCTTCTATGTGACGCGTCTTTTCGAGATATCGGCGATAGTGGCTTTCCACAATTTCTTATTTCATGTGATCCTTAGCAGTTTTTGCTAAGACCCTGTCTTCTGTCACGTCATCCATTCACACAAGCTCATCAGGTAAATGACTCGCTGCATTTCCTTGTCTCTCTAACCCAGTGAGGGTTAAATCTTCCAAGCTTTCCTTTCTCATTATATGTTCAAAGAATTTCAGCTGTCCTTGTCTGATTTTGAGTAGAAGTGTTCTTCCTGTTGCCATTTTTTTAAAGACTTTTCTATTGCTTACTCGCTCCGTCCATTGAGTTTTCTATTGTCTCTAGTTTTCTTAGTGGGTATCAGATGTACGGCAGTCGTAGCTGTAGTGAGTGTGTCTAGCGCAAGATAGATTGACTAAAACCGTACTACTTCAAAATAGTTTACATTCTCCAGGACTATCTGAACAAGGCTAAAAACAGTCTGCCCTGTTATTTACTTTTCCTGTTCAATGTTTCCTTCTATAGACTGGCTGCTAACCAAAAAAAAAAAAAGGGTAGAGTCATCCATGCTATTTAACCCATAGCTAGAGGGAGATAGGTTCATTCATTTGTCAAGAGTGTTCGTTGGAGCTGAATAAAACAAACTTGTTCAGAACTGGAACGAGGTATGTCGACTTAACTGTTCGCGCCGTTTTACTAAATGCGATTAATTCTCCTGTGTGGATAAAATAGTTTGGTTATATTTTCCAATAGGCATCAGGAGCAATTGTATGATATAATGCCTAATATAGGATCGCGTAAGTTTATTTTTCGGATCGGTACCTCCTTAAACATCAGGTTATATTTGTGAAACATAATCACTCCTGGATATGTCGTCTTTCGTAGGAATAATCATAGCAGAATAACGCTCCATATTACGATTGTTTTAAGTCTAAGATACATATTTCCCCTAAAAACGGTTAATAATATGGAACATTCGGGAAACAGATATTTTTTTTCTTTATCCATACTTGCTTGGACAGTTAGACATTTCATTCATATACTTGCTGTTTTGGACTTGACATTCCCCAGCCAAATACTTTGAACGCAGAATAAGGAAGGGAGGTTTGAAAAACGTAAAGCTCACAGGGTATATTGACGGCAAAAGAGATAACGGAAGGTAGCGAGCCACCTACCTGACCAGATAGTGTAAATTGATGGCGGAACAGTGGGTGAGGACCTTGGGAGTGGGGAAACATTGGCAAGGACCACAACAAGTTTTCAGGAACCATGATCGCACAAGTTCTGAAGTGACACGGGGCAAATTATAATAATAATAATAATAACACACACACACACACACACACACACATATATATATATATATATATATATATATATATATATATATATATATATTATTAAATATAAAAGACAACGAATGTCTATTATGTTTGGTCATGATCCATTTTACACTTCGTATAGTTGCTTTAATTTCGGGAGAAAATAAAGAAAATTTGTCCAATTTTTTATTATGCTGTTACTTGATCTAAGCTTTCGGCTCACCATCTTCAGAATGGTTATATGAACATTTTAACAAAGATTTTCACCATTAAAAATATTATTATGTTATATTGACATCGAAGATTGCTACGCGACGATAACGGAATGGCAAACGCAAGTCGTGAATGCATGATGAGGTTCTATGAGGCCGTATCACGTGAAAGACCGAAATATTAAAAACAGAACCATATGACGAAATGCAATTGAATGTGTAGTGAATAGTTTGAAATGTAGTTTTGTTGAGTGCGGGATGCTTAGAATATATGATTGAATGAAGATCTGCGGCCCAATACACTAAATAGATATATGCATACATACATACATACATATATATATATATATATATATATATATATATATATATATATATATATATAGCCACACTGAAGAGCTGAGATACAGTGAAACAAAATGTCTGTGGATGATAATATATATATATATATATATATATATATATATATATATATATATATACATATATATATATATATATATATATATACATATATATATATATATATATATATATATATATATATATATATATATATATATTTGAATAAAAACAGACCACTGTTTTTATTCAAACATATCTGGTCTGAACTTTACATTGAGCTCTCTGGATATCATGCACCTTGGGTCTACCCATGCGCATTACCTAGTTTTGCATAAACTATATATATATATATATATATATATATATATATATATATATATATATGTGTGTGTGTGTGTGTGTGTTTTGCTACTTATGTGTTTTTTGTCTGTATTATATTTAGATGTCTGACGTAGTCCTGTAGAAATGGATTTAAGTATTTTCTTACTGATTTATATGCTGGCACTCTGAGAGGAACGAACCAAATAAGATAAAACGAAGAATGTTAACCTTCACTTACTGCTGAGACGTGTCCTGTCGGAAGAAGCCCTTAAAAATCGTCGATAGACAGGTGGACGCAGAAAAAAGTTGTTACTGATCGTGCGAACAGAACAATAAAAAGAAAGAAGAAGGGACAAATACAGACAGTAAAATAAGGACAGAGCATAGATTTTTCTAGTAAATAAATAAAACAAAAAGAAGGAAACATACGAAAGAAAACCGAAATGAAAACAAAATCACGTCGATCAAAAACCTCGAACAGCTTGAGATCATTGTCGCTCGGCGCTAAAAGAGAGAAAAAAAATGGTAGCTTCCATTTCAGAAGCCCCGAAGGAAGGTGATGGCAATTGTAGACGTGACAAGGGGCAACGCATTGTGAGCAAAATATATCCACCTGCATGAAATAAATGATCCCGTTAAAAGAAAAAGTAAAAATATTGAAGATTACAGAATGCTACAGACACTGGGGAAAAGACGAAAACACCACCAACAATGCGAAGGGATCAAATTTAAAAGAATCATCAATTGTATGATATAATGCCTCAATTGTTTCACAATAAGTGTTATTTTGAATTAGTTGTTTAGAATTCATGCACATCAACTACTTCTCGCTATCTCTTGGTCTCTGTATATATATATATATATATATATATATATATATATATATATATATATATATATATATATATATATATATATATATACCCCAATTGAACCAAATAAATATATCAATTATCTACCATAAAAAATTTCAGACGGAATTACAGGACATTTAGACAGTTTCTACAGACTCAGTGTCCAAAAAAGAAAACACTTTAAGTTTAATCGTAACACCTTGTCAGTCTTTTTTAATGAAACATGCATATATATATATATATATATATATATATATATATATATATCCACAAACAAGAGATGGTGTGAAAATTCTCTTTTCGTAGCATTTACTTTTAAAAATCTGCTCAATAGAAAGTAGATGAATATATTATTATATTTATTATTATTATTATTATTATTATTATTATTATTATTATTATTATTATTATTATTATTATTTATTATTATATTTATTATTAATATATTTTTTTATTATTAGTAAAAGATGATAAAATATTTTAAAATCGCTACACAAAATCTTCCATGTTTCAATCTTATGATTGTACTTCTTCAGGCGATGGTAAGTAACTGGTGATTAAAAGACATTAGCCCATTTACGTCCACATTAACCTTTTAGCTGTGAAAGTCAGTGAAATTTAAGTACTGTGTTTCGTGTATATATATATATATATATATATATATATATATATATATATATTAGGTATGTTTAGGTATTTAACATTTGTACGAACAATTAATATTTGATTGAATTTTTTATTGTATTTTTCCATTTTTCTAATAAATATTGACTAGAATTGTGGTTGAAGTGTCTGAAATTCACTTTTGTTTTGTTTTTGTTCAAGTACTTACGATTTTTTAAGTCGGATGAAGAAGCGGGTGTTCTTAGTGCGGTAAACAATATTTTGTTGGCTGAATCCTGATACATTTCAGAACGCTGGAATTCAAATTTCGCTAAACTAACTTGATGTGTAATTTTAAAATGGAGATAGAGCGCAGTGTAAAAAAATATCAAATATTTATACGTATTATTATTATTATTATTTGATTTCTGGCGTTTACACATTTCTTTCCGGGTCCCGCCCAGGGACCTAAGGCTAGAAATGGCATCATGACACTTTCCACTGACCAAAAAAAAAAAAAAGAAAAAAAAAATTCATAGATAAAGCCCTTCGTAAAGTGTGGGCTGTACTTGTCAGAGTAATTTTTTGTATCTTTTCAGGTATGGAATTCCAGGAATCCCTTCAGTTATTCTACTGCAAACTTTTCCAACCAATCCGAGGGCTCCAAATACAACAGGGATTGTTGATGTTCTCATATGCCACATTTTTGAGACTTCGATTTAAAGGTCCTTGTATTTTGACTGCTTTTTGAATATCTTCAAAGATACATTGCAGTCAGCAGGGACTGCCATATTAATAAGGTGGCACTTGTTTGTGTTTGTGGTCTTTAATAACAATATTATTATTATTATTATTATTATTATTATTATTATTATTATTTACACGCACTTCAAGATACCATCCCATGTAGTGAAAGGTATTTTAGTTATTGTGGATTGTCTCTTTGGTATAAAGAGGGCTGACATGACCCACTTCTTGTGATTATCGTTTTGACGTTTCTAGCTCAGTATTTCTTCTAATCAGTTCTGTTCATAAATATAATTATTGCAATAAATTTACTAGAAGATCTAAACAGCTTGTTTTGATAGTGGGGATAATATTAACAACATAAAGTTATGCGGAAGATGTTTTGGTCAGAGCAAAGAGAAAAGGAACTGAAAAGAAATTCACAATAGTTAGTAACGGAAAACAAGAAGAAGATGCCATAAAAGGTACAGCAAATACGAAGGAAAGATGGCGTAAGATTAATTGAAATAAGAAAAGTCAAGATGTGAGAGACATGTTGGAGATGACAAAATCAAGGCGGTCAATGAATTTATTAGGTTGGTGCAAAAATAATGACGTAATAATGTCGTTTTTTGACGTATTTGTTAACGTCAAAAAACGACATTATTACGTCATTATTTTTGCACCAACCTAATAACTGCCTAGGTAGTGTAGAACAGCTGATTTAAATTCTGACAGATAAATCCAAAGATGTATTGGAATAACAAAAGATGTAGTCAAGAAAATAGGCGAACCTTTAAAACATAGGAAAATGACGTCTTGAATAAAGAAAAGAGTGCTATGATGCTATGAACTTTATAATCTTACTTATTATAAAACACAGATTGTGTGTGTGTCTGTACGTTTATATATTGGATCGGATTTCCGACATTTTTCAACCGATTTCAACAAAACTTCACAGGACTACGTAAATTTACCTTGCGGTGGTTCTGACAGCGCTAAAATTGGAAAAACACAATTATTTTTGCATGAAATCAATTTGAAAACACGATTAAGAGGCATTAATGAAAGGGGGACAACTCATATCGAGTTATACTTATTAATATCGAGTTATCGAGTTATACTTATTATAAAACTCACGTTGGTTGTGTGTGTGTGTGTGTGTGTGTGTGTGTGTTCGTTTATATATGGGATCGGATTTCCTACATTTTTCAACCGATTTCAACAAAACTTCACTTTTTTTGGCAGGTAGTGTTTCTTATTGTCTTGCACACTTTTTTTCTTTATTTTTACATTCAGAATGGTTTTAAAATTTCATTTACAAGACAATTGTTTATAATAAAATTATATTCAATCTGTAGACTCATAACGATTGAAAACAATGTTTTTGTTTGACTTTGGGTTTGAGCAATTCGTAAAAAAAAACAAAAAAAAAACAAAAACTAATTAAGACATTGCGTGTCCATCAACCTTAAACAATAATCTTTGTCAATTTTATTTTTCAGTCTTTATGATGGTCGATACTTGATCTGTCTCTTACTGTTACATCCCCGGGCAACGCCGGGCTCTACTGCTAGTCACCTATATATCTGTGAATACTGTAATGTCTCCTATAATAGAATAACATATACAGGAAATGTGAGCTATGAGGATGTTTTAAGGAAAATATTGAATATAAGGAAAGTGATATTTATAATGAGAATGTTTTAAGGCGAATAGTCACTAAATATTAGCGATGACAAGGTTTTAAGGACAATATAGACTATGAGAAAATTGATATTTATAATAAGGGAGTTTTAAGGTAAATAGTGTCTAAATATTAGCTATGACAAGATTTTAAAGACAATATGGATTATAAGGAAATTGATATTCATAATAAGTGAGTTTTAAGGGGAATAGTGACTAAATATTCTTTATGAGGAAGTTTTAAGGAAAATATAGACTAAAAGGATATTGATATTTATAATAAGTTTTTAAGGCGAATAGAGATTTCATATGAGGAAGTTTTAAGAATAATAGGGAGGACAAAGAAACTTAGTTATTATCAGCAAGAGACTTGTTTGTTTGGGTTTTATGGCATATCAACCACTGTGGGTTATTTAATGCCAAATCCAGTTATATATATATATATATATGCCAAATATATCAATTTTAAATGCCTATTTTGTATGGAACATTTTTAGCAAGCTAGAGCTTATTTGCTTGTACACTGAAAAATAATCATAAGTATTTTTGTTTAAGGCAAGAATTTCCATTTGATAAGGACATTTTATTTGCAAAAAGGTAGGATATGTTGTTTACACATCAGTCTACATCTTTGATAAGAGACCAATTCTATTTTTTGGAATCTTCTCTGTATCGTTCCAATTTTAGAATATGTACTGCCGAAGCGAGTACCAGAAAGAGACATTAAATTCATGGAACATATAATGAGGAAAGAAGGCCTAGAGAAATTAACACCCACTGGACATAACATTAACATACTGGAGCAGGAGGGATATAGCAAATAAACTAATTAAACATTTTTGTGCGGGTGGATAGCAGAACATGTACGAAGCGAATATTTAAGGAATCGAATGATATCTACAGTAAATTGTAAAAAGCCATGATCATCTACGTCCTTAAGCAGAAAATAAAAAAAAACGTCTCTATCACATAATCTTTAGTATTGTTGATAATCTTCCATCTGCTGTTGTCTAGATGGCTTCAAAGTTTCCGTTTATTTCCAATTCGTTGAGTTTTAGTAGGCAAATCTTTACAAGGAAGTTCCAAGCGAAACAATCAGGAAGGTTAATTAAAAGCACATAATGTTTATAACATTCATCCTGCGGTGACAACTTATGGTATATTTGGATTATATATTGATAATTGTTGATATTACATATTTATATTTAGCAATAAAGAAAGATTAGTCTTTCATTAATTTGCAATTTTATTCGTGTGTTCCTAAAGGAACTAATATCATCTGGCGCAGGTGTAGCAAATGAATTTTGGATAGGTTGCCGCGAACAGGCATGCTTTCTGTAAATTTTTCGTGCTGTGTACCAAATACAAGTTCTGTTTCAAATAGTCATGTCGGCTGGAATCTTTTAAGCTTCCAAATAGTCAACTGTTACATCTACCGCAAGGAAGATTGGTCCACTGTGCCGTGGCAAAAGATTATTCTCATCAGAATCCATCTTACACATTTATAAAAATACTGTTTTTAGGGGTATTGAATACTGTTGCCATATCCGGTCTGGTGTTGCTACTGTGTATCTCGAGATTCTTGTCAAAATCCAGTGTAAGGTTTGAAATACAATGGATCCTGGCCAGACATCTAGTTTCGTGTCAGTTTCTCACCGACGTGGCATGGTTTCCCTCGCTCTGTTCTACAAATATTTTCATGGTAACTGCTCATATGAGCCTTTTTTTCAGGTGCTCTGACTATAGGAATTTAAACGTGCTACTCGACTGACAAATAGGTCTCAAAATCTTACCGTTGAACTAGATAGATATAACCATAATTTCTCCTCTAACAGTTTTTTTTTTATCCCACACTTCCCATCTGTGGAACTCCCTTTCTTCTTCTTGCTTCCGTGATAACTACAATCTTCAAAAATTTAAATGTAACGTCAATCGCCATTTTCTGTCTTCTTTAAACCTATTACCTTTTTTTGTCCTTTTCCTCAATCCTTCCCATTTTCAATCTTCTCATTCTCATTCTCATTCTCATTCACTTTCACTCCCTGTAATTCCCTGGCTTCTAGTTGTGTTTTCGCCTTGCTTGGGGTGAAACGATAAAAAAAAAAGGCTGGGATATTTTGTACTCAAAAAACAAAACTATTTGAAAAGTAATAATTTCGGTTTAACAAATAAGCACTGTGCCTGGGGAGGACAAAGAATCTATTTCATCGAAGTTAAGCAACGTCGAACATCGTCAGTGTCTAGATGTGTAACTGCTTGCGAATATCAGGTGATGGAAGCTCGGATGTGTGGGTGATTGAACGGATATCGGTTCAGAATTGGAGATCAGAGAGCCGAGTTCCAATTCGGGCTTGTTTTATTCACTTTCGCGCAAATAATCTTGCAGAAGGTACTAGTTGTGACCTAGAAAGGGCTACTGAATGATGAGTAACCAAAATGTTGGAAATGAAATGGTAATCTTTATAACATCAACAAAATACAATACTCGCCAGCGGTGAAGTAGGTAAACCACTGCTAGGATGGACTACTTATACAGCATATTATCCTCATTTACAATAGTGCCCAAGGTATGTATGATGATTGGGATATACCCATTATTGTTCATAAGTAATGTATATAACAGTATCAATCCAGTGGTCCTCTCTATTATGAGTTAATTAACAGGACTTGTACCTGTAAATAATTATTTCTCAAACTAAAATTCCTACATTCTAAAAATATTTTCTGGACTTTAATAACATGCAATATGCTGATGAACTGTAAAACGATATCCACTCAATCGAAAAGAATCCAGCAAGTCATAACGTTAGTATCGGCGAGAAACAATATATTAGGTAATGTTAATCATATGTACTTTACATTTCTATATAATATTTGTATTCCCAGTAGTCACAATTTTCACTATACTTTCACAGTGCATCTTATATTATAAACATGCATACTTCGTACACTTCATGATGTCTTTATTTTTATTAAATATTTGCCAATAAATGGTTATGCGTCATTTTATGTGAAACGAAGTTGTATTCCCGGATCTTCTCCAGTTCGTTATCCTTTCTAATGATCGCATTCGGGAGGTTATGACTCAATATTGTTTTAGCTTTATTATTCCTTGTAAATATCTTGAAATTTCATTTAGAATATGGAATAGCACAAATGTTACATTAAACACCTAAAATTCGATATGCAAGATATGAATGTGTTAATCCTGGAATAGCCACCGTCTCTCTAGAGTAATGAGTCAGCCGATGTTTGAGGCGTCATGTGTTACCGAGCAGTAGAGGAAGTCGTGCATTTTCATTTTTTAATGTTAGCTGACAATGAATGAATCTGGAAAAGCGTATAAAGATGAAATTTTGTGTGAAGTTTAGTAAAAGTGTTTGTGAAACGTGAACGCTTTCAAAATGGCATATGATGAACATAGTAGTAGATACGAATGGCGCCTGCGGTTTCAGGAGGAACCAAAAGATATGTGATAACGTTCCTGTGCCTGAAGCCTTAAGTGTTTGCGAGTTCTTAGATAATGTTTTCTACTGACATGAATTGGTACGAACCTGTTGAACCAATTGTTAGGTTTTCTACGAGGGAAGATCGCTCATTGTGTTGTTCTATTTTTTTTTTATCCCTATGATCTATCTTACACCTTTATAAGTCTAATATTCGTCACTGCATTAAATATTGCCGTCATATCTTGTCTAGTGCTTCTTTGTATCTTGAGTTTCTTGATTGAATACAAAATGAATCTGCAATATTATTGGGTTTGATCTAGAATCTTGGCTTCAGTCACTTTCCCACCGCCGTGACGTAGCCTTCCTGTTCATTTTCTATAAATATTTTCATGAGGATTGTTCTGATGAATGTTCGTCTTTGGTACCTCGAGTTTCCGAATTTCGGTGGAGTATTAGATTGGTAACTAGTTCTTTATTTTAGAGTTGAAATCGCTAGATATAAGCGTAAGTTCTAAGTTAAAAGTTTCTTCACTGATATTTCTCGCTTTCAGAAATCTCTTCTGGATTTTGGTTCTCAAGTAAATCTTGATCTTTAAGAATTTGAATTCAATGTCAGTCTTTATCTTTTGCCTTCATTTCTAATCTTTTATTGTCCTCTCCCCCCTTAATAATCGATTTCTTTTTCTCTTATTCTTTCACACTATGCGTCTTAGTGACGTTATTGCCTTACTTGTAATGAGATAAGTAAATATATTTTATGTATATATAAATAAATTTTAAATATATTTGTATAAAAATATTAAATTTATTGTGTGAATTAACGGTTTTAATGCAAAAAAACAAAACAAGACAAAAAACAAAACAAAAACAAGATTTTGTTGTTTTGTTCCGACCGTAAGACGCCAATCTAGCAAACAAACATTAACGGTTTTCATTAATAAAAAACAACAAGACATTTTTGCCTTTCATTCTGTCTTTGTAGCTCATTGCTTTCAAGTCACCGTTAATCTTTAGAAATTTAAACACAATGTCAAATTTCATCTTTTGTCTCCTTGAATCCCGTTCTTTTCTTGTCCTCTCTCCTTACAAATGATTTTCGCAGATTGTCTCACTCGATATAATTTCTTGATTTTCGGCCAAACCATTTGTCGAAAAATCAGTGCATATGTCCCCCGCCCTTATTCTAAATTCCCAAAAATGAAACAAAAATCTGTGTTTCTTTTTGAGTTTTTGTTACAAATGTTCTACTCTTAAAACAAATTCCTTCTTAGTTGGAACTAATTAATTGAAAATTATAGTTTTCCTCATTGTTGTGTCGTAAATAAGAAGGGTTGATACACATATAGAAAATAAGAAATCGTTTAATCCGGAGAGTAATATGGTACACGGTTGAGAATACAGACGAATGTAATAAACACTAAATCGTTAACTCCACGGTATTTACTCGAAATCTATCCACAATGCGAGATGTAACACGAGACAGTTCTCTATCTCCACAGACGAGACTCTGCCCTTTGGCATAGCTTCCTCTGGGTTCCTCTCTGCCCGGTGGCTGAGAGTCGACAAGCAGACATAACTGTAATCGTTAACTCATCGATAAGACCTAACAACAAGTGCGGTGCTTTACGTGAGCAAGCATTGCCCATAAAGCCAGTATACACGGGATTGGGTAGCTGTTTACCTCCACAGACGAGACTCTGCCCTTCGGTATAGTCTTGGTCGGGTTCCTCTCCGCCCTGAGGGACAGCGTCGATAAGTTAATTGTTAACTGCTCTCGCTCAGTAAGACAAAATGCTGTTTAAATAGTCTTAGACCAGTACATCTTGTGGGGGTGGGGGTCACCTACTCCACCACAATCATCATGAGACATTCAAAGATTTTACTTTATTTTAAAATTGCGTGTTAGACGAAAATGACATTTCGGATCAGAGCAGCTTTTTTCATTGCTTGCTGTTACGTAATGTTTGGCACCTCTGAAATCTGAAATTTGACTAAACTTTAGTCGACTCTTTATTGCTTGTTATCAATCAAATTAAATCAGATAAAATAATCTTGAGGCATATTTGAGAACCTTGTAAAATAGGTTCTGTTCATATTTATAATAATGAATATGGCTCAACATTCAAAACAGCCTTTTTCTCTTACGCATCGTCGCAGAAATAAAAACGCAAAAGATTTGTAAGGAGGATCCAGCGAAGAAAAATCAGGTTAAATCCAAAAGATACGTTAATATCAACGCGAACTCAATATTCAGGAAGAAAATGTTCTTCTTTCTGTTTGGTAGGATTCAAAAGACACCAGCTCATGTGAATAATGCATTGGATGCAAAAAAAAAAAGATACTTTACATCGTAGTAAGATACGATGATGAGCTTGTTTCATGACACTGTCCATTCTCATGTTGCAAGTGCCACCTATCGTTGTGGTCTGTTGTCTACACCTGACACTTTAGGACTATAACTCATGTTACAACGTACATAACTGTTTGCACTGGTTCCAGCAATTTGAAGATATGATAATTCTTTGAAGAATTTATCGAATGCAATCAGGCATCTTTCTTTTATGAAGAAATAATCATTTTAACTGAAGGTTGGTTTAAGATTATATCATCATTTATATGTTGAGGGCACATTGTAAAGCCGCATAAATCATGCAATTTATGCACATTATTTATCAGCTCTCAGTTGCGTCTCTGTCCTTGGACATAATGCGCTCAGGGGCTTTTCTGTCTGAGGAGAGAGGGGCAACTGAGGAAAATTATACTGAAGAGGTGCCCAGCCCTGGGGAACAGCTGACTGAGGCCGCATCCTCCCATTGCGCAAGAGGGAGGGATCGGTGCTCACACCGAGGCCAGCGCAACCAACGGTTGCGGGGGCTGAGGGGAATTTTTGTCCCTGCCCGAATGTACGCGCTCGGGTCCCCTTATTAATCCGATCGTGCGGGAATGAGTAAACACCACAAAGCCGTATGATTTCCCAGATTGAGATTGACGGCCCTTATACGAGCTTTTCCTTCTGCTCTTTAACAACCACACAGCCAACCTGTGTCCGATACCTATGTTAAGCGGACATTTGATTCAGTTCAAGTTATGCGAAGCGCTACTACCATATGCAACATTAAATTAAGAGTTGTTTCACTCCTAAACCAGTTGCCAACCCCGGACAGGGAATACACTTCCCTGAGATTTAACGAATAACTAGGAGAAGAAAGAGATGGATGCAGGCCTTTCCCAATGTTTTTCTTGCGATAGTAAATTTATTGATCCCAACCGAATCTCGAACGCGGATCGTCAATTTCTCGTTTCGAACCCCTACCAATTGTATCACCTGCACATCAAATATTATATAAACTAGACAAGATTATTTCATGACCAATGAAAGGATATAAACTGATGCGGATAAAAGTTTATTTTTTCCTCTGAAGCAAAGTTTGCTTCAATATAGTATAATTAATAATTTTCTTAACCTGTACTGAGATGTATAGTAGATTTACTTTTTGAAATTTTATACCAGTACCAGCTGTTGGTTACTGTCAGAGATAAAATAATATTCAATACTGTAGAAATCTACTCGAATTCTTCTTTCATGCCACGTTCCTTCAGAACTTGGCGTCCTGGGTATGAGGATAAACTACCTCCGGCAGCAAGGTCTCTGATAGGGAGGTATAGAGAAGCGTGGAACCACCTCTTAATTGCTGTTGCTGCCAGGTGCATCCCGGCCCGTGGTTTGTAGCACCTGTTCCTGTCCCAGCTATCGGCAAATAGTGAACCTCACAAGCTGGGGTCAAAACATGAAAATATAAAAATACGTTAGAAAAAATTGCTATCAATATATTTTAGTAGTAAAAAAAATAAAAAAAAATACAACCAATACATTTTTGGAAAAATAAAATTAGCAGTCTGTCTATATTTCTGAGATGAGGTATTATGTACATTATTTACATTATTCAGACTATTATCTTCATCTTTTTCGCCATATTTATTACAACATTTCGGCCGTTGTACGCTCCGGCAATTCTTCAGGTGTTTGGAAACACCTGAAGAAGGCCGGAGCGTACAACGGACGAAACGTTGTGATAAATATGGCGACAAAGATGAGGACAATAATCCGAATAATGTAAATAATGTAGAAAATTAGTAGCAATACATTTTTTGAGAAAAAAACATGCCAAAGCTCACAAGTGAATAAAGTTACGGCATTAAATGACCCATAAGGCGTTGATATGCCTTTAAGCAGACAAACCAATCCAAATCAGAACTTTGGCGAAAAACTTTCCTAACTGATTTATTTTCTTCACAGTAGCCCACCGCTATTAGGTGAACCAGTTTACTATGGTACCCGTTGTACCACGGATGGTTGGTGGACCCCAAGATTTTGTTCTCGTGCCCTCAATATCGCTCACTTTTTTAGAAATTCCACCCTATTTTAACCATTTCTGGGCCATCTTCTTCACGATAGACAGAACAAACAGCGATCATCAGATATGTCTGAAATTGTTTTAATAATTACACCCCTTTTTCACACGTTTTACCTTGATTTTGATGATCAAACAGTTCAAATTTTACGAAATTTTAACACATCGGCTGTTTTATATCTAATCCAATTGTATTGATAATAATTACACATGATTACTTTATATTTATATTTCGTGCGTGATCAAAGAAGTTCCTATAATATCGGACTAATTAACAGGAATTTAATCACTGCAATCATATATCAAAGATGGGGTATAAGTAGGAGTACTTTTCTCCGGTTGATCATGTACAATTTGACTGTCCAAGTGTAGACATCAAGAACATCTCATAAATAAACAAATATAAATAGCGCGTATTAATTAGGGGTCACAATCGGGAATTCCTGGGAATAAATTTCCCAAATAGTTATATTTACGCGTAAATTTACATGCTTAATTCGAAAATAACAAATAAATTTTGTGAAAATCAACCTGACATTGTTTGCATATATTCGCTGCGGAAAAGACATTCATTTGTCTCGATTATTACGCACGCACTGATGCAAAGAACGCCAATAATGACTACCTTTATATAGCCAACAATGACAAGAATGACCCCGAAATTTTATTGGCGATAACTCCAAAACGGTAGATTTTATAAAAAAATTCTTTGTTATTTTCGAATTAGGCATGTAAAATTAGAATAAAAAATAACTGTTCGGCAATTATGAAATCATTGGTATAAATTAGTATAATTTATTGGGGTTCTTTTCGAGCCATTATATACGGTATATATCGCGAAATAGGGCAAATCGGGTCCGAAAATCAGGTAAATCCGCCTATTATTTCTCCTTCCATAGATACCACGATTTGCTTGCAGTGCGAGTCGGCCATCTTGGACCCCAAGGCCAGCGCTATAGCGGTGGACTACTGTATTTGTGAATTGGCGTGGCTTCTTGGGAATGATAGTGGAGTGGTTTTTATTGTCTAAGTTTGTTTCCTCCCAAGGCTAAAGAACCACGTCTAACATTGTGGGACGGAAAGAGGTGGATTCATGTTTTTCCCATGGCCATTTATACGTAACTAAATACAACGGACTCGTACGGAATGTGAACTCGGCTTCCCGATTTAATTTTCCTCGTATTAGCAATGCGGTCAACTTGATTTATATATATTTTTAAAAATTCCAACATTTCTACGGCATTATTCCAAACACTCTTGATTTGAGAGGTCTCAACTTTCATCATCATCTTCGACTGCTTCTCTTTTTAATTATCTCCCTAGAACTATCTGATTAGTTTTTCTTTTTTATGTTTTTTAAGTTATTTTTTTTTTAGTTTTGGATTTATATTTTCCCCCAACTTTCCAAAACTTTTAAATGTCAATTTCTGATGTACATAAACCCGTACATTATCTGATCTGAACAGGGCGAAATGATTCAATACATTTACTTTTTAATTATTTTTTTAGGTGAGCTTTCACTTTGAAGAAGATCGACTGTGGTACAATGTGGAGACGGATGGGCACTGTCAGGTCGACTTCCCAAAGACATGCTAAAAGATGACTGGGCTTTTAGCCCAGATATATGGAGGTTCTGCTCAGGTGCACAACTACATAACAGCCCTACGATGACAATCGCTCATGGTAATGATGCTGATGCTTTTTCAGCGTTTTTATTATATATCATTGGTAGATAGGAATACTTCGACGTGTTGTAATGGATAGCAAGCTTTTCCCGCTAGATAAATTATGACTGAGTAGTGAGTTTAATCCTCATTAAGTGTTCCACACATTTTCCTTGTACAACATCTAAACTACACTTGGAAAACTTTAGGGCACCTCAAGGTGGGGCAATGGTTAGTAAGCTTGTTTCGACAGAGCAATTTAAACTGAGTTGTGAGTTCAATCCTCCCCCTAATTTCGCCTTGTGCCACATCTATACTGCGCTTGGAAAATCACTATATCGTTGGTAGATATGCCTCCTACATTCGGCCTTGTGCCAAATATATGCTGCGCTTGGAAAATCACTATATCGTTGGTAGATATGCCTCCTACATTCGGCGTTGTGACACATCTATGCTGCGCTTGGAAAATCACTATACCGTTGGTAGATATGCCTCCTACATTCGGCCTTGTGCCACATCTATGGTGCGCTTGGAAAATAACTATATCGTTGGTAGATATGCCTCCTACATTCGGCTTTGTGCCACATCTAAGCTACGCTTGGAAAATCACTATATCGTTGGTAGATATTCCTCCTACATTCGGCCTTGTACCACATCTAAGCTACGCTTGGAAAATCTCTATATCGTTGGTAGATATGCCTCCTACATTCGGCCTTGTGCCACATCTAAGCTACGCTTGGAAAATCACTATATCGTTGGTAGATATGCTCAGTGCCCACTGTTATATACAACTCCCAGTGGATCTCTATCCTTAAATAAGTGCTTGCTGTTGTGTAGGTTTTCTTCTTGGTTAATTTTCTGCTTTTAGTTTATATAATTGATTGTTGCGTCTCTATTTCGACATAGGCAAATTTCGTACGTCTATTTTATTCTGTTTATCTTGAGCTTAATATAAGTTGAAATAATACGCTTGATCTTGGCTGCTATTAATAGATATTTAGTTTCCCCTTAGATCTTGTCTTTCGCACCAGCTTATTTATAAGATTTCATCTGTAGCACATTTCGTTTATCTCTCTAAATCTGCAAGGAGATATGCGCGGAGCGTAACTGTTATCGACGCTAGAAATGGTATCGTCAGTCCGAGTTCAAATTCCGGGCTTATCTGTTACTTTCACATTTGAGAAACGCGTAAGTTGATTTCTTCCGCCTCCTTATTTTTGCTATGGTTTGAATATTAGAACAAACTGGGCGTTTTAACTCTGTATGACAATCAGTCCAGGAGAAAGACAAATCTGAATGGACTAACAGTGGAAAAAAAAAAAACTCAGGAAAATGCGACACTGGCATTCCCGAGAAGTCTTAGATAATAATGATAAAAAGAAATCTCTGACAAACCACGCCCGACAACAACTTGAAGATTCATATCACAAAAAAAAAAAAAATTCTTTTTTAATCATTTCACTTAATGCAAGGCGATAAAGTCACTAAGACGCGAGGGGCTACTGCCAGTGAAAGAGATTGAGAAGATTTTAGTAAGGAGAAAATACAAGTAAAGAACAGAGTTCAGGAAGACAGAAGATGGCGATTGACGTTGCATTTAAATGTCTGAACATTTTAAGTTTAAATTAACCAACAATGATCAGAAGCTAGGTTGATAATACGCGCTTAATATGATGATGATCTTGCTCATCTTGGAATTTTCGTTTAGTTGATTAGTTACTAAGAGGAATTAATGAAACAGCTTCGTATAAATCGTATGGAACTCTCTTGTCCTGCTGTTCATTCTTCCGGGTGAGTGGAGAGTTAGTAATTAGCATACGTAACTATTTCATACGTTTTAAGCGTCGAAAGTTTCGGTAAATGATGAATATTTGTTTTTTAGAATGTCCATCTTAAGATGCTTGTCAAAATTGCATTCGTTTGTAATAAAATGTTCTGAAAGCTCCGTTGATATCATGCCTTACAGAACATTTTGTTACCAAGATCACCATCATATTGCGCACGTTTCAGTTGCATGCCTTGACGCGGTCGGCGTTTCATTAATTTTTATGCCTTGATTATCAATACAGTTCTTAGCACAAAGTAA
This sequence comes from Acanthosepion lycidas, assembly GCA_963932145.1. Lineage (NCBI taxonomy): Eukaryota > Metazoa > Mollusca > Cephalopoda > Sepiida > Sepiidae > Acanthosepion > Acanthosepion lycidas. Next base: position 38,887,960 of record OZ010585.1, on the reverse strand, counting down.
ATTTTGTGGAATGGCTTAGATTATTTTTGTCGTAAATGTACATATTTTATACTGAATTTAATATATATATATATATATATATATATATATATATATATATTACAATTATTCACGTGCTAATACCCCTGGAAAATGTATGAATCCTCCTCTTCCCCCAATCCAGCTATGGTTAAACAGCAGGTTCTATAGCCTTGGATGGCAATTGGTCTACCGCAGAAAGAAATGGCAACCTACTGCGGAAAAAAATCTGCCATGTATCAAAATATACATGATCCCCTAAGCGTGTATCACGCATTATACATTACTGATTGGTATAATTTGAAGACAGACATGCCGTTGAAATATTGTTTAAGACTGTTAAACACTATGTTTTTCCTTTTCTTATTTGTGTCCTAAATCACGCTCTTCTCTTAAGTGATGCAAAATATTCGAAATGTCACGTCAGTCATTTTGTTTATTAATAACGATGATGATAATAATTATTCAGCGGTTCAGATTTATGGTTTTCAAACGATCTGCTGTAACCTAGGAAAGTTACTGAATGAGGAATAAGCAAAACGGATGTTGGAAAGGAAATGGTAATCTTTATGACATCAACAAAATACAATACTCGCTAGCGGCGTGAGCTAGGTAAACCACTGCTAGTGATGGACTACTTAGAGTGCATATTGTCCCCACTTACAATAGTGTCCAACGCATTTATGACGATTGGAACATACCCATTAGTGTTCATAGGTACGGCATATAAGAAAACATAAATTTACATAAGATATGTATGTATATATATATATATATATATATATATATATATATATATATATATATATATATATATATATATATATATATATATATCCAAAGTTTTGTACAACGAACACAGAATATATATATATATATATATATATATATATATATATATATATATATATATATATATATATAAGGTCTCTGGTGAAATGAACTATTACAAGGGAGCCTTAATGTGCTGTTTTTCTTTAAATTTAATATATATATATATATATATATATATATATATATATATATATATGTATATATATCTCAGGTCATCCCATAAGTTCTGTTCGAATTTTGAATAAAGAAAACAAGTGACCAAATGTTACATTTAATTAAAGATTCAATCAACAATGTATTTTCCCTGATTATCTATGATTTCCTTCCATCTATTAACAAGCTTACTAATTCCATTACTGTAAAATTATTTTGGCTTTGATTCGAAGAACTCACAAATGTCAGTTTTAACCTCTTCCTGCGTTACAAAAGCTGTTTCTTCCTAATGATCCTGTAAGCTACGAAACAAATAGTAGTCTTAAGGAGCAAGATCGGGTGAATAAGGTGGATGAGGAATTTTCTCCCAAGTTCTTCGATCTTTTGTGACGTGATTCTTACTGTGTGGGGTCGCGCATTGTCCTGATGAAACATCACCTCTTTTCGATTCACTAGAGCAGGTTTTTTTCCCTCAAAGCTTGGTTCAAACTCTCCAATTGCTGACAGTATATTTGAGCATTAACTGTTGCATTAGGTGGTAAGAATTCAAAGTCGATTATTCCTTGGCGATCCCACCAGATTGAAAGAAGAAACTTTTGCCCATGAAGTTCCCTTCTCGGCTGTGGCTGGGGTCCTTCCCCTTTGCCAAGACACTGCCTACGACGCTTAACATTTCGATAAAAGATCCATTTTTCGTCGCCAGTCACAAGTCTATCCAAAAAAGGTGAAACAAGTTGGCTAGAATGGAGAGAAGAGCAGATGTCAACTCGGGATTTGAGGTTGTTTTCAGACAATTCATGAGGCACCCATTTTCCAAGTTAAGGAACTTTTCCAACTTGTTGAAGATGACGATGAACTGTTGTATGGATTGAACTGAGAATCACTGCCAATTCCTCAACTGATAAAGCAGGATTTTCTTCAAGGGCTGCTTCAAGAAGCTTTTCATCAAACTCAACTCGACATCCGGTTCAATCTTCATCTTCAAGGGTGAAATCCCAACCTCTTAATTTTGCAAACCATCTTCTGCAAGTTCTTTCATTCACACATTCCTCTCCATAAACCGAGTGAATGTTTCTAGCCGCTTCGGCTACTGAGTTTCTTTTCTTGAACTCAAAGCATTATGTGCCTCAAATGATTCTTGGGTACTTCCATGTCAGCAGGGTTTTAATCAAACAAAATTTAATTTTATTGTTCTCTGAAATAAAATGTGATCAATTTAAATGCATCTAAACATAAGAATATTGTTCAGCTCGATTAGACATTATAAAATACTCTTTAACTTTCGTTCATTTTAACAAAAAGTTAAAATTCGGACACAACATGGGATGACCTGATATATATATAACCAAAGTGTTGGTACAATGAACAAAAAATCTGCAAGGTAAGGAAAAGGCTCAACACTTCTTGCTTGTTGATGTAACCTAGGAAAGGTTATTGAATTAGGAATAACCAACACGGAGGTTGGAAATGAAATGGTAATCTTTATAGCATCAACAAAATGCAATAGCCGTCAGCGGCGTGGATTAGGTAAACCACTAGCACAAGCTTAAAACAGCGACCCGAGTGGAAACACTTGGATCCCCACATTAAAAACCTATTTTGTGTCACAACTTGACTCAGTGGTGGGGTCAAGTAAATCTCGGGTATACATGTTCCATGGGGTTTTCCTTCCGGATTCTTCTGGGAGGATTGGCAGAGGAGAAAGTGTTTTTCCCGCCTGAGAAGATGCTGCGATTGTAGTATCTGTTCAATGCCGGGGGCCATAACTCCTCCCTGGCGTACCTCACCCGCTGTTCCTTGATATCTGTTACGTAGCGGTGGTATGACCGCCTATGACTAGCTTAGACAAACTCTGACCAGCGGCCCGAGTGGAAAAACTCGAGTCTTAACGTTAAAAAACCGACCTTGTGTGACAACCTGACTCAGTGGAGGGAAAGGGGTTAAGTTAAATCTCGTGTACACATGCTCCACACTGTGTAATCCGCATAAATTCTGAGCTTGCGTAAAAATGTCGGAACAAGGTTTAGGATTAAAAAAAAAAAACTTTATTAAGAGCTACAAAGGCCAGTAAATTGTGGAGAGCCATCGCCTACGCCTTGAAGGCTTACAGCACATAAACAGAATTTTTTAAAAACAAATCCTACATGTATGGTAATGTTAATGTTAAAATAAGATGTTTTCATAGCGTAAATATTCAAAATTCAAGAAAAGTTTGTGTAACTCTCCGTGGAAATTTATATACTCTTCCTCTTGAAATAGTATTGGGTTGGTGCCAAAATAGTATCGTTTTTTGACGTATTTTTTTAACGTCAAAAAACAATATTATTTTTGCACCAACCTAATATTTCAGGAAATTAAACAACTCAATTCGACTCTTCGACACTTTCTAATACTGACGGGGATATCCCTTCCAAAGTTGTTGTTTACTTCATCGTGAAGAGTTGACAGATTGATTATATCTGTCTATATCTTTGAGATGAGATATTATGATTATTTACATTATTCAGACTGCTATCCTCATCTTCATTACCATATTCACAGCGTTTCGGCCTCGAATATGGCAATGGCGATTGGAATTTCGAATCAAGCCATTTATTTCGTCCACCGAGGTAAATTGTTCTAGTTACACGATCCATGCCTGTTTTGGGTGTCTCAGTTGTTTCCTTTTAACTCAATAGTCCACGTCTGGAAAGGCATGGCACGTGGAAATAGAATAATCTACTCCGGTGGACGAAATAAAGGGTTCGGTTTCGAAATTCCAATCACCTGAAGAAGGCTGGAGCATACAATGGCCGAATCGTTGTGAATATGACAATGAAGATGAGGATAACAGTCCGAATACTGTAAATAATATAAATAAGCTTGATTATATTATTATTTTTTTCTTCTGGTTACATGTGTTACCTATGTCACTTATTGATGTTATTCAAATAATATATTTTGTTTTTATTTTGTAATTTTCTTCCTTGGGGAGATTTAATGGATGTCTACAAGGTCTGACGAGGAGTCGTCTTCTTTAGGATCTATGGGATTAATTCATTTGAAATCGTTTTTAAATACTGCGGTGAAAAGATATGAAACCTTTCCCATGACTTCTCTGATTAATTTTTCTTATCATTTTATATAAAATAGAATTTCGCATCAGCTCGCTACTTTCTTTTCTTTCTTCTTATTGGCTCAACGGCTATTTTTTTTGTGGAAACGAGGTTTTCATTGGACCAAAATAATTTCACATAGGATCGCGAATTTACATCCCTCTTCTCATCTCGACGGTCAATCTTTGCAAAAGTGACGCTTTCATTTTTCCAAAGAAAATTTCATATAGGCTTGTGGATTTCTTTCCGTCTTTTTCTCCAGCTCACGCGAGTTGGCTGGGAGTGGGTTAAAGGAGACTATTATTATTTCTTACTCACTACAAAAGCTCAAGTATTGTATGCTTCTATCTTCTTTGTTTATATATTGAACACACGCCTTCACCGAAAATACACAAAAACGCATAACATTTGTGATTTACATAAACTCGAGTTATCAGTTCAATATATTGGATTTGTATCTTACGGTACAGGAAAAAAAAGTACCTAGCCTTGTTAAAAGTATCCTTAGTGCTACATATGATGCATTAAAACTCCTTTTTTTTCTAAATTTATTATAACGAAACTTGACACCGAAGTATTTAAATTTTTTATCAAGTTAAAAATTCTGATTTTTTATGGTGGATTAAACATAAGTTCCATAATAACCTTCATTCCAATTACTAATTTCAGTTACAACTTAGACATGAGTAAGGATTAGCATTTGGCGTGTTTAATTATAATCCTTCGTGTTGTAGGGCTCGAACCATGTACTTTGCCGTTAACAAATACGAGACAAACAAAGAGTAAAAAATAAATGAACAATTCCGATGTAATTGGAAATATTAATATGGAAGTTTATTGTTATTATCATTATTATTATTATTATTATTATTATTATTATTATTATTATTATTATTATTTGTTGACATTTCAAATCAACAAATCTCTAGAATATTTTATGCTTCTTTTGAAATCGCAAATGTCAGTAATCTTTATTGAAATTCAGCAGTATATTTTTGCGCATGTGTGTTATGTTTTGTTTTTTCTTTTCGCTTTTTAAATCTCATTCACTTCTCGGTTATTTGATTCCTGATTCAATTGTCGCTCCTCTGGAGCGAGATCTTCAACCGACACTCAAGAAGTTTGCGGCAAAATACTGAAGCGATTAGAAAACAATTCATTTCTCTCTTTTACTTCTTCTTTTTTTTTTTTTTCAAGCTGATTTTCTTTCAAAACGTACAAGAAACTAAATATAAAGCCAATATTTGTAAAAAAAAAAAAAAAAAAAAAAGTTAGGGAAAAAAAATAGAAAAGGGAGATTTTCTGCTTAATTTTCCTGTATAAACAAGCAAATATTTTGCCCGTTATGAATTGATAAAATGGCGGAAAATAAAATCCGTTTAGCAGCAAATTTTAAATAAAGAAAAAACTATGAATAGGATGTGAATTATGAATTGATGAATCATAATTTTAGAGAGACACCTTGTAAAGCAACGGTTTGGTACACAGTAATTATAACCGAAGCAAGTTCAATCCACTCTCAATGCCAAAATGTTGATTCTTCGGACAGATTGTGGTAAATTATTGATTAAACATCGGACAGATTCTGGGAAAGTATCGATTACATGTATTTTATTTTGGACACTGCCTCATTGAGCAATTTGTGAACAATATTTGTATTTGCGTTCTCATCTCTCCGGCCTTCATCAGGTGTTTGTCGATACAGTTAAGCTTCAGGGAATGTCGAACTGCAAACTTTAATTAATCTCTGGGGCGAGGGCAGAATGTTCCAGTTGTGCTGATCAGAACTAGGAACACTTTGTCTAGATCTTATTTTAGTAATGCTCAGTTATATTTACATTCCCATTACTCAGGAAAACCCACAATTAATGAATCAATGCTTTTATACACTGATGACTGATATTATGATATTTTAAAAACTGATTATCTAGGGTGTCTATATTTCTGAAATTATGCATTGTAATTATTTACATTACTTACATTGTTCGGACAGTGGTCCTCATCTTCAGTGCCGTTTGAAAATTTCAGTCACCTGAAGAAGGTCGGAGTGTACAACAGCCGAAATATCGTGAATATGGCAATAGAAATGATGTTTTAAAAACTAATTATCAGTCTGTCTATATTTCTTGAGTGGGTTTTGTGATTATTTACATTACTTACATTGTTCGGACAGTGGTCTTCATCTTCAGTTCAGTTTTAAAATTTCAGACACCTGAAGAAGAACGGAGCGTACAACGTCCGAAACGTCGTGAATATGGCAACAGAAATGAGGACAAGAGTCCGAATAAATAATGTAGATAACTAATTTTGTATAATCTGAACAGGTATTAAGTTAAAGCTGTTAATGTGTTTGGTGAAAAAGTATTATCTGTAGCGAGCTGTTCATAAAATGAAAAAAAAAATTACTTATAGTTGTGTTACTCACCGAAAGACGCAACAATAAAATGTACGATACTCACGGAAGATAATCTCATCAAAAGAGAAATAATCGACATAACAATATTTTTATATCAAGTCTTGTTAATTGAGAATGTAACCACGTTTGGTTCAAGGAAAAATGGAATGAACGTCGGAAAGTAATTCATTACCCACATACACGCGTAAACGTTTTTTTTTTTTTTTTTTAATTCTTTCAAGGCTTGAAGATAAAGATTAGACAGGTCAAGCAAACATTGTTTTCTGTCTGATCAAGTTTTCAAAACGAAGACAATGGTTACAGGTAAAAAGTTGAAAAATTATTAAGTAAGTTTTTTTTTTTTTTTTTTTTTTTTTAGAATTAGCAACAAATTTAGTTACCGTCTACTAGTTTTACTATGAGAATTCAACCTAAATATAAGAAACACAATGCTGTTATTATGCATTCGAATGCTTTTCAGAAGTTACACATATAGAGCTTCTCATGCTTGCAGTTTTCTAGGGAATCGTAAGAAGGTAACTCCAAGAACAATGATTTCCAGTTATTAAATATTCTGTTATTTACAGCCTGTTTGTCTTTTATTTCAACATTTAACCATTAGCTTACATGCCTAAATGACACTGGGCTACCCGTTTGTTGCCACACTGCCTGTGGATATGGGATGGAAAGGTTAACTAATCACATATTTCACTCGCTTATTTAACATGGACACTTTGCATGTGTCACTACCTACGCATGATATATGGCTTTATCTTAATAAGGACATAAGGTTCCTAAGACTCTTTATCATAAATTCAAATCCACTACAGCAATAATTAACTGGATCCATGGATTATAAGGGATTGTAATACTCCCGCTTATTCATTGCTCAGTCAATTTCAGACTTTCTCTCTTTGCCATGCTTCTCTCTTTATACTTCACGTTGTCCGTTTCTTCTCTCTCTCTTTCTTTTTCTCTTTCTCTCTATTTGCCACAATCTTTCTCTCTCTCTCTCTCTCATATATATATATATATATATATATATATATATATATATATATATATATATATATATATATATATCACCGGTATTATATAAAAAAATAGGTGGCAAACAATCAACATGTAAACAAAACATATTTGGGTTTCACAGAAATACTTGAAATGAATACGAAACCGCTTCTTTCTATGTGCCGTGTCCTTTCAGGACGTAGGCGATCATGGCTCTCCACCCCCCTCTCTCTCTCTCTCTTGCCGCTCTCAACAAGTTCTTTTCCTCTGCGACACCCCCCAGACCACATTCTGTCTTCCACTTGTTTAAGGCTGCTAGGTATGTCATGCATTGATTTCCCTTGTCTCTCTTTCCCTCTATTCGACTCGTGAGTATCAGATTCTCCTGGCCCTCCTTCCTCATTATGTGTCCCAGGAACTTCAGCTGCCACTTCCTGATGTTGAGTATAAGCCTCCTCCTTGTTTGCATCCCCTCTAAGACCTCATCGTTGCTCACACGTTCGATCCACAATATACTCAGCATCCTACAGTAGAACCACATCTACGTAGCCTCGATCCTCTTCTTCATCTTTAAGGGAATCGTCCAACATCCGCTGCCATAAACAAGGAGATATCACGTAACAGCTCAGTATTCTTTTCTTCGTTACCAAAGAAATCCTCTTGTCTCGCGATACTCTGCCCAGCTTTTGGAATGTGTCCTTGGTCATCCCCATACGTCTACGGATCTCAGTGTCGCATTTACCGTCTTCAGTGAGAATGCTTAACAGGTATTCAAAAGTGTCGACTCTGCTTGATTCTAGTGTTCTCGACCCGCAAATCGCATTTCGGGCTCAGCTTTTTACTAATGACCACACATTCTATTTTCTTGTAGTTTACGCTTAGTCCCTTCTTCACGCTCTCCGTCGCTACCTTAGGTAGAAAGTTTTGCAATTTCTTTTTCCGTGTCTGCTATCAGTACTGTGTCATCTGTTTATCTTATGTCGTTAAGATTGTGGCCGCCAATGGGCAGTACTAGATTGGCAGCTAAGTCTAATAATTACATTTGAAATTGCTAACGGTTACCATAAGATCTATGCTAATAGTTTCTTTTTTCGTACTTTTCGCTTGTGGAATTTTCTTCCAGCTACTTGCTTTCCTGTCAAATACAATCTCAAAAAAATTAAATTCAGTACCAATCGTCATCTCCTGTGGTATTGAAACTTGTTCCTTTATTTTATTTTTTTTATTTTTTTGTTTCATTCGCACTTACACTTCCTTGCATTCAGATGGTTTGAGGCGAAGTAATTCAAAGAAATAACATCGCAGAACAAGAGCGCGAAATCAAAGTACAGTGGAACCTCGGTTCACGAATGTAATTCATTCCTGAAGCCCGTTCGTAACCCAAAATCTTCGTAACCCGAAACTATTTTTCCAATAGTAATCAATGTAAAATGGAATTAATCCGTTCCTGGCCTCAAGATGATTACTTATTTAAACTTTTACAACAGTACTTTGTACACAAGGTTATACACACAACTAATGACAATCATTCAATTTAAGAAAAAAAAAAAAACAAAGCCCAATACTAAATAGATAAAATATAGACAAATTTCAATTTTGCCGTACCTCTAAGTAGGTGAGGGCGTAAGTGGAAGGTGATGTGAATATCGAAGGAAAGAGATGTTATTGTTTGGAAAGTGGAAGGAGAGACATGATCGTCTCTTTATTTATAAGAAAAGTATAGATCGTTGATTTTGGAAGAGACAATATCATCAATAATTGTTTTCCTCTTAACTTTTCTTTTTTCCTTTACCAGTATCACTGCTATTTTTATTTGGAGCCATGACTGATGACTAATAAAGAGAAAAAAGGCACAGTACAATAAAACTGGTACAGAAAGGCACAGCACACAACACGAATGTATACAACACAGCGGTTGGCTAAGAAATGATTTCGTTCGGGTTAATTCGGTTCGGCTCGGATCGGCTCGGTTCGGCTCGGAACGGCTCGGTTCGGCTCGGAACGGCTCGGTTCGGCAATGTAGTTCGAGAAACGAAAGTTTGTTCGATAACCAAGTTATTTTCATCTCAAATTTTCTGTTTGAAAACCGATTTGCTCGACATGTGAGACGTTCGAGAACCGAGGTTGCGCTTTGTATTTAAACCCAAACAGCCAAGACGTAGCCGAATAATAGATATCACAAGATCAAGGAAATTAGTACTAAATGCTGCTTTAAAATACAAACACCTTAAACCAGGCGTACAGCTTTAGTCATAGTGAAGAAAAAGGTATGCGAAAGCGCATTGCAACAGCAAATGCAACTGAAAAAGAAAGAAAAACCGGAATGATTTAAGAATGATGTCGTATTTTCAGAGTTACCAAGATTAATACGAATGTTTTTTTTTCTTTTTTTTTTTTTTTTGAAAGCGAGGAAGGATAGATTCCAAAGCTTTGCTCGGCCCAACCAGACTACATATCTTTAGTTCAAGACAACTCTTACATCATGTATGAAGATACTTTAAGTTGATAATAAGGAAATCTGGAAAAAGTAGAAGAATGATTACTAAAAAAATATAAAGTCATATGAAGGGAATATAAAATAAGATAAAGAGAAAAATTAATAAATATCGTAAAAAGAATTGAAAAATATAAAAACCGCCAGATGAAGGAAAAACGAGAGAAATGGAACGAAATAATCCTACATTAGATTTTGAGATAAAATAAAATGAGTAGAAAGAAGGTAAAAAGAAAGAAGAAAGGAACGAATGAAAGGATTACTGAAATAAAGAAAGAAAAGAATAAACAAACAGCAGGGAAGCAAGCTACCAAACAAGAAAGAAAGAAAGAAAGAAAGAAAGAAAGAAAGAAAGAAAGAAAGAATTAGAGAAAGAAAGACAGGATTAGTGTTAAAAATGAAATAGCGGAAAAAAGATAAACAAAGAAATGTAGTCGTGGATAGAAAAAAAGAAAGAACGAAAAGAAAAAAAGAAACAAAGAGAGAAACAAAGAAAAAAGAAAGAGAGACACAAAGAAAGAAACAATGAAGGAAACAAAGAAAAAAAGACAGAAACAAAGTAACTAACAAAGAAACAAAGATAGAAATGAAGTCTCATAGAATAAAGTATCAGAGTACGTAAGAATAAAATAACAAATGTAAAATGTCCAAAGAAAGAAAGAAAGAAAGTTCATATAGAGAAATAATTAGAGAATGAAAGACAGAATGAGATAGAAAAAAGAAAGGGCAGAAAGAAAAATAAAGATACAAGATCAATGAACGAAAAAATACAAAGAACGAGCAAAAGAACGAACAAAAGCAAGCAAGAAAGAAGTAAACAAACAAGAAAGATAGAAAGAAAGAAAGAAAAAAGAAAGAAAGAAAGAGGGAGAGATCATACAAAGTATCACAGAAAGAAAAATGTTACAGGTTCAGAGAAAGAAAAAAGAAAGAAAGAAAGAGAGATCATAGAAATTATCACAGAAAGAAAAATGTAACAGGTTCAAAGAAAAAAGAAAGAAAGAAAGAAAAAAGAAAGAAAGAAAGAAAGAAGGAGAGATCATATAGAGTATCACAGAAAGAAAAAGTTAACAGGTTCAAAGAAAAAAAGAAAAAAGAAAGAAAGAAAGATCATAGAAAGTATCACAGAAAGAAAAATGTAACAGGTCCAAAGAAAGAAAGAAAAAAGAAAGAAAGAAAGAAAGAGCGATCATAGAAAGTATCATAGAAAGAAAAATGGAAGAGGTTCAAAGAAAGAAAGAAAAAAGAAAAAAGAAGAAAGAAAGAAAGAGAGATAATAGAAAGTATCACATAAAGAAAAATGAAACAGGTTCAAAGAAAGAAAGAAAAAAGAAAGAAAGAAAGAATAAAAGAAAGAAAGAAAGAAAGAGAGATCATAGAAAGTATCACAGAATGAAAAATGTAACAGGTTCAAAGAAAGAAAGAAGAAAGAAAGAAAAAAGAAAGAAAGAGAGATCATAGAAAGTATCACAGACAGAAAAAAGTAACAGGTTCAAAGAAAAAAAGAAAAACGAAAGAAAGAAAGAAAAAAGTAATAAAGAAAGAAAGAGGGATCATAGAAAGTATAACAGAAAGAAAAAAGTAACAGGTTCAAAGAAAGAAAGAAAAAAGAAAGAAAAAAGAAAGAAAGAATGAGAGAAAGAAAGAAAGAAAGAGAGATCATAGAAAGTATCACAGAAAGAAAAATGTAACAGGTCCAAAGAAAGAAAGAAAAAAGAAAGAAACGAAGAAAGAAAGAAAGAAAGAATGAAAAAAAGAAAGAAAGAAAGAAAGAGAGATCATAAAAAGTATCACAGAAAGAAAAATGGAAGAGGTTCAAAGAAAAAAAGAAAAAGAAAGAAAGAAAGAAAAAAGAAAGAAAGAAACAGAGATCATCGAAAGTATCACAGAAAGAAAAATGTAACAGGTTCAAAGAAAGAAAGAATAAAGAAAGAAAGAAAGAAAGAGAGATCATCAAAGAATCACAGAAAGAAAAATGAAACAGGTTCAAAGAAAGAAAGAAAAAAAAAGAAAGAAAGAAAGAATGAAAGAAAGAAAGAAAGAAAGAAAGAGAGAGAGAGACGATAGAAAGTATCATAGAAAGAAAAAATGTAACAGGTTCAAAAAAGAAAGAAAATAGAAAGAAAGAATGAAAAAAAAGAAAGAAAGAAGGAAATAGAGAACATAGAAAGTATAACAGAAAGAAAAATGTAACAGGTTCAAAGAAAGAAAGAAAAAAGAAAGAAAGAAAGAAAGAATGAAAGAAAGAAAGAAAGATGGAGAGATCATATAAAGTATCACAGAAAGAAAAATGTAACAGGTTCAAAGAAAGAAAGAAGAAAGAAAGAAAGAAAAAAGAATGAAAGAGAGATCATAGAAAGTATCACAGACAGAAAAAAGTAACAGGTTCAAAGAAAAACAGAAAAACGAAAGAAAGAAAGAAAAAAGTAATAAAGAAAGAAAGAGAGATCATAGAAAGTATCACAGAAAGAAAAAAGTAACAGGTTCAAAGAAAGAAAGAAAAAAGAAAGAAAGAAAGAAAGAGAGATCATAGAAAGTATCACAGAAAGAAAAATGTAACAGGTCCAAAGAAAGAAAGAAAAAAGAAAGAAACGAAGAAAGAAAGAAAGAAAGAAAGAATGAGAAAAAGAAAGAAAGAAAGACATAAAAAGTATCACAGAAAGAAAAATGGAAGAGGTTCAAAGAAAAAAAGAAAAAGAAAGAAAGAAAAAAGAAAGAAAGAAACAGAGATCATCGAAAGTATCACAGAAAGAAAAATGTAACAGGTTCAAAGAAAGAAAGAAAAAAGAAAGAAAGAAAGAAAGAAAGAGTGATCATCAAAGAATCACAGAAAGAAAAATGAAACAGGTTCAAAGAAAGAAAGAAAAAAAGAAAGAAAGAAAGAATGAAAGAAAGAAAGAAAGAAAGAAAGAAAGAGAGAGAGAGAGAGAGACGATAGAAAGTATCATAGAAAGAAAAATGTAACAGGTTCAAAGAAAGAAAGAAAATAGAAAGAAAGAATGAAAAAAAAGAAAGAAAGAAAAAAATAGAGAACATAGAAAGTATAAGAGAAAGAAAAATGTAACAGGTTCAAAGAAAGAAAGAAAAAAGAAAGAAAGAAAGAAAGAATGAAAGAAAGAAAGAAAGATGGAGAGATCATATAAAGTATCACAGAAAGAAAAATGTAACAGGTTCAAAGAAAGAGAGAAAAAAGAAAGAAAGAACCAAAAAAGAAAGAAAGAAAGAAAGAGAGATCATAGAAAGTATCACAGAAAGAAAAATGTAACAGATTCAAAGAAAGAAAAAAGAAAGAAAGAAAGAAAGAAAGAAAGAAAGATAGAAAAAATCATGTAAAGAAATAATTGGAGAATTAAAGACAGGATTCGAGATAAAATAAAATGAAAGAGCAATAAATACAAAAAAAAAATAAAGAAAAACTATCAGTGAACGAAAAAAGAAAGAAAGAAAGAACAAAAGAAAAAGAAAGAAAGAAGAAAGGATACAGAAATAGAGAAAGAAAAAAAGGAAAGGATAGATCATATAAAGAAAGTATCAGAGAAAGAAAGAAAAAATCCCATAGATGTAAAATGTTTAAAGAAAGAAATAAAGAAAGAAAAGGTCACATAAAAATAATTAGAGAAGGAAAAACAGGATTAGAGATAAAAAAAAAGAAAGAGCAGAAAATAAAAAATAACATTAAAGAACCAAAAATTTCAGTAAACGGAACAAAGAAAGAACGAACAGAAGAAAGAAAGAAAGAAGCAAAGAAAGAAAGAAAGAAAGAAAGAAAGAAATAGAGAAATAACGATGGAAAGATCCACAGAAAGAATGTATCAGAGAAACAAAGAAAAATCGCATAAATGTAAAAGTTTCATAGAAAGAAAGAAAGAAAGAAAGAAAGAAAGACAAAGCTAAGAAATGATCACAAAATGAAATAATTAGAAAATAAAAGACAGGAGTAAAGATAAGAAAATAATGAAAAGAATATAAAAGATAATGAAAGAAAAAATATAAAAGAAAGGAAAAAGGAAATAACGCAGTCATGAGAAAAAGAAAAAAAAATGATAAATGCAAAAAATAAAAAAGCGGGGTGGGGATAGTACGAAGCAAATAGCTTCGACCAAGTAAAAGCAGGTAGTAAATGAAAAAAAAAAAAGAAGAAAAAAACTAAAAAAAAATGAAATAAATAGAATAGATTAAAAAAAAAATATGAGATTTGGGAAAATTTAGAGAAGATGCAATGGAGATGAAACGTAAACAGGAAAAGGCTAACAGAGCAGAAAAAAAAAACCCACTTGAAAGAGCCTTTATCTCAGAAAATGACCGAAATGCAAGTTGAATAACAATAAATTAAAAATAAAGCTGAACCTGTACCGACTCCAACAAAACGGAAGACAGGCAACGGATAAAAAGAAAAACAGGAAGTCGGGGAAAAGGAAAAGGTTAGAAAAAAATAAAAAACGAAAAACTTGAAAGAAAAATAAAACGCATATATTAAGTACAACAAAAGAGATATGAAATTTAACAACAATTCTTTCTATTATTGTAGCTGCATTTATTTATTTTATCACAAATATATTTAAATAAGCACTGTTTTTCTCCACACATCCAAATATTCACTGAATGGATTTCAACTCCTGCTTGGCCACATACCTCAGCGCTAAATATAATAAGATTGTATAACGAACCAATTTAGTTGTATAGACAGTAATGTTCTTGTGCGTTATAAGCTTTGATTAGGAAATATAAATACTTTCGTTATCGGAGATAAAATATTCACTAATTTTGAACCAATTTTAGGTACCACCTTAAGACGAACTGATTCAACCGGGATATATATTTTAGGATTCAACATTATTCGAATCAATAATGCATGTTGTTTCGGTACGACACAGGACATGTTTATAGTGAAGCTCACACAATGTAAGGCTCGAGTGCCACTCACGGTAGAGTGTTACTGGTAAAATAGTGATGCCGACGAAGTGTGTGTGGTGAATGAAAGAGGCACTGGAAAGAAGTGAAAATTATTAGGATAACAAGGATAGCTGATGATTGATCATGACTTGAAGAGCGTCGTGTTCAGAGTAACACCCATATCGGGCGTTTGTTCCTCAAAAGATCCGTTCTTGTGAATGTAGCTTTTTTGTTATATTTGGGACACAATAGAAACGAGGACGATTGAACTTCGTGGATGTAACATGGCGTGTCCTAACTCCAAATGTCTGAACTGGTGGAATTAATGAAGGGAGCTGTTCTGAATATATGCCATTATTTAGAAAAGAAATGTATTAAGCACATTTCACTACAGGTATATATATATATATATATATATATATATATATATATATATATGTGTGTGTGTGTGTGTGTGTGTCTGTGTGTGTGTGTGTGTAAAAATATTTAGAAAATAGGAAAGAACTCGTTAGGTAAATAATCCAAAGTTCTTTAGTATTTTTGTTATTATTTTAAAAAATAATGCTCAATACAAAAGTAGAGCATAAATATAAATAAATAATATATATATAAATAATATATATATATATATATATATATATATATATATATATATATATATATATATATATATACTAATAATAATAAATATACATTTTGTTTCTAACCTTAAGAACAAATCTGGGTTTCATACATAATGCATTCGTCAGGTGACGACAGTTTTATTTACCACCAGTATTCACTTTGGTAACTACATATATGCATATATATATATATATATATATATATATATATATATATATATAGATAGATAGATAGATAGATAGATAGATAGATAGATAGATAGATATAGAGAGAGAGAAGGAAAGAGAGAAATACAATGAGAGAAAGAAACAGAGTGTTGATTCATAAAAATCAGAAATGCGTATATCTAATTTTTTTTTTAATTATTTTTATTGTTTTTTTGTTTTGTTATTTTATTAATGTTTTTTTTTAATATTTTAGTTGTTTTGCTTCCTCTTGGAATTTCCCCTTTGCACAATACGGAATTGGTTTATATTCCTTCGCCTATTATCCTCTCAAACCTAAAGTGTCTCATGTATCCTCTGCTGTTTAACCTACAGTTTGAGTGAAAAGAGATTGATTTACATATTTGCCAACGACATCTGTGTGGAAGGAAACGTAAGAGACGGAGATAGAACTTGAACTCTACTACTCCCCGATTCCACTTTCGATAACATCGATACGCACACAGACACACACACACAGAGACACAAAAACATGCACGCACGCACACACACACACACACACACACACACACACACACACACACACACACATATATATATATATATATATATATGTATAAAATCAAAATCAACTATTATCGGATTAGCAAATCTAAAACATTTCCCATTAAATAAACTGCATATCTTTCGGAACTTGGTATTCCAATGAGGTCACCATCTAACCAATATTTATGTTGCATAACCGCCCAAAGCTATTGGACAATGTCTGGTATATATATATATATATATATATATATATATATATATATATATATATATATATATATATATATATATATATATAAGGAAAGAAAGCAACTGTGATATGTTAGTTGGTCCTACATAAGTGTAGTGGCGTAAATAGTCGTTCCAAATATTGCGTTTCGCCAGTCTTCAAAGTGATTAAAGAACTGACTTCTTTGATAATCAGCATTCGATGTTTTCGCATTTGCTCGTTGCTAAATACTGGCACAGTTAGAAAAGCTATTGTCCTATCAACCAGGAAACAATTTTTAGATAGATAGGGAGAACATTTTATGGCTTAACCAAAACAGATACAAACGCGCACAATGCAGGACGACGATCACGTGTATCTTTTGGTAAGTATGACAGGAGAAACAAAATAATTCCTTTTCTTTTTTTTTAGTGTATAATTTCTGAAATGCAAGTTTTTCATAACTGGAGAAAATTTATTAAAACTATTGCAGATAGTTTGGATGTGCGGGAGATTTAACAGATATCGGCATGGGAAGTGAAATATTTGCGTCGAGTTCAAATCCCAGTCTAATCTGTTGGGTTCACTTCTCACTAATGCTCTTGGCAAAGGCAGCAATACATATATTCTTTCAGCATCTTAGGATTAAATAGCTGATTGTCTTCGGCATTAGTCAGTCTAGAAGAATGAAAAATCTGAATTCAAAAATCGGCAGATGACAAGAAATCAAGACACTTCATAAATAATGAAGTAACTGAATATCGAGATTCAGGATTGTTTATGTTCATTATATTTAAATATATCAAAATAGCGATCAAATTAATAAATGCTGATCTTCATATGAAAGTGAATTTAATCTTATTCCAACGTATTTAGTATTTAAATTGATCTTCTGACTAAACTGTACTTGAATTTACTTAACGACCTTTGATGTCCATAAAATTTTGATACGTTAAGTCCCTTAGTTCCACAAACTCTAAACCTCGAAACTAAAACTAAACTCACCACGCCACATACACTGAGTTTAACGATCCCGATTACTTTCGTATTTCATTAGGAAGGAAGTTTCACGCAAACAGATTCTTTCGCCGAACCGCTATTTAAGGAGGTTGTTGTATAAGCAGCGAGTGTAAGAGATAAGAAGCCCATTTTAGGAGGATATGGCGGAAAAATAACGCTTAGCCCTAGATTTGTAGCGGTCAGGAAAGCATCCTCTTGGGAGTCAGTTCCAAGTTTCCGCCATATCTTCCTAAAATGGGCTTCTTATCTCTTACACTCACCGCTTATACAACAACCTCCTTAAATAACCCTCCATCTTGAGTGGCTCTTGACCTTTTATTTGACTGAATATTAAAAAATAAATCTAAGTGAAAGTAACCATTTTTTTATCTGATACCTATATGATATACACTTCTCGGTATATATTTTTCGTTGTTGTTGTGGCCTGTTATTTTTTCTCTCGGGTAATTTACTATCGTTTTCTCTATCACACACTACAAACAAGACCAAGAACCACTGACCCAAAACAAACCAATTTATTACCACCCATTGACTTCTTTCTCGAAAGACCTTTATTCGTTGCCGCCGACTCATCCGTCATTTTTTTTTTCCTATAGATGACATTAATAGCACTCACTGGTTCACTAAAAAAAGGTTTCATTGTCAAGAGACAAATACCAGCATCTTTTTATATTAAATTCTCTACTTATCCGCGTCAAATGTGTACCTGTTATGCCGTGTCTTGTCATCGTCGTGGTCTCGAGAAAGCGCAGTAGGAGGCGTTGCCGAAGCATAATTGTGGAATCACCAAGACAGTTCTGTTCAATGTGGCGACACTGAGCTTAAATTGAGCTAAAAAAAAAAAAAAAATGGTCCAGAATTGGTTTTCAGTAAAAGTTGTTTGCCTCATTCGTTTGAATTTCAAAAAAAAAAAAAAAAAAAAAAAAAGTAAGCGGTAGGAACTAGGAAGGTAAATAAGAGCTATGTTCTACTTATTTTAGTGGGCTTGCCATCAATCTAAGAATATATATAAACGGGATCCCGAAGTCATATATTTTTGTAGTAATTTACGAATGTATTCTTTTGAAGTGGATGGAAATGCGTTTTCTTCCTTTTGCCGTTTGCATTCATTCACTCATTCTGTTTTTCTCGCTCTTTCCCGTTCTAACACCAACACATACATACAAACGCACGCATATACACACACACTGACATATATATATATATATATATATATATATATATATATATATATATATATATATATATATATATATATATATATATATATATGTTTCATCAAATAATATAGACAAGTGTTGTCGATTTATTTTATGTAAATTCTTTTCATAACGTCTGATAAGCTTAATAACATTATCATTAAACGAAGAAAGAAAATCCCAATATTGATACATATTTTTTAATCCAATCTAAGCTCTCGGCTTACATAAACCATTAACAAATATGACAATTACAGTACAATATATTAAGCAATACACGGACAAGAATATTATGATAGTCTGTTTCTGTTTACATGGATGATTTCCAAGCAACGATAAACACGTGCATATAAGACGCTGGAAGCGAAAATCGCACAGCAGCTCATGACGTCACACATGACAGCGAGAGAGTGAATTCTAGAAGTATTAAGTATGGGAATCCGTTGATATATATATATATATATATATATATAAATTGTGATACTCGCTTAGAAAAAACCTTGGGCATATTGGCTTGTAGTAAAACTAGTACCCAAGGAAAAATGAGGAATAAAAAAAGAAACAACTAAGAACATGAAATTGAGGCGAAAACAATCGTCCAGAGGGCAAAGAAAAATAAAACTTCCAAAACGAGTAAATGTTTATATATATATATATATATATATATATATAATATATATATATATATATATATATATTAGTTTGGGAAAAATTTCTCGCACAAGCCTTAATGATAATAACTTTAAGGTTTAGCTGAAACTTTGTTTCAACCTAATATAACGGTATATATATATATATATATATATATATATATATATATATATATATATATATATATATATATATATATATATATATCGTAAAAATGTTATTTTAAGGTAGACTAAATTTATTGGTAAAAGCTTTCAGTATCAGAGATAGAGCGGATGTACATATAAAATTGTACACTGAGGTCACACTTGGACAGCTGTTCATTCAAGTTTGCGTTCAAGCATGAAACAGGCCGCCAACACTTGGTGTTCACCTCATGTTTTAGTCTGCTGATCGCTTCAAGCGTGAAACTTCTAGTCACGATAGAGTGTTGATTAATATATATATATATATATATATATATATATATATATATATATGTATATTGTTATCCACAGACAGACTGTTTCCCTGTATCACAACTCATCAGAGTGGCTAGACATCCGATTGCCTTAAGTCTGGGGCGAAACTAAACTGATTTGTCATCAGTCGAAGATTTTACCCGTAGGCGAATTTTTACGTAGTTACTCTTCCAATAAACAGGGCTCAATTCATGGAAGAGCTTTGCAATATTAACAGCAATAGTCGTTGTTTACAAATTCACGCTTTCTGCTAAGAGTGCTCGACCGGAATTAAATTTTACTGGGGCTATATATTTTCATCTACAGACAGACTGTTTCAGTCTATCACAGCTCATCAGTGTGGTAGACATCCGATTGCCTCAAGCCAGGAGCGAAACCCAACTGATTTGACAACAGTCGGAGATTTTACACATGAGTTGAAAGTAAGGCGAATTTTTCGGACATCTTCGAATAAATACGCCAAAGACGGATATGGCTCAATATGAACATATTTGAAGTTATAATAATTATACATAATTATTTTGCCTTCTTGGTAAAATATCTTGACAAATATCTACTTAAAACCATCTGGTCCGCCATGACATATATGTCAATATATTTAGATCTTCCGCTATATTGCATGAATTCTCCTTGCCTTTTAATTGCGATAATACATTTCACTGTTATATATGTAGCTCTTAATATCGTTTCAGTAATGTTTAAATTTTTAAGTCTACATTTCTTCTTAATATTTTCGGTGTCAGTTTACATCCTTAACTGTCTGTCTATTACGCACTTGTCTTTTCCCATGTGTTGCTTGTTCTTTTTATAAGTTTTGTATTTCAATCATTATTTCAAACACACAGACACACACACAAACACATACACACAGACACACACACACACACACACACACACACACACACACACACACACAACAGCAACAACAACAACAACAACTTAAACAAGGAAACCGTCTAGAAGCGATGCAAAAATTCAGATGTCGTATAGAGGTTATGGTCGAACTTAACGGTGATTTTATTGAATAATTTTTTTCTTTATTATTTCAAGATATCTTTGAGTAATTTTGGTAAACATGTCTTTTAAAATGGGATGTAGTGTTATTTTTTATTTTGGCGTAATTTATGTATATTTTTTTAAAAAATTTGTTCAATAAATTCTCGATTAAATAAAGTAAAAAATAAACTTTAGCATTTTTCTAGAAACGTCTTTATAGTAGCCGTTTATTTTAATCTTTCCATACAATAGCACTGCCCACCCTGGCTATAACGATAAACTACACCCGTGTCCTGGGTAAGACGATAAACTACGTCCAACAGCCAGGTCTCTGATCAGGAGCGTGGAACCACCTCTCATTGCTGGTTTTCCCAGGTCCACCCTGACCCGGGGTGGTAGCACTTGTTAGGGTCCCAGCTATGGGCAAATAGTTGGTGCTAATTTATAATATATGAAATTATAGGCGTCCGTACTCGTTTTCTAAGAGGTGGGGAGCAAAAATACACATCTTTGAAACACTGTTACACAAACATATTTATTTATGTATTATTTACTAATACCGAATATGGAGCCCAAGAGCTACTCAAAGTAGCAGGTTACTAAGTAAGATTGTAAGAAATGCGATAATGGAATGTAAGAGCGTATTATGCGGACGAGTAGGATAGAAATCGGTTGACCCTGAATATAACGTGATCAAGATTGTAATTTTCCGAGAAGTATTCTCATATTTCGGGGAAAGAAGCTGTCCGAGTGGAATGGGGATGTTTTCCATCTTGAATACGCCATGGCCGGTCATTGCCGTGACGATCTGAGCTGCACGCCCTAAGATTATGAAGGGTATTTTTATACGGGAACATAACACTACGCTATTAAACCAGTGAGTTCGATTCTGCCTTGACCCAAATTACTGTCACATGCCCATAGACTTCTTTAATTCTTCAGCACGTAAACAATCATGGCTCTCCACCTCATCCTGTCTCTTGTAGCTCTTAATAAGTTTTGCCTTTCTGATATTTCTCCCAGACACTGTTCTACCACCTACTTACATGCCCGTTAAGCATGTCGTGCGTTGCTTTCCATTGTCCCTCTTTCTCTCTTATGCACCCTGTGAGTATCAGATTTTCCAAGCCTTACTTTCACATTAAGAGTCCCAGAAGTTTCAGCTGCCTCTTGGTGATGTTAATTACAATTTTCCTTTTTGTTTGCATCCTCATCCTTGCTTACATGTTCGGTCCTTATCTTTAGCACCCTTCTGTAGAACCACACCTCTGTTGCATCGAGTCCCTTTTTTTATCTTTGAGGGGGCCGTCAAACATTCTCTGCCATAAAGGGGAACAGATATCACGTAGCGGTTCAGTACTCTTTTCTTTGATACCAATGAAACCATCCTGTCTCGTAATACTCTACCTAGCTTTTGGAATACGTCCTTGGCAATTTTTACCAGGGGAATAGTTCAATTTGCGATATTGTTTTAGTAGACCGACATATTTCAGGACAAAATAAGTAAATAAATACCAAAATATAATAAGGCTAGATCAGCGTTTCTCGAAGTATTTGCCCTTGTGCCACCCTTCAAGTAGCTTTCATGTCTCCGAGAACTCCTGCATAAAAATTACTATATACCATTATTAATATCCAGCCTCTTTATATTATTTATGTTAAACATAATATATGGACACCGCGCCTGCGCCATGTACTCGAGTGAGTGACTTAATGTTAAACGAATCAGTTACTTACAGACCCTGCCCAATAACCAGTGAAACCGGTTACACATTGACGCCATGCCCGTTTCTTTATGTGCCGTGTCAGTTCAGGACTTCCTGCCCCTTATATCTCTTAATAATTTTTTTCTTTATGCTATGTCTCCCAAAACACTACTCTACCATTCATTTAAACAAGCCCATGAAGTAGTTTTCATTTGCCTCTCTTTCCATCAATCTACCCTGTGAGTATAGGATTTTCCAAGCCTCATTTATTCATTACGTACTCCAGTAATGTCAGCTGTCTCTTCTTGATGTTAAGTATAAGTTTCCATTATGTTTCCATTTTCTCTAAAATCTCGTTATTGCTCACATATCCTCAGCATCTTTCTGTAGATCCACATTTTTGTTGCATCAAGACACTTCTTCATCTTTGAGGACGTGATATAGACATCGCTAAATACATTCCCTATGATTATTATATTAGGTTGGTGCAAAAATAGTGACGTAATAATGTCGTTTTTTGACGTATTTTTTAACGTCAAAAAACGACATTATTACATCATTATTTTTGCACCAACCTAATAATTTTAAATGCTATAAGAGGTTGAAGCATTTATTATAAAATAGAAAATTCCAGCAATATGCCGAACAGCTGTAGTAAAATAACAAATATAAAATTAAATGAAAATAACTCAAAAAATCCATTAGGCTGTTTCTCGCTGTTTCTCGTCGAACCCCTAGTGACCTTAGGCGACACTATGATCGCAGAATCCCTCACTTTTTAGATTATAGGATTTTACAATCACGTGTTGTAACTACACGGCTAGGTTTGTTCTGTAATTAACAGCTTGATTGGAATTTTATTCAACATCAATGCCAAATGTGTTTCTTCACACTCTAACAAACGTTTGTGTCAACTGAACACTTCTCCCTGGAGATATGTTCAGGTGACGCCTAAAAGAAAAACACGCTAACAGATAAGTTGACCGTTCAGAAGAACATTAGCCCACGGTCAAATCCGTCTTTATTTATAAAATTAAAATGAAAGAATTCGGTATTAATTACAAAATTAAGATTTTTTTTTAAATTTGTAAAAATTAAAATAAAAATATCGTTATTAATTATTTAAAAAAAAAAATTGTATTAATTCTAACGATAAAAATAAAATTCCTGTATTAATTATAAAAAAATAGAAATAAAAATGTGATATCAATTGCAGAAATTAAATACAATTAAAATACAATTCCACTATAAATTATAAAAATTAGAATCAAATACTGGTATTAATTATACAAATTAAAAAAAACAAAAAAACTTCAGTTTTGTATTCCGTCCTGGTATGACGATAAACTGCATCTGGCAGCAAGGCCTCTGATCGGGAGGTTTTTAGGAGCGTGGAATCACCTCTTAATTGTCGTTGTTCCAGCCTGACCCGGGGTAATAGCACCTGTTATGATCCTAGCTATGGATAAATAGTTAACCTTCAAACTGGAGTAAAAACATTATGAAAATACAAAAATACATTTATGTAGTAAAAATATTACCAGCAATACATTTTTGAAAATATATATATATATATATATTACCAGCAATACATTTTTGGAAAAAAAAATGATTACCTGCAATACGTTTTTTTTTTAAAGGAATATTACCAAAATTAGAAAAATATTATCAGCATTGGATACATAGTCTATTCATACAGATTTATTGGCATTAAATAAACCATTCAGGTTGATATGTCGTAAAACAAAACAAACCAAACCAGTCTTGTATTTACTATAAATATTAAAATATGCATAAAGTTTTAATTATAAAAATACAAATAAAAATACGGCATTAATTTTTTAAAAAAATTAGCAGTAATTCCAGTTTTTCTTTTTCGGTTCGTTTTTATTTTGCTGTTTTTAAGGGCCGCCTAGATAGTGTTGTAGAAGAAAGCGATGGAAAAAGATTAATCATCAAGAGCAAGAAAACAGAAAGTATGGTCATCAGCAAGATGAAAAGTTCAATATGTGAGCGACATACGCAGAAGTTCAAATATCTGGGTAGCGTTTTAACAGAGAATAGAAGCTGCCCATAGAAGAAGCCATTACTGAATAAATGTCGGAACGCTAATCCTTGTAGCAACCGTTGATTTTTATCTTTTGTTTGAAGTATTAGAACACGTCAACATGTTGGTTTAGACATTATTTTCTCTTCGAGTTACATATGCGATCAATTGGTGCGATTATAGGGTGAGGTCAGCCTCGTTTATTACGATAGCATGCGGTCTACCGCGCTATGAATTATACCGTGAACTCACCTCTCATGCCATCGACCTGCGGTCTGCCGCGATGAATTCTACCATCACCCCTACCTCACCTCTCGTGTGTCCTGTCTACATAAAAAGAAGGATATGGAGATCCCACATCAGAATTCCCCTACGTCTGAAACTGTTAACATCAGCTGGATAACCACCTTCAAATTAAAACGTTGCTGATTTTTATAGACGTGTAATGTTGACGGAGGAAAAAGCAGTCGCCTTTTAACAAGAGAACAATCTGCTTGTTACGCTATAGTGTTAGATAGCGTGATAGATCGTTACTAAAGTAGACTGCATGCTATTGTTTTTGATACCGTGGTAGACCAAATACTATAGTAGCACCGATTTTAGTCTCCGAATTTGTTGAATTTTTTTCTTTTTTTTACAGCTTTTACAAGGCCCCAGGGACATTGAGGTAAAAGGTTACGTTAGGAGGTAATTTATGTGAGTCGAAGATAACAGTTAACCCTAGTCTTGAACAGATCAAGATTGTCGTGATTATGGAAATATCCACCTAGGCGTTGGTTTTACTGAGCAGGGATTTCGACAAGAAGCTGTTCGTTCTCGCTGATGGAATACAAAGAGAATATAGGTGGTCTGCTAATATGTCAGTGGTGTGACGTGTCCTTGAGATGAATGTTAGTAGCGTGGTGTAGTTTCGTTTATTGTCACAGTCCTTTTTTGTAAGTCAGTTCAAGTTTTGAAGAAGGTTGCACCTCGCTAACACCAACAGTTTTCGCTCTTTCGAAGACATTTTTAAACATTGATTTGAAAAAATGTTTGCATACAGTTTAGTAATTTCTGGACAAATTTGGCGTCAAGCATCACACAAACACACACACACACATATATATATATATGTTTTTTTGCACACACACACACACACACACATATATATATATATATATATATATATATATATATATATATATATGTATATAAAGAAATATAGTCTTAAGGTGTGCTATATTTATGGAATAAAGTGCTCAATATCAGAGATAGAGCGTGTGTAAATATAAACGTGAACATAGAAGTCAACACTGAGAGGCGACAGTCTGTTTCATTCTATATGCAATCGTCAGGCCATATATATATATATATATATATATATATATATATATATATATATATATATATATATATATAAGAAATGGACAAAGTCTGACAATTTATTTATTAAAGACATTTTATTATAAACAGAGCATTTACTTAAATAATTGTATCTATAAAAAGAGCGTTAAACACAAAAAATGTCTTTAATATATATATATATATATATATATATATATACTCTTAAGGTGTGCTATATTTATGGGATAATGTGCTCAATATCAGAGATAGAGCATGTGGAAATAGAAAATGAAGTCAACACTTGGAGGCGAAACTATTAAATAAGCGATAAAAACAAATTTTTACTACAGTAATAAAAACCGATTAAAATAAAAATAAAATTAATAAATATATAAGATAAAAATTAAAAAAACATAAATAAATAAAAATGAATAAAAATAAGCAAAATAATCTAACCCAAATGAATAAAGAAATAAACAACTTCCGGCAAAAAATCGCCAAAATAGACTATACACAATACACCACTGACCCGTATATATAAATAGCCGATAAAAAAAAAACAACAGTTGTGGCCTGACGATTGCGTCTAACATTAAACAGCCTATCGCTGATATATATATATATATATATATATATATATATATATATATATATATATATATATATATATATATATATATATATATATATACGACTCTCCCGTCGAGATTCGACGTATGAAGGTCAAGCAGATCAGTTTCCAGGAAACCGACAGCCCGACACCGGCACATGAGATTTGATTATAGTGGTGAAGGCCTCGTGCAGGACCATCCACACTTTTTGGAGGGATGAATACAGAGACCTGGTGCACCGAATGCCACAAGGTTCCCAAACGACCCTCTGCAGGTTTTGAATTCAGAGTTATCCCTCTCCTAGACTAGGCACGGTGGAGTAATGGGTATCGGCTTGGATTGAGGAATCGGAGAGCCGAGTTCGAATTCCAGTCGAATCCATTACATTCACCTACTTGCTAATACTCTTGGGAAAGGTATGAATCCTCTTCTCCCTCCAGCTATGGTTAAAATAGCAGGACAGACTGGGTTCTATAGCCTTGGATGGCAACTGGTCTAGGAGAAGGATATATATATATATGTGTGTGTGCAGGGTGCTATGGGTAAATTGTCTCCATATTATATCTTTAATTTTGCTCAGTCGCGTTGTTTTAGATTATGTCGACTGCACATTACACTAGGGTCAGTTAGGCACCGTCTGTGCGAAAAAGAGCACCATGATCCAATTAACTCCGGCAGAAACTTGGAAACGGCATGCTGTACTGCTTGGAATTCGCGCCAGAAACTCCAATAAGAACATTTCAGAGACTTTGGGTGTCAATCAGTGCCGATGATTAGAAAAGAGTTGGGCGAGTCTAATGGTGATTACGATGGTACGGCAGCACGGAAAAATCATTCTGATAAGAAAAGGTCTCCCGACTGTGTTGTTGAGAGCCCCAGACTCAACATGGACCAAGTGCCTTGCGTTAGTGTGGACCTAGATCAAGAGGGTGGCTACTGGAAGAACCTGTATCCGGCAACAGGATTCTGCACCATGCTACACAGGAGAACGCAGTCATGGCTGTTAGACCACAGTTCCTCGACCACATTACTCTTTATATTAGGTTGGTGCAAAAATAATGTCGTTTGTCACATAAAGTTGAACGTCAAAAGACGACATTATTTTTGCACCAACCTTATATCTGGCCACCTTACTCCCCAGACTACAAACCACTTGGGTATTATGTGTGGGGCGCAGTTGAGCGAGATGCCAAGAAAACTCCTTGTAACACCAAAAATGAACTGAAGTCAATAATTATTTCATCATTCACCAAATTAAACAAGGAGGCCGCCCAGACGATTTGCAGATAATTCCAAAAACGTCTGGAGGCCGTGGTTGAAGCAAATGACGATTTTAATGAATAAATTTACTTTTTAATATTTCAAGATTTTTTGTGTAAGTTTGATAAATATATATGTTAAAATGTGTTACTATTGTTATTTTTATTGTTGGGTATTTTAGATGATAATTTATCGACCGGCCAATATATATATATATATATATATATATATATATATATATATATATATATATATATATATATATATATATATATATATATATATATATATACAACTGTTTCAAAGAATATTGTGTTTACTTATTTTTATACTGATCTTTCCCTGTTTTTTAATCAGTTTCTTGATGTTAAGATGAAATTCATCAAATAAGGTACCGTATTTCTTTCTAATTCAAATACTTTCGATGCTTTCCAAGATATTGGGTAAATTACAAAATCAAATTTATTGTAACTGAGATAAAATCTTCATTCCGTTTTGATCCTGATTTTTAAAAACACGCGCTCTGTTATAGTTATTTCAAAATTTTAACTTTATCAGTGGTAGTTATGGAATTTTTTGCAAAACCAGCATTTGAAAATAACGAATCTGACCAAAAATTGGTAGAAACGTAAAATGGCATAAAATGTTTGTTATATGCACTTTAATATATTGTTCTTATAATTCCAATAAATTTTGTTGACTGTTGGTTGGTTGCTTTTGCAATAAAGGGCATCGAGAAGTTCCTGTTTATTATTTTCGTGCTGTCTTCAACAAGTATTTTTCTCTATTGTGTTGGTGGACATGCATGTGTTTTTAGATGTCGGACATGAGAACTTGTATCTGACAAATGAAATATAGCATCTCTTAATAATGATGTGGCCGTCAAACCAACATATTTTCTTACTTTTTTGTCAGAGATACAATCTCAAAAAGCATATTTAAACTGATATACAATGTTTTGTTCGTAAACACTAGTTGACGGAGAAGAGACATTGCGCACGATTCATTTGGTTGTGTTAAATTTAGTATGATATATAATTATTTTTTTTATTTTCAGTTAAATTTACACTATTAATTTACTTCTTATCTTTAATAGAGGCTAATATTTTGAGACAATGTGCCAGAATAAAGTTGTCTTGAAGACTCTTTCAATGTGCCTGTCCTTTCGATTCTACCTAATCTTCTATTATTCTGTGATGCTCGCGGCCAAAAATCAGTGTTAGAACATTAAGCCTGACTGACTTTTTTTTGTTATGACATTCTTAGCCAGGAAACATATAAGTTGCCCTTCGAATCCAAAGATGACGTATCGTTTCTGCATCTGATCTGTGAACTCGAAGGTGGCTCCGCAACCCTAGTCTGGAGGCGCAAAGTCTGGAACAATTGGGACACTGAAAGTACGTTGTAATCACTGCTGGCGATGCCCTGTGGCTTTGTTCTCCTGTGTGGCATGATGCAAATTCCTGCTGCCAAATATAAGAGTCTTCCAGTAGTCACCCTCTTGATCTAGGGTAGCACTACGGCAAGGCACAAAGTGTAGGTTTCCATGTTGAGTCTGGTGCTCTCAACAACACATTCGGAAGACCTTTTCTTATCATAACGATCAGAAACATTTTTCCCTGTTGCTGTACCTTCGTAATCAGCATTACACTCGAACTCGGCTCTCCGATTCCACAATACGAGCCGCTATCCGTTACTCCACCATGCGTAGCAAAAATACAAAAATTGCTAGATGTTGTTTTGTTCCAAAACACTAGTTGACGGAGAAGAGTCATTGTGTATGATGTAGTTGGTTGTGTTAAGTTTCGTATAACATATAATTATTTTTATTTTCAGTTAAATTTACACTATTAGTTGACTTCTTATCTTTAATAGACACTAATATTTTGAGACTGTGTGCCAGAATAAAGAAAGAATGAAAGAAAGAAAGAATTAAAGAAAGAAAAAGAAAAGTAAACAAAGGAAGAAAGAATGAAAGAAAGAATTAAAGAAAGAAAAAGAAAAGTAAACAAAGGAAGAAAGAATGAAAGAAAGAAAGAATTAAAGAAAGAAAAAGAAAAGTAAACACAGGAAGAAAGAGTGAAAGAAGACTAGAAGACTCTTTCACTCTGCCTGTCCTTTCCCTTGTTGTGTCATGCTCACAGACTTCGGAGATATGATGATTTAATGATCCCTGCGTTTCACTAGTGCAATGACTCATCTGCAACTGGAATCATATTCCAGATTCCGCTTTTTTAAAGAAGTAGACAATAGTTGCTGTTGCTGAGCAGTAGAGGAAGGTGTATGTGCTCATGTTATAATGTTGGCGGAAAATAAGTGAATAAGAATCTGGAGGAGTGGATTAACAGTAACAAGTTCTGTGTGAAGTTATAGTGCTAGTGAGGCGTTAACACCATTAACAATGGCTTATGCTGTGACGAAATGGTTGTTTTTGAGTGGCAAAAATGGTTTCAAGGAAGGATTAGAAGATATTAGTAATAAGCAAAAAGTGAGCAACCGAAACAAAGAATGTCTGCAAATGTTTGATTGGAAGAGATGAAAATGTCTGGAAAATAAGATCCGAAAAAAATTACAGTAAAAGTTCTTTAATATAAACCATTTCTCTCTTTTTCAATATATCTCCATTTTTCTCACTATTCTTTTTACTCTCTCTCTCTCACTCCTTCCCGCTCTCTTTGTTCTTCTTTCGTCTCTTTTTTTCTGTTTTCTTGCACAATTTTTTTTCACTTCTATTTTGTCTCTGTAATAGCAGTACACATTGCCCTTTGTCATCTTTTCTTTCTCTCCTCTTTCTTTTCTCTACTGTTTCTCTTCTATTCTCTCTCTCTTTCTCTCTCTCTCGCTCTCTCTCTCTCTCTCTCTCTCTCTATATATATATATATATATATATATATATATGTGTGTGTGTGTGTGTGTGTGTAAAAATATATAGAAAATAGGAAAGAACTGGTTAGGTAAATAATCCAAAGTTCTTTAGTATTTTTGTCATTAGAGCTTACTTTAACTCAATTTAATTCAAATAATTATATTGAAGTTTTCGACTCTTGTTTTGAAACGTGAGACCTCTTATGTAGCGTGTTGGAATCATATTTTTAAATAAATAATTATATATATATATATATATATATATATATATATATATATATATATATATATATATATATCTTTCTCGGTTTCTCTAGTGCTTTCCTTTTTCTAAATTTGCACTCTCTTCTTTTTTTTTCTCTCCGCTCTTCTTCTGTATCTCATCTTTTCTGAATATGTTTATTTTACATTCTCTCTCTCTCTTCTCTTTTTCATTCTTCTTTGCCAAACAATTATATATGTTTCGCTTTAGTCTTTTCATTGATTTTTTTTTTAACTCCTGAAATATTGTGCACTAAGATCCCTCTATTTTTCTATTCCTTCTGTTTTCTTGCTGCTTTTTTCTCTCATTAGCGCCCTTCCCTCATCTTCCTACGGTCATGCCATCCCTTTAAACGCTTAATGTTACCTACCATTTTACACTTTTTTTTAATCATCAGTTACGGCCAGCCTTAAATCACCCAGTATAAAACCTGGATTCTTACATTGTCTATTATACTACACTCACCTCATTTAATCTACATTAAACCACTGGAAATCCAGTAACAGTCTCATTTAATTTCTTTAACATAAATCAGCAACAGTTGGGTGCCTCGCTGTGATATATATGTAAGCTCTCTATAAGATCGTTCCCAAACGAACACCTATGAGCACTTCTTTCCAGCCATTTCTGTCATTCGTAGCTCTGAAAATTCCTCTACGCATCATGTGCTAGAAGTTCACTACGTCATCCGCATGGAGGAGCACCATTTCCCTTAACGTCTGCTGTACGGAGAGCTCCTGCACGGCAAGAGAAACTAAGGCTGTCCAAAGAAGCGGTACAAAGACACTGTGAAAGCAAATCTCCAGGGTTGCAAGCTCAAACCCAAAGAACTAGAGATGCATGCCAGTGGTCGAACACATTGGTTAATCGCAATCCATGATGCTGCTGTCACCGAGAAAGCTTGACGCCAGAAGCTCACCGCTGCCAAAGGGCATCGTCAGCAGTGATTACGACAACAGACTTTCAGTGCTCCCACTGTTCTAGACTCTGCGCCTCCAGACTAGTGTTGCGGAACCACCCCCGACTTCACAGATGAGAGGCAGAAACGATACATCGTCTTCGGATTCGAAGAACAACTGATATATTTCCTGGCTAAGAATGTCATAGCAAAATAAAGTTCACCAGACTTAATGATCTAACACTGATTTTTTTGTCTATTTCAGAAACGTAAAAACAAAAAAATGGACGAATATATCCTGATATCCGTGACACGTGTTTACATTCTTCTTCTTCTATGTGTCAGCTCAATTCATGGCCATGGCTCTCCACAACCTCTTGCCTTTTTGTAGCTTTTCGCAATTTTTGTATTTTTGCTATGTATTCTGTGGAGTAACGGATAGCGGCTCGAATTGAGTAATCGAACAGCCGAGTTTGAATTCCAGTCGAATTCATTACATTTACTTACATACTAACAACCTTTGGAAAGGTATGAATCCTCTTCTTCTCCCCCAGCTATGGGTAAATAACAGGACAGACCGGGTTCTATATCTTGAATGGCAATTGGTGTACCGTAGAAAAAAATGACAACCTACTGCGGGAAAAAATCTACCTCGTCAGTCATGTATCGAAAGATACATGAACGCCTAAACGTGTATCCCGTATGGTACATAACTAAAGAATAACTGTTCTGCCAACCATTTACACAAGTTCCTTAGGTAGGTCATGCCCTGCTTTCCTCTCTCCCTCTTAGGTTCCATATGTCCCTGTGGGTTTCATTCTTTCTAAGCCCCCATTCCTCATTATATGCCTTTGAATTTTAAATGTATTTTTCTGATTCTTAGTATAAGTGACTTTTTCTGTTCCATTTTCCTTAAAACATCGCTG
The DNA here is from genome assembly GCA_963932145.1 of Acanthosepion lycidas. Taxonomy (NCBI): domain Eukaryota; kingdom Metazoa; phylum Mollusca; class Cephalopoda; order Sepiida; family Sepiidae; genus Acanthosepion; species Acanthosepion lycidas. Next base: position 38,855,300 of record OZ010585.1, on the reverse strand, counting down.
TTTCTCATATGTTCTGCAATTGGCATTCTCAACATCTTTCTGTAGAACCTCATTTCTGTTGCCTCAAGTCTCTTCTTTCGGGGAGATTGTCCAGCATTAAATACCAGATATTAGGGTCGAAAATACATAAGAATCCAATTCTCTTTTCTCGCTTTCTAAAGAGAATTTCTTGTTTTTTAACACTATGCTTAACTTTTGTAAGGCATCTTTAAATATTCAAATGCATTTTCGGATTTTTGTTTTGCATTTTCTCTGTTAAAACACTTCCTACAGAAAGGTATTCAGGAAAACGAGTTCCAAGAATATTTTCAGCCATAGCACTATCGTCTCGCGAAGGGAATACCTTCGTCAATCTATGCTATGCACGCCTTTTTAAAGTTTACTGCTCGTGAGTTCGATCTGTACATTAAAAAATAGTTTATTCGTTAAAACAAAGATTAAATGAAATACATTCGTTGATGAATGGGAATCTGGTCTTACTGGCTATTTCCTGCATATCGACGTCGATTATAACAGGTTAATCAAGACACGTGATGAGCCTGCGTACAGCTCAGTAAGTATCTTCCTGTTTTTTAATTAATATTTTTCTTTTCTTTCTTTCTTCGATATGCTCACATGGTGTTTCACAGTTGTTGAAACGAATCAGCGGCCTCGCGAATGGTGAGACCGCTAGAAGCGTGCGGACGCTGATGAGGAGGAACTGTTGTCCCATGGATGCTGCTCCTCTTCACACTGCTAATATTGCCATCAGATGGTTGTGTCTCATCAGCCGCAAAGCTGAAGTGGAATGAGCACCTCATTCGCCTGACCTGAAACACCCCACCAGATTTGTTCCTCTGAGGGTTCTTCAACGACAATAATTATCAGTGCAACCTTCACACTATGGCTGCATCGAAGGCAGCCATCACTGAGAAGATTCAAGTGATCACCCAGGATGAATGTACACGCGTTATCAAAAACTTTGCATTCAAGAGTGTCTTCAACTGAACGGCGGACATCTGGAACATGTACTCTCAGGCTCTTATTGACATTTTTGTATCATGTTTGAGACTAAATAGCTGCAGATCCTAAAATGTCATCCTTTTACCTTTCAATAAATGTAATTTCCATTACTCTCTCATCTGTGGTACTTGATTTTTGCCCATCATTCTTTTTTAAATTGTGAAACACTCTGTATTTGGTCCGTTTATGCAATAGTATATTTTGCTTAACTTCATTTTTTTTCCATTCTCATATTTCTGTTTTCATTACGTTTCTCTTTTCTTTCTTTCTTAATTTTATTTCTTTCATTTTTTTTTCTTCCTTTTTTCACTTTTCTTTTTCTTTCTTTAATTCTTTCTTTCTTTAATTCTTTCTTCCTTTGTTTACTTTTCTTTTTCTTTCTTTCATTCTTTTTTCCTTTGTTTACTTTTCTTTTTCTTTCTTTAATTCTTTCTTTCTTTCATTCTTTCTTCCTTTGTTTACTTTTCTTTTTCTTTCTTAAATTCATTCTTTCCTTCATTCTTTCTTCCTTTGTTTACTTTTCTTTTTCTTTCTTTAATTCTTTCTTTCTTTTATTCTTTCTTCCTTTATTTACTTTTCTTTTTCTTCCTTTCATTCTTTCTTCCTTTGTTTACTTTTCTTTTTCTTTCTTTAATTCTTTCTTTGATTCATTCTTTCTTCCTTTGTTTACTTTTCTTTTTCTTTCTTTAATTCTTTCTTTCCTTCATTCTTTCTTCCTTTGTTTACTTTTTTTTTTCTTTCTTTAATTCTTTCTTCCTTTCATTCTTTCTTCCTTTGTTTACTTTTCTTTTTCTTCCTTTCATTCTTTCTTCCTTTCATTCTTTTACCCTTTGTTTACTTTTCTTTTTCTTTCTTTAATTCTTTCTTTCTTTCATTCTTTTTTCCTTTGTTTACTTTTCTTTTTCTTTCTTTAATTCTTTCTTTCTTTTATTCTTTCTTCCTTTATTTACTTTTCTTTTTCTTCCTTTCATTCTTTCTTCCTTTGTTTACTTTTCTTTTTCTTTCTTTAATTCTTTCTTTGATTCATTCTTTTTTCCTTTGTTTACTTTTCTTTTTCTTTCTTTAATTCTTTCTTTCCTTCATTCTTTCTTCCTTTGTTTACTTTACTTTTTCTTTCTTTAATTCTTTCTTTCTTTCATTCTTTCTTCCTTTGTTTACTTTTCTTTTTCTTCCTTTCATTCTTTCTTCGTTTCATTCTTTTTTCCTTTGTTTACTTTTCTTTTTCTTTCTTTAATTCTTTCTTTCTTTCATTCTTTCTTCCTTTGTTTACTTTTCTTTTTCTTTCTTTAATTCTTTCTTCCTTTCATTCTTTTTTCCTTTGTTTACTTTTCTTTTTCTTTCTTTAATTCTTTCTTCCTTTCATTCTTTCTTCCTTTGTTTACTTTTCTTTTTCTTTCTTTAATTCTTTCTTCCTTTCATTCTTTTTTCCTTTGTTTACTTTTCTTTTTCTTTCTTTAATTCTTTCTTCCTTTCATTCTTTCTTCCTTTGTTTACTTTTCTTTTTCTTTCTTTAATTCTTTCTTCCTTTCATTCTTTTTTCCTTTGTTTACTTTTCTTTTTCTTTCTTTAATTCTTTCTTCCTTTCATTCTTTCTTCCTTTGTTTACTTTTCTTTTTCTTTCTTTAATTCTTTCTTCCTTTCATTCTTTTTTCCCTTTGTTTACTTTTCTTTTTCTTTCTTTAATTCTTTCTTCCTTTCATTCTTTCTTCCTTTGTTTACTTTTCTTTTTCTTTCTTTAATTCTTTCTTCCTTTCATTCTTTCTTCCTTTGTTTACTTTTCTTTTTCTTTCTTTAATTCTTTCTTCCTTTCATTCTTTCTTCCATTGTTTAATTTTCTTTTTCTTTCTTTAATTCTTTCTTTCTTTCATTCTTTCTTCCTTTGTTTACTTTTCTTTTTCTTTCTTTAATTCTTTCTTCCTTTCATTCTTTTTCCTTTGTTTACTTTTCTTTTTCTTTCTTTAATTCTTTCTTCCTTTCATTCTTTCTTCCTTTGTTTACTTTTGTTTTTCTTCCTTTAATTCTTTCTTCCTTTCATTCTTTCTTCCTTTGTTTACTTTTCTTTTTCTTTCTTTAATTCTTTCTTCCATTCATTCTTTTTTCCTTTGTTTACTTTTCTTTTTCTTTCTTTAATTCTTTCTTCCTTTCATTCTTTCTTCCTTTGTTTACTTTTCTTTTTCTTTCTTTAATTCTTTCTTCCTTTCATTCTTTCTTCCTTTGTTTACTTTTCTTTTTCTTTCTTTAATTCTTTCTTCCTTTCATTCTTTCTTCGTTTGTTTACTTTTCTTTTTCTTTCTTTAATTCTTTCTTTCCTTCATTCTTTCTTCCTTTCTTTACTTTTCTTTTTCTTTCTTTAATTCTTTCTTCCTTTCATTCTTTTTTCCTTTGTTTACTTTTCTTTTTCTTTCTTTAATTCTTTCTTTCTTTCATTCTTTCTTCCTTTGTTTAATTTTCTTTTTCTTTCTTTAATTCTTTCTTTCTTTCATTCTTTCTTCCTTTGTTTACTTTTCTTTTTCTTTCTTTAATTCTTTCTTCCTTTCATTCTTTCTTCCTTTGTTTACTTTTCTTTTTCTTTCTTTAATTCTTTCTTCCTTTCATTCTTTCTTCCTTTGTTTACTTTTCTTTTTCTTTCTTTAATTCTTTCTTCCTTTCATTCTTTTTTCCTTTGTTTACTTTTCTTTTTCTTTCTTTAATTCTTTCTTCATTTCATTCTTTCTTCCTTTGTTTACTTTTCTTTTTCTTTCTTTAATTCTTTCTTCCTTGCATTCTTTCCTCCTTTGTTTACTTTTCTTTTTCTTTCTTTAATTCTTTCTTTCTTTCATTCTTTTTTCCTTTGTTTACTTTTCTTTTTCTTTCTTTAATTCTTTCTTCCTTTCATTCTTTCTTCCTTTGTTTACTTTTCTTTTTCTTTCTTTAATTCTTTCTTTCCTTCATTCTTTCTTCCTTTCTTTACTTTTCTTTTTCTTTCTTTAATTCTTTCTTTCTTTCATTCTTTCTTCCTTTGTTTACTTTTCTTTTTCTTTCTTTAATTCTTTCTTTCTTTTATTCTTTCTTCCTTTGTTTACTTTTCTTTTTCTTTCTTTAATTCTTTCTTTCTTTCATTCTTTCTTCCTTTGTTTACTTTTCTTTTTCTTTCTTTAATTCTTTCTTCCTTTCATTCTTTTTTCCTTTGTTTACTTTTCTTTTTCTTTCTTTAATTCTTTCTTCCTTTCATTCTTTCTTCCTTTGTTTACTTTTCTTTTTCTTTCTTTAATTCTTTCTTCCTTTCATTCTTTCTTCCTTTGTTTACTTTTCTTTTTCTTTCTTTAATTCTTTCTTCCTTTCATTCTTTTTTCCTTTGTTTACTTTTCTTTTTCTTTCTTTAATTCTTTCTTCCTTTCATTCTTTCTTCCTTTGTTTACTTTTCTTTTTCTTTCTTTAATTCTTTCTTCCTTTCATTCTTTCCTCCTTTGTTTACTTTTCTTTTTCTTTCTTTAATTCTTTCTTTCTTTCATTCTTTTTTCCTTTGTTTACTTTTCTTTTTCTTTCTTTAATTCTTTCTTCCTTTCATTCTTTCTTCCTTTGTTTACTTTTCTTTTTCTTTCTTTAATTCTTTCTTTCCTTCATTCTTTCTTCCTTTCTTTACTTTTCTTTTTCTTTCTTTAATTCTTTCTTCCTTTCATTCTTTCTTCCTTTGTTTACTTTTCTTTTTCTTTCTTTAATTCTTTCTTTCTTTCATTCTTTCTTCCTTTGTTTAATTTTCTTTTTCTTTCTTTAATTCTTTCTTTCTTTCATTCTTTCTTCCTTTGTTTACTTTTCTTTTTCTTTCTTTAATTCTTTCTTCCTTTCATTCTTTTTTCCTTTGTTTACTTTTCTTTTTCTTTCTATAATTCTTTCTTCCTTTCATTCTTTCTTCCTTTGTTTACTTTTCTTTTTCTTTCTTTAATTCTTTCTTCCTTTCATTATTTCTTCCTTTGTTTACTTTTCTTTTTCTTTCTTTAATTCTTTCTTCCTTTCATTCTTTTTTCCATTGTTTACTTTTCTTTTTCTTTCTTTAATTCTTTCTTCCTTTCATTCTTTCTTCCTTTGTTTACTTTTCTTTTTCTTCCTTTCATTCTTTCTTCCTTTCATTCTTTTTCCTTTGTTTACTTTTCTTTTTCTTTCTTTAATTCTTTCTTTCTTTCATTCTTTCTTCCTTTGTTTACTTTTCTTTTTCTTTCTTTAATTCTTTCTTCCTTTCATTCTTTCTTCCTTTGTTTACTTTTCTTTTTCTTTCTTTAATTCTTTCTTTCTTTCATTCTTTCTTCCTTTGTTTACTTTTCTTTTTCTTTCTTTAATTCTTTCTTTCCTTCATTCTTTCTTCTTTTGTTTACTTTTCTTTTTCTTTCTTTAATTATTTCTTTCCTTCATTCTTTTTTCCTTTGTTTACTTTTCTTTTTCTTTCTTTAATTCTTTCTTCCTTTCATTCTTTCTTCCTTTGTTTACTTTTCTTTTTCTTCCTTTCATTCTTTCTTCCTTTCATTCTTTTTTCCTTTGTTTACTTTTCTTTTTCTTTCTTTTATTCTTTCTTTCTTTCATTCTTTCTTCCTTTGTTTACTTTTCTTTTTCTTTCTTTAATTCTTTCTTCCTTTCATTCTTTTTTCCTTTGTTTACTTTTCTTTTTCTTTCTTTAATTCTTTCTTTCTTTCATTCTTTCTCCCTTTGTTTACTTTTCTTTTTCTTTCTTTAATTCTTTCTTTCTTTTATTCTTTCTTCCTTTGTTTACTTTTCTTTTTCTTTCTTTAATTCTTTCTTTCCTTCATTCTTTCTTCCTTTGTTTACTTTTCTTTTTCTTTCTTTAATTCTTTCTTTCTTTTATTCTTTCTTCCTTTGTTTACTTATCTTTTTCTTTCTTTAATTCTTTCTTTCTTTTATTCTTTCTTCCTTTGTTTACTTTTCTTTTTCTTCCTTTCATTCTTTCTTCCTTTGTTTACTTTTCTTTTTCTTCCTTTCATTCTTTCTTCCTTTGTTTACTTTTCTTTTTCTTTCTTTTAATTCTTTCTTTCCTTCATTCTTTCTTCCTTTGTTTACTTTTCTTTTTCTTTCTTTAATTCTTTCTTCCTTTCATTCTTTCTTCCTTTGTTTACTTTTCTTTTTCTTTCTTTAATTCTTTCTTTCTTTCATTCTTTCTTCCTTTGTTTACTTTTCTTTTTCTTTCTTTAATTCTTTCTTTCTTTTATTCTTTCTTCCTTTGTTTACTTTTCTTTTTCTTTCTTTAATTCTTTCTTTCCTTCATTCTTTCTTCCTTTGTTTACTTTTCTTTTTCTTTCTTTAATTCTTTCTTTCTTTCATTCTTTCTTCCTTTGTTTACTTTTCTTTTTCTTTCTTTAATTCTTTCTTTCCTTCATTCTTTCTTCCTTTGTTTACTTTTCTTTTTCTTTCTTTAATTCTTTCTTTCTTTTATTCTTTCTTCCTTTGTTTACTTATCTTTTTCTTTCTTTAATTCTTTCTTTCTTTTATTCTTTCTTCCTTTGTTTACTTTTCTTTTTCTTTCTTTAATTCTTTCTTCCTTTATTTACTTTTCTTTTTCTTCCTTTCATTCTTTCTTCCTTTGTTTACTTTTCTTTTTCTTTCTTTAATTCTTTCTTCCTTTCATTCTTTCTTCCTTTGTTTACTTTTCTTTTTCTTTCTTTAATTCTTTCTTTCTTTCATTCTTTCTTCCTTTGTTTACTTTTCTTTTTCTTTCTTTAATTCTTTCTTTACTTCATTCTTTCTTCCTTTGTTTACTTTTCTTTTTCTTTCTTTAATTCTTTCTTTCTTTCATTCTTTCTTCCTTTGTTTACTTTTCTTTTTCTTTCTTTAATTCTTTCTTTCTTTTATTCTTTCTTCCTTTGTTTACTTTTCTTTTTCTTTCTTTCATTCTTCTACCTTTGTTTACTTTTCTTTTTCTTTCTTTCATTCTTACTTCCTTTGTTTACTTTTCTTTTTCTTTCTTTAATTCTTTCTTTCTTTCATTCTTTCTTCCGTTTTTACTTTTCTTTTTCTTTCTTTAATTCTTTCTTTCATTCTTTCTTCCTCTGTTTACTTTTCTTTTTCTCTCTTTAATTCTTTCTTTCTTTCATTCTTTCTTCATTCCTTTCTTTGTTCGTTCTTTCTATTCAGTGTTTACTCTTTCTCATTTTCTCTCGCTTTTCATGGATCTTCAACATCGATGCATTTATTACTTTTCCATCTATTTTCTATCCTCATTTCATTCTATATCTATCTCTTCTTTCTTCTCCCTCTTCTTTTTATTCTCTCTCTCTATCATCGTTTCTTCCTTTCCCTCCTCTCAAAAAATATCTTTATTTTCTCTATTGCTTCTTTTTTTTTTCTCTTTTAGACTCCCTTCTCTCTCTCTATCTCTATCTCTCTATCTCCTGTTTTGTCGTTTCTCACTCTTCTATCCGTCTTTTTTTCTTCTTTCCATCCTCTTACCTTTATGACATATATATATATATATATATATATATATATATATATATATATATATATATGTATATATATATATATCTTTCTCTAGTATTTTCTTTTTTTCTCTCTTCTTTTTCTTCCTACTACTCTCTTCCTCTTTTCCTCTCTTTTCTCTTCCCCATTTACGTTTTTCTTTGCTTCTATTTTCTCTCTGTATTATCTTCATTAATTTCCCTTTGTTATCTTTTCTCTCCCTTCTCTCTGTTTTCTCTCTCACTTCTATTTCTCTTCGATATTTCCTCCTCTCTCTTTACTTTTCTGTTTCTCTTTCCCTCTTCCTCAATTTTCAATCTCTTCTCTTTTCTCTCCGCTCTTCTCTCTATATCTCTTCTTTTCTCACTGCGTTTATTTTACTCTCCCTATCTCTTCTACTGTTCTCTCTTCTTTTTCTCTTCTTTACCAAACAATTATTATATTCTGATTTAGTTTCCTTATTTGACTTTATTTTTTAACTTCAGAAATATTCCTCATCCGGATCACTCCATTTTTTTAATTTCATTCTGTTTTCCTGCTAACTTTTTGCTAATTAAGCCCATCCTCCATCTTCCTACGACCATAACTTTTCTTTAGCCCATTAATGTTACCTACGTTCTTTCCACTTATTTTTATTAACTAATTATATCTATGTTTACCAGAGCCTATCACTTCCGACCAACCCTAAATCATCAAGCATAAAACCTGGATTCTTACATCTTATATTAAACCACACTGAACTCATTTAATCAACATTAAACCACTGGAAATCCAATAAACGTTTCATTTAATTTATTTACTATAAAGCAACAACAGTTGGGCCCTCGCCATGATGTAAATGTTATCTGCCTATAAGCTCTTTTTTTCAAATCAACACATATGACCACATTTTTCCAACCATATCTGTCATACATAGCTCTAACCAGTTCTTCTTGGTTTCTAATACCAGTATCATATCCGAGTTGATCGATGACGGTTTCTGTTGGCCGACTTCTTAATCTTTTCTGGTAAATTGAAATTCCATATTATAAAACGACTGATTTACTTACCCGACAATGTCTTCATACATAGATACATACAAACATATATAATAGCTAGCTGCTCGTGTTCAAGGATACCCGTCTTCTTCAGTAGATCACTCCAGGCACGTTTGTATTGGTTCAGGACCCACAGAGCCAACCTGTGGTTTATACTGCAACTGTGCTAAGCAGATCTTAGTTACAGTTTTTGGGAGACTCGGAGAGAGCGTGTAATCTTGAATGATCAACAATCTAAACAACACCAGCACACTGAGACCCTCGGTCACAATGACTTGTGACTTCATGCTAGCACAACTATCGACGGACTTAAGTGTTCCATGTACCGACTTTCACTCATATGGCTCGGGTAAACCCCTTAGTATGGTTTTCTACTGCACGCTGGGATCGTCCCCCCCCAACAGACCGATAACATCCTTCCTGAGGAATCGACCATAGTGAGATTCGAACTCGGTTCTCATGGTCAGAAAGCGAACGTTCTAACCACTCGGTCACGCGCTCATGTATATATATACACATACAAACATACATAGATACCTATTTTGACGTGGAAAGGACATGCGGGGGATAGCAAAATCAAACAAGTACAAAAATTAAAATAACTGGAAAGCATGGCAGACTGAATTCTTTATTTTTGGTTGGTAAACAAACTAGGGGAAAGTGAAATGTAGTGAAGGAATGCAAAACAAATATGGAAATGAAATTATTTGATTGTTTTGTCTTATGTACAGAAGCACAACAATGCATTAAATAAAGAGAAACACATGCCAAAATATAAAGGTATATTTAACTTGATTTTATCATCAATTTGTTATGCTCAGCATACAAACAAGTTTACCTGCAAGGCTCTCTGAAGGATTGATACAGTCATTGTTTACGTACACTCTTATCAATAAGTAGCATAATGGTGGCTGATATGAAAAATTGAATCCAGAGTTTAATTCCAGCTGAGGAATTACTTTTGCACTAATACCCTTTTGAAAGGCAGGAATTCATCTCTCCGGCTCTGGATAAAACAGAAATTCAGAATGAGTTCTTCAATCTTGGAAAGGCAAATAAATGAGGAGAAAGAAAGACTCTGAATTTAGAACAATGGAGGAGGCAACACTCCAATACATGTCCCTTAATATAACATGCACTTCTATTATAAAACACAATCTGTGGTTTAATAGCATGGTAGAATGGATTCTCTTTCTTTGGGTGGTAAACAGATTAGGAGAAAATGAAATGTAGTGAAGGAATGCAATAGAAAAAGGTTTAAATATCAACTGCATGAAGACAGAACATTTGTCTGTTAGCAAAAAAAGGTGGTATGTCCCGTAAAGGGGTATATTTGTTTGAAGTAGCAAAGTGGTTTTGAACTACTGTAACCGAGTAGGACAATCTAGCAGGTAACCATAATGGACTGGTCCTCATCATAGCCGTAGGCAATAGGCGAAGACTATAGGTGTAGCCAATAGGCGTCCACATCAGTCTGTATTTATGGCTGACACCAGCCAATCATATTACTATGAGGGGGAACCTAGGTGTATGCATATTCATTACATCAAAAGGTTTAGTCCAAAATGCAAATTACAAATCAGAGATACCAAAATCAAACAAGTACAAAAATTGAAATTTTCTGGGAAGTGTTTGAACAGCGGATGAAAAGTATGATACTGAAATCCGAAGGTGCTTTGGGATAGTCAAAGATACATTTCAAAAGCTTGAGAAACAAAGGAAAGAGTGCTGAATCTGTTATAGGTCACATCTGTTTTACTATATGGTAGGAACGCTGGACAATCTATTCAACGATGAAGAATAGACTTGAAGTAAAAGAAATATGTTTCTACAGAAGGATGCTGAGCATACATTAAACTACTGGAAATCTAATAAAAGTTTCATTTAATGTCTTTAATATAAAGCAGCAACAATTCGGTGCCTTGTCATGATGTAAATGTTAGCTACCTATAAGCTCTTTTTTCAAATCAACACATATGACCCATCTTTCCAATCATATCTGTCATACATAGCTCTACCCAGTTCTTCTTTTTTTCTAATTCCAGTATCATCTCTAAGTTGATCGATGAAAGTTTCTGTTGGCTGACTTCTTAATCTTTTACTATAAATTGAAATTCCATGTCATAAAACGACTGGATTACTTCCCTGACAATGGCCTCTAAATCAGACGCGCCTTTTATTGATTGTGTCCGTTATATTAGACGATGGACTGAATTTGGCTTCCACACCTCCAGAAAGACATACATACACACATATACCTATTGGGACGTGGGGAGGACAGGCAAGGAATATTAAAATCAAACGTGTACAAAAACTAAAGTAACTGGAAAGTCTTCTAACAGAGAACGGAGTGTGTGACACTGAAATCCGAAGAAGGATTGGGATAGCCAAAGATGCATTTCAAAAACTAAGTAGTGTATTAATAGACAGAAAAGCCTCGTTAGAAACAAAGAAAAGAGTACTGAACTGTTATATGACATCTGTCTTATTATATGGCAGTGAATACTAGACAATCTCTTCAAAGATGAAGAAGGGACTTGAAGTAATAGAAATATGGTTCTACAGAAGGATGCTGAGGATATCATAGATCGAATATGAGGGGGGGACATAATAAGGAAAGAGAATTTGGAAAAATTAACACTCACAAAAGAGATTGAGGGACAGAGGAAAACAGCGTATAACATATTTGATGGGTATGAGTAAATGGATGGTGAATCAGGGTTTAGAAAAATAGCCAAATGACAAATTCTATTAAGGGACAGGAAATTTTGGAGGGCTGTGATCGCCTACGTCCTGAGGGGGCACAACATAAATAAGAAGTCTGTTCCATTAAGTCGGTTCCTGTATAATTTATGTCTGAATTGAGTGTTATTATTTACATATTTCTGCAATGGGGTGTTATTATTTACATTATTTACATGCCGACGATTGATCTCTCCATTGTTTTTTTTTATCACAACATTTCGGCCGTTGTTCCTTCCGCCCTTCATCAGGCGTATATAGATCCGGGGGAACCTACAGGGAATTCTGAACTGAGACCAAAAATGATGGAGACATTATTGCATTAATTATTCAGGCTAGGATCCTTATAATTTTTGGAATGAATAATTATTATTTACACTAGCAGTATAACCCGACTTCGCCCGGGTGTTTCATTACTGAGAGTAGACAGTTTTCGTTCCATTGCCGATGTCTAGGTATAACTTTTTTTTAGTACTGCTTAGTTATTACACGTCCTGTTTCACCAGAGTTCAAGTACACACTTCCTGACCCAGTGTATTAAACCTTTGGTATGTAAATTTGGGGAAATAGTATTCGTGAGTTCAATCCACGGGCCAGGAAGTGGAAAGGGGATGAGCAATGGTATTACGATTTCCTCACTTTCAAAGACAAACATTGTTGACATGGAAAGTTCAACAAGCTCATTGTTGTGAAATAGATTATCTTTAAAAACGCTACAAATCTAATTTGATAACATCTTTAAAATAACAAGGACTGGATTTTAATGCCTAGAAACTTCAGTGGTATCTATTCTTGGTGTCATTGAGACTTTCCTATGAAGGGGGCTTTCATGCCTACAACCGTCAGACCCCACACCCCCCAGGTTACCTCCCGGGCATCTTCGCTCTTCCTGTTGTTTGAATCCACAAAATTTGGGCTGAGCTTTTATTGGTTTGATTGTTTTGGGATTTCAGCTAATGAAAATTGGTTTTACGACCTCCGCACTTTCAAAGACAAACATGGATGACATGAAAATGTCAACAAGCTCAAAGTTCTTAGTCATTGTTGTGCTCTAACGAAATAGATTAACTTAAAAAATACACTACAAAATGCAATTTGATAACAGCTTTAAAATATCAAGGACTCGACTTCACTAAGCTCATTTAAATGCAATAATGCCATCTATAAACTTTTATTTTGGCCTTTTGGGGCACCGAAAGCGAAGAAAGAAAGAAATATCAAAGTTAATTTTCAACACATTTTTGATAAATAACTATGTTTTTAATCTTGTTGGACTTTTACTAATGGTGGAGACATTATTGCATTAATTATTCAGGCTAGGATCCTTATAATTTTTGGAATGAATAATTATTATTTACACTAGCATTATAATCCGACTTCGCCCGGATGTTTCATTACTGAGAATTTTTGCTGTACAATTGGAGAAGTTTAAGTTTAAATTCAGTCCATCCGAAAATCACTATTAGTAACAACAATTGGGTGCAACTGAGACACATCACCAAATGGGGGGGGGGTAACAATTTGAATGGGGGTGCTGAAAACAGCGTTTTTGCAATCTTGCAACGAAGGAACCTCTTCCATGGACCGTCATAATTATAATAATATACGATAATTTTTATTTATGATATATATTTTTTCTAATTCTAATAATCTTTTGCGTTAGATTTCAATTATCTAAATTGATTGTACGCTATTTTTTACAGACATTAAATTTTCCGTTTGATTTTTGCCCAAAGTGCAAAAATTCAATTTTTATTCACGGTTGTAATATTTTCCAGCCAATTTGAACTCAAACCGGCACTGAAGAATTATCTATCAAACAAAAAAAAAAAAAAAAAAAAAATCATCGAAATCGGATGAAAACTGTGGAAATACATAAACAACATCCGATCACACACGCACGCACACACACACACACACACACACGCACACGAACACACACACATGCATACACATACGCATTTTGAGAATTATAGATATAGATGCAGACTATTGTTGTTATCACGATGTTTCATCTGTTGTTTACTCAAGTCTTCATCAGATATATGCCGATCGGGATAACCTAAAGCGAATTCTAAAGTGAACCGTTTATTTAATCTATATGGGGAGACTGTTCTCATTCCACTGCTCATATCTAGGGATATCTCATCTTGTTCTTATTTTTAGTACTACTTCGTCATTACTCGCCCTGTTACATGCCGACTACTGTCCTCATCGGTGTTGTCATTCTCACAGCGTTTCTGGAGTATTTTCATTCCGGTGACTATGCCTAGGGATACCTCGGATAGTTCGATGTTAGTACTTACCAGTTATTGCTCAGCCGGTTTCCACTGAGTCTAAGTACACTGCCCGGTCAAGAGACTGAACTCACAATTACTATGTCGCCAACTTCACGAAGCAGCGACTTAGCTCTTATCTCCTGACAAGCAGTAGTAGTACCCATTAGTAGGCTGGTTAGATTAAAGGCTTATAGTTCAAGACTTAGAATTACCGAACTGATGTTGCCTCGATATTTACCGAATCTCCCCCGAGGGTAGGACGTGAAACCAGGTTATTTTTAACGTCTTCTGCTAAATATCAGCCAAATACAAAATTATCTTGTCTCCTCGGCTATTGTCTTGCTGGGTTCAATATTCTACCTCTCCTCCTTCATTTAGGGCAATGTGGAAGATGCTACCACAAGGTTGAAATCGCCCCGAGGCAAGGCATCACTCAAAGATTTTTGGTGAACTGCCCGAAGAGAGAGAGAAACACGAAAGAAGAGGGAAGAACAGATACTACACAGAGATACCAGACCGAAGGCGGTGGAAGCTTATTTACTTGGACTCAGTGGAAACAGAGCAAGTAATAATCGAGCAATAGTGAAAAAAAAAAAAAAGAAAAGAAAAGAAAAAAGAACGAGACGATATATTCCTAGAGATGTTTAACGGAACGAGGACAATGTAACCCCGTAGACGGGTTTCAGTTCGAGATTACGGGAAGATTGCCCGAATCGAAAACATCTGACGAAGACCGGAGGGCAAAACGGTCGAAATGTTGTAACAGTAAGTACAATGATAAGGACAATAGTTTTCATATACTTTTTCATTTCGCATATTTAGCTTGTGGGGCTCTCACGAGTTGATCGTAAGTAACACCTAGCTTGGATTTTGCTATTATCCAAATGATTGACTATAAGGGTTAGTTAGTAAATCTAATGATTATGATTACAGTGACGTGAGTTCGATTCTCAGTCGGCGCCCAACACTATGTAGATTAGGTTAAATTTTGTAAAACTATATATCAATAGCAGCTAGGTTTAATCCAATAAATAATTTCCTTATACTAAATTAAGATTTTTTGGATACACTACGCTAGATCTATTGTGTCAGTTTGGATTTCTATGTGCTCTTAACAACTTCATGGATCTCCACAATTTCCTGTCGTATTTAGGTAGCTCTTAATAAAAGTTGTCTTTTTATTATCTCTCCTAAACCATCCCTAGCTATGTTATGTGCTTTTGTTTTCTTCTGTCCCTCTTGTCCTCCATCTGTCCTGTGAGTACCAAATTTTCCAATATATCTTTCTTCGTTATGTTTCCTAGAATTAGTTTCCATTTTGTTTATATTTTCTCTAAAGATTCGCCGTTGCTTACATCGTCGATCTATGGTATCTTCTGCATTAATGGCTGGCCGTTCGTTTTCAAGGATACCTGCCTGCTAGGACGGCAAGACAATCCCTTTTGCAGAGGCCATATGCATTTTTTCAGCACCCATAGAGCACACCTGTGGTTTATGCAGAAATTATGTTAAGCGGACCTTAGTTACAGTTTGGGGAAGAGAGTGGATAATCTGGCGTGATCATTAAGCTCAAACCCTCGGCCACGATGATTTGCAACTTTCTGCCAAGTACACAGTTTTACTCACAAGGATTTTGTCAATCCGTGGAATGGTTTTTAGGCATTTTCCAAAGGTACCGCTTGCTGAGATCGCCTTTATCTTCAGCATCCTTCTAGAGAACCACATTTCTGTTGCTCCTTCTTCATCTGTGTGAAGATTGTCCAGCATTTACCGTTATATATGAGGAATGATATTAAATAACGGTTCACTACTATCTTCTTCGTTTCTAACGTAATTTTTCTTAATACTTAGCTTCTGGAAAGCATCTTTCGCTATCCCAACGATTTCTCTGTTACCCTTTTCGTCCTCTGTTACGACAATTCCCAAATAAATATATCTACGAACAACAGCTTTATACATTGCCATAGAGAAATGGTTATTCATCTTGACGTCCTGACAGTCGCTTGATAACGTAAAATACTGGCTTTCTAACTGATAACACATCTTAAAATAACTTCAGGACGCAGACAATAATGGCTCTCCACAGCTTTTTTTCCTTTATGATTTGTCAATTGCTATGATTTCTTGTCCAAAAAAATCAACTGTTTTGTCTTTGTCTACTCTAATTGTACCATATTCCTTTAATACTTGGTTACTAAGAAATTCAATTTCAATTACATTTCTATAATAAATCGATTTCAGTTGTTTTCTAAAATAATATGATTTCGATTGCATTTCTATAATAAAACGATTTCAATAGTTTTTTTTCTAAATTAATATGATTTCAATTACATTTCTATAATAAAATAATTTTCAGTATGTTTTCTCATGTTAGCAATCATTTTTTTTAGTCGTGCATCCCCTGGATGTAGATGAAAATTCTCTCTACAAACCTTTCTTTATTAAGTGTCAATTGCTATGGCGTTTTGGAAAGTATAGTGGCGTGGTTTCCGCTTGCTTTCCTTACTGTATTAAAAATTTCCTTCTCTTAGATTATTGCCACCTAAGGCAATAAATTCCAGTCTACTCGGTTATTTAACCCATACCTTGAGGGAAGATATGGATTTGTATTTTTCCAAAGATATTTTTCGGAAAATGATACCTATAACGTAAATTATCTTCGTGCATTTGCTATAGTGTGATTGGGAGCTAAGCATTATGTGAATTCTATTTCGCTGTGTTCAACGGTAATCACCTTGTGCCAGACTTAGATTAGATAATATTTTGTAAGTATCCCTATCAGTTATTATTACATGACATGCCCCTTCCATATATTGTTTTGCTTTATTATATGCAAACTCCCATGTCTTGTATGGGGCGATAGTGTACCGGCGTTTCGTTACTTACTCCACGATTTTGAATTGGGAAACGTCCATAGAGCCGTCGAATGTGTTATTTAAGCTTTAGTTGAAGGGTGAAGAGATATATTCATGACTTGCCCAAGGGCATTGGTGCGAAAGTTGAAAAGAGCAGAGAAGGCTGAAATTTGAATTTGGCTCGTAAATTACACTTTCCGCGACATATACCAATTAGTTATATATTTCCTGAGGGTCTGGGAGAGTCACATCAAAGAGGCGACCCAAGCTTTCATCCACACCTTACAATGAAAAACTCTCACCTGCCGTGACGTGCGTTACTTTTCTGAGTTTGTCTGATAGGAACTTCTCGATGGGCATCAAGTGCATAATTAATGATGGGAAAAAGAAGACTTTTAATGAGTGTCAAATAAACTAGGTGAGTGTAGGAGTTTCAATTTTCCCATTATTAGAAACGAATTGGAACACACCCCGTCTTGCATTGTACGCGTGCCGTATGTAGATGTTATATGTTTTAGGATATCCTTTGCAAAAGGAACAACAGAAAGGAAATGAGCGAAATATATGTATGTGTTTATTAACAAAGATAAAGAGGGCTACTTGTCTTGATAATAAGCATTAGAAATCCTAATATTTTACTGGGGTTACTTCAAGTTAACACATCATTATAAGATTTGAGAATAGTTGTTTTTCATGTTCATTTCATAAAAAGAAAAGTTTTATTACTACTTGCAGATCGTTTTTCTACAGCCGGAATTTCTTATTTCAGAGCCTTTTGAATAATAATTCCGGTTATTACAGCAACATTCTCTAAATGGTGTAATAGAAAAAATTGCCCAATTATTAGATTAGGCTCTGAACAGTTGTATCTTAGAAATGATTAAATATATCTTACTGGAAATGTCTAAGGTTTTTTTATAACACTATTGGACTCTGCTTTAAGCAATAAGAATGTATAATTACTCACCAAGCTTAACAGAAGGATCGTAATAAAATCGAACATAAACGAAAATAACATCTTCATCATTAATTAATCATATGAAAACCTGGAAAAAGAAACTTAATTAGTTTTTTTATTTATTTATTTATTTTTTTAGATATTAAATATTTAGATACAGTCTTTACAATCTTTGTTGCCATATTTATGACAATGTTTCGACCGCTGTACGTTCCGGCCTTTTTCAGGCGTTTGGAATGTCGAACTGAACTCTTTATTTCTCTCGCTGGGGTAGACTGTTCTAGCATAGAAATGAATATAATATGGGAACCAGTAATAAGGAGTGCCAGAGAAAAGCAATAACAAAGAAAATTTCAATATGAGCTCTGGAAAAATCATGTAATGATAACAGCAAAAATTGCAATATGAGCACTGGTAAAAATTGTGTGATAAATATGGCAACAAAGATGAGGACAATAGCCCGAATAATATAAATAGTGAACATAATACCTCATCTCAGAAATATAGTCAGAAATATTTAGATATTAAACATTATACTGTTACACCATTTGGACAATTTATCGGTTCAGAAAGTTCACTTCTACTTCTGCCTTGCTTTTACTTTACAGGAGTCAGATCGGAAGAAAATTGCTACATCTTGACCAGGTTGGCTCATTTTTAAGTGTCCAGCTTTCAAAATTGTTTACGCGAGTTCTTGATTTCGAAGCCTGAATTTTCCATTCGTCAAATTACAAGTCTACTGCTACTCATGTGGAACTGGTATATACGACTATTTACCTAAAATGCATGATAAAATAAGCGGTTCAATCTATGACCAGATCCTGGCAACTGATCTCTCCACTGATCTAGCTCTAACAGCTCAATAAAGAAAAAAGCCGACAAGACAACCAAACTATTATGGTTCCACGATTCACCAAGCGACCGCTGAATTCTCAACTATGAGCGGGTATTTCTCCCACAGAAAGCTCTTGACTTGAGCGCCTACTAGAACACATGCCTCAATTGTAATTCGTGCATATGACCGATCGTTAAGATGGCGGGGAAAATGGTCGGTTTCCTTTAAGTACCACTCCATTAAATGCTAGACATCCTGCTATCTGCTATTTTTACGAGCCCGAAAATAGATTACTACAGCTATATATGGACAGGAGCTGCTCAGTTTTCAACTTCAACTTCGATAAAGTCCAAAAGAGTATCCGCGTCCTTGTGGGTGATAAATTCTTTCCTACTGTACAACCTCGTCCCCACAAATGAAATGTTGAAAGTCTACTCTATTGCTATCACAATGAAAATATCCCAACAAACTACATTTATTATTTCACCATATATATATATATATATATATATATATATATATATATATATAATTATTTATTCGAATGATGTTGTTGAATGTAGAATAAAGCCTTTATTCTACATTCAACAAAATCACTTGATAAGACACCAGAAGTGTTGAAACAAAATGGGTAACTAACATATCATCACTTTGCTCAAGACAAGTCTGTGACATGCGGTAGCTGGAAGGAATGCCACACAAACTGCGTGCTTCTGACTGACAGTTTCAAATTGGGTTGTGATGTTTTCTTTGTTGAAGTAAAGGCGAGATAACTATTGATCCTGACTATGTTGTAGGCATGGAGAAGACACTAATCTCCTTTTCGTGGAGTCCTTTCGGAATATATATTTCCAAGAGAGAGACTGAAACTCCAGCCGGCAGTTGTCAAATTGGGAAGACACAAGAGTCGTGTAATATATCCTCGACTGAGACATAGATTAATCCGGCTCATTTGAATCTGGAGTCTTAAACATGCCTTCTCCAGACACAGGTGTATCTCCATATTATATGTAATACCCTTCCTTTTTGTTTCTCCTTACACTTTGTTTAGCTGTGATATATTTTTCTCTGCGAAGGACACGTGTATATATGTATATATAGTTGTGTATGTCTTAGTGACATAAAAGCCTCTCTGGGAAGAGAGCATGTTTGTCATACTTTTTGACTTCAGCTATTCCGTCCCGTCCGTGAACTACGATGTTAATATATCATGGATGTATGAATGCCCATGATGGGTGAAGTACAAATGGGAGAATACATCTTTCTTCCATATCTTTGTCCCGGTACAAGATTCTGTCATAAGAAGAGGGCTAAGTAAAAGATGCGTTTCCTCACTGGGTTTAATTGAGCTACGAGGCAGAACGATCCCAAGGAACTAAAAAAGACATTTACAAAGGGTAACATAATCTTAATTATATAGGGACCCTGTCGAAGGGGATAAGAATATACTGACTGCATTCCCTGTAGAGTACTAACACACAAAGAAAAAGGGACTATCTTTGGAGTAGATGCTTGCGGAAACGAGTGTACAAACGATCAATATTTAGATTTGACTCTATTGAAACCCGAGAGATATTTAGCTTTTAATCACATTCACAGTCACATTGTACCGAACAACCCTAATTCCTTCGCATTCCATTGGTGGATGTAATTATTCTGATCAGCTTTGCTCTTTGGTACCTAGAGTTTATTAATAATGCGCAAGTCGACAGATATAATAGACAAAATTTAAAATAAAAATATATAATAAAAAATAAAAAAAACATATGTGTGTATGTGCGTGTAGCTGTGTCTCTGTGTGTATGTGTCTGTGCGTGTATATATGTTCGAAGTATCATCTCTCGTTCATGCACCGGTGTAGTCACAAAAACGTCAATAACCCAGTCCGACATGAAACGTATTACAAATAAATTTTATCCATTTTCTCTTATAATGTCTTCAAAATTTTAGATATCTAAACATATATATCCCTATCACACACACACGCACACAGACACATGCACACAGACACACACACACACACACACACACACATATATATATATATATATATATATATATATATATATATATGCATGCTTCTGTGTGTGCATTACATCTCTCAAACTGCATCCTCGAAAAATTATAATAACGTAAATATGACTCCCTTATGTTTTTCTTTATAAAGTATGCAGGTCTCTCTGTCTCGGTCTCTCTCTCTCTCTCTCTCTCTCTCTATATATATATATATATATATATATATATATATATATATATATATATATATATATATATACTAGACATGGAGGAAAATAAATATTTCACATACCAGTCTCATCTAACATAAAATTTGGATGTAAGTGTAAGAAAAAAAAAATTCTTTAGAAATATATATATATATATATATATATATATATATATACACCTAGTGAGCCAGACAAACCTACCTAGGTTTCACCTAAACGGATCGTCAGGGAAAGTGAGGCTAACGAGGTAAAGAGAAACGCATATATATATATATATATATATATATATATATATATATATATATATAAACGAGTCTAGTTATCTATATTTGTATGTATATATATATATATATATATATATATATATATATATATATAAACGAGTCTAGTTATCTATATTTGTATATATATATATATATATATATATATATATATATATATATATATATATATATATATATATATATATACAACAATCATAGTAATATTTGCAAATTTTGTCAGCAAGAAAGTTAGCTAAAATAATATTTCAATACAAAAAAAAACCTTATAATGAATGAAATGTAAAGGACGTATTTAACCCACCACCGATACATTTCCAATACACTGGCTTTCCTCCTTCGTCTTACCTTCTACTACACCTCATGTCGTGCGCATATATATATATATATATATATATATATATATATATATATATATAAATATATATGTATATATATTTAAATAACGTTCATAAATTGTTTTGTTTTTTATGAAACGTTAGGAAATCAATTGACCGAAGATACCGAAAGGTGTATCACAGCTCCTCAGTGGAGCTAGTTGTCCGGTTACTTCAAGCCCGGATCGAAACCCGACTGATTTGTCATCACTTAGATATCTTATCTTTAGTCCATCGTCGCAGGTCAGAAGGAAGGGAAGGAATTTTAACGTTTTTCTCTATACGATATATATATATATATATATATATATATATATATATATATTAATAAAAAGAAAGAACAGTAAGATATATAATCCGGTGTTCTTATAGATATTTTTATTTTTACAAAATAGTGCTCAATATAAATTTACAGAGCATTAATATTATATGTTAATAGACTTAAAATATGGTTTTTCGCTACACAGTTCCAACCATGTTTCAAAAATTGAAGCTAAAAGCCCCGAATTTAATTTTGTACTTAAATTAAAGACATTAGTTCCATTTCATCTTAAATAAACACTTATACCAAAACCCAAAAAATTTGGACAATGGAAAAATAAAAATAAAAAATGATAAAAATAAACAAAAATTATGTAACTGTAGAAACCCTAATAATTGCCCTCTACAAAATAAATGTTGCACTGAATCATTAGTATACCAATGCAATATCTCTTCGATTGAAAGAACAGAAAACATAAAAATATATATAGGTTGCACTAGCCATGAGTTCAAAAAAAGATTCAACCAACATCAAAGCTCATTTAGGATAAATAAATATAAAAATCAGACATCTCTATCGAAATACTTCTG
This sequence comes from Acanthosepion lycidas, assembly GCA_963932145.1. Lineage (NCBI taxonomy): Eukaryota > Metazoa > Mollusca > Cephalopoda > Sepiida > Sepiidae > Acanthosepion > Acanthosepion lycidas. The sequence continues at coordinate 38,833,416 of OZ010585.1, read as the reverse complement.
TCACCTAAAAGAATCAAATAAAACTCCTACAGTAAAATGGAAGTTAATAAGAAAAGCTAGAATATGTAGGTCATTAAATGACCCATGTTCTTTTGTGCATACATGAGAAACTATATATTACTAAGTTTATAAAAAATAAAAATTTACTGAATCAGAAAAATGAAATAGCTATTTTATGCCGTCATTGTCCAAATTTTTCCTTACATAATATTTAAAAATAAAAATAAATTTATAAAATAGGATCAGGTAATATACATACTTATATTTAACATGAAAAATTAATTTTATATACTGTAAGTAATTCTATTATATTTAATTGGTTTTTCCTAAAAAATAGTCTATTAAAATAATTGTAAATATTTTAAAGTTGTATTTAAAATTGTAGTTAATACGAATTTTAGCCTAAACATCTTTTAAAATTATACATAGTTAAATAAAACCTATTCTAACCTAAACACCCCTCCAAAAGAAATACTGACACTCAAATGATTCCTATAAGACACCTACAGAAAAATGAAATTATGACGAAAAGCTAGAGGATGTGGACCATTGAATGACCCATGTCCTTACTAATATATAGTTTCACCTGTATGTACAAAGTTTATATTTTTAAAAAATAAAAATAAAAAATAAAATAAAAAAAATAAAAAATATTTAAATATAAAATTTTTAAAAATCGTAATATACTTATAATTGATATTGAAATTAAACGTAATATAGTCTATAAAAACTAACAATGAAAATATTTTAAAGTTGTATTTATAATTGTAGTTAATTAAAATGAATTCTAACCTAAACTTCTTTTAAATTGAAATTAAATAAATAAATTAAGTTTACTAAATCAGTGAAATGAATTAGCTATTTTTGCCATAAAAAAAAAAAATTACTTAAATAATATTTAAATATAAAATTTTAAAAATCGTAATACAAACATAATTGATGTAGAAAAATAATTTTACTTATTGTAAGTAATTCAAATATTGGGTTGGTACAGAAATATTGGCGCAGTGATGTCGTTTTTTGACGTATTTTTTAACGTCAAAGAGCGGCGTTATTGCGTCATTGTTTCTGCCCCGGCCTAATAAAATTAGCTCCAATTAAATAAAATGTAGTCTAAAAAAACTAATAATGAAAATATTTTAAAGTTGTAATTAAAATTGTAGTTAATTAAAATGAATTCTAATCTAAACTTCTTTTAAATTGTAATTAAATAAATAACTAAAGTTTATTAAATCAGAGAAATGAATTAGCTATTTTTGCCATAAAAAAAAATTAAAATCGTAATATAATTGTAAAATAATTTTACTTACTGTAAGTAATCCTAATTCTTAAATACATTCACTTCTATTAAATGAATTTATAGTCTATAAAAACTAATAATGAAAATATTTTAAAGTTGTAATTAAAATTGTAGTTCATTAAAATGAATTCTAACCTAAACTTCTTTTAAATTGTAATTATTAAAAAAATAAAGTTTACTAAATCAGAGAAATGGAAATTTTACTCAAATAATATTCAAGTATAAAATTTTAAAAAAATAGTAATATACTTGATGTGATAATAATTCTACAAACTCTAAGGGATTCTAATTACATTTAATTGTTCTTGAAAGAAATATAGTATATTAAAAATTAAAAGTAAAAATATTTCAAATCATAGTTAAATAAAAAGTATTCTGACGTAGACACCTCCCAAAAATCTTTAAATATACGAACGAAAAAAATGCCGTAAGAATTTTAGCCGTTAACAAAAAAAAAACAAAAAAAAATCCAGACGACACGCTTTTAACGGATGTTAGATTTCATTGAAAAATACATCCCTACGCACTACCAAAACGTAACAATAACTGATACATTAAAATATAGACATATTGAACACCCAGACACCCCTAGTCTAGCAAAATAGATTTATCTGTAACCTTGAAAACATGAATTTTGCTTTAGCTGTGTATTTAAAACCCAGTAATTTTTAAAGTTACTCCAAAATTCGCTTGAGGATGAAATGGAACTAATGTCTTTAATTTAAGTACAAAATTAAATTCGGGGCTTTTAACTTCCATTTTTGAAACATGGTTGGAACTGTGTAGCGAAAAACCATATTTTAAGTCTATTAATTTATAATATATATATATATATATATATATATATATATATATATATATATATATATATATATATATATACAACAATCATAGTAATATTTGCAAATTTTGTCAGCAAGAAAAGTTAGCTAAAATAATAATTATATCAGGTCATCACATAAGTTCTGTCCGAATTTTGAATAAAGAAAACAAGTGACCAAATGTTACATTTAATTATAGATTCAATCAACAACGGATTTACCCTGATTATCTATGACCCCCTTCCTTCTATTTACAAGCTTACTAATTCCATTATTGTAAAATTCTTTTGGCTCTGATTCGAAGAACTCACAAATGTCAGTTTTAACCTCTTCCTGTGTTACAAAAGCTGTTTCTTCCAAATGATCCTGTAAGCTACAAAAGAAATGGTAGTTTGAAGGAACAAGATCGGGAGAATAAGGTGGATGACGAATTTTCTCCCAACCAAGTTCTTCGATCTTTTGTGTCGTGATTCTTGCTTTGTGGGGTCGCGCATTGTCCTGACGAAACATCACCTCTTTTAGATTCACTAGAGCAGGTCTTTTTTTTTCTCAAAGCTTGGTTCGAACGCTCTAATTGCTGACAGTATATTCGAGCATTAATAGTTGCATTAGGTGGTAAGAATTCAAAGTGGATTATTCCTTGGCGATCCCACCAGATTGCAAGAAGAAACTTTTGCCCATGAAGTTCCCTTCTTGTCTGAGACTGGGGTCCTTCCCCTTTACCAAGCCACTGTCTACGATGCTTAAAATTTCGATATAAGATCCATTTTTCGTCGCCAGACACAAGTCTGTCCAAAAAAGGTGAAACAATTTGGCGAGAATGGAGAGAAGAGCAGATGTCAACTCAGGATTAGAGGTTGTTTTCAGACAATTCATGAGGCACCCATTTTCCAAGTTTAGAAACTTTTCCAAGTTGATGAAGATGACGATGAACAGTTGTATGGTTTGAACTGAGAACCACTGCCAATTCCTCAACTGATAAAGCAGGATTTTCTTCAAGGGCTGCTTTAAGAAGCTTTTCATCAAACTCAACTGGACGTCCAGTTCGAAATTCATCTTCATCTTCAAGGGTGAAATCTCCACTTTTGAATTTTGCAAACTATCTACTACAAGTTCTTTCATTCACACATTCCTCTCCATAAACTGAGTGAATGTTTCTAGCCGCTTCGGCTGCTGAGTTTCCTTTCTTGAACTCATAAAGCATTATGTGCCTCAAATGATTTTGAGTACTTCCATGTTAGCAGGGTTTTAATCAAACCAAATTTTATTTTTCTCTGAAATAAAATTTGATCAGTTTAAATGCATCTAAACATAAAAATAATGTTCAGCTCCATTAGACATTATAAAATACTCTTTAAATTTCGTTCATTTTAACAAAAAGTTAAAATTCGGACAGAACTTATGGGATGACATATATATATATATATATATATATATATATATATATATATATATATATATATATATATATAATAGCTGAGCTTTTCTAACAACTATACTCCTCTTATAATCTTTCGAAAATGTTTTCATCCTAACAGAGGTGTTTTGTCGGGACATACCGTCTAGCGTATGTATATATGCCTGAATGTAGATATCTAAGTGTATGTTAGTATAGAGAGCTATGCGAGTAGGTATTATTAACGTGGACATACGCATACATATATATGCAAATTCAATCCAAATCCTTAAAAACACGCCCGTAAACTGATATATGGATGAGTTTAATACCAATAATTCCGAATTAACTCTCTTTCTTTTTACCAAATTTAACTCTGGATTGTTTTTTTCATGTTTTCTTTAATTACTGTGAATTTCCGTCGAATTAGATTTTGACCGTGTGACAATTAATATGTAGGTTAAATAGAGATCTCTCCCGCCTCATCCTAACCAGGCTCTCCTACCTCCATAATATGATTCCAGTAACGGTGCCTTCTTCTCCTCCTCCTCAAATCTCTCAATAAGCCCCCTGTAACATACTCTCTCTTTCTTTCTCCAAATAAAGAGAACACTACAAACTGATGCCATGAACCCTTTGAAAACTCCTACGAATTTAAAATTCGTAGGTGAAAATGATCATTTACTAAAGGTATCTTAATTACAATTGTAAAGAATATATATATATATATATATATATATATATAAGGCACAAACACTAATATTCCATGGTTATAATTTGTTACATTGGAATTGTAATCACGATGCAATTCATCTGACCTAGAAATCTCACTCACCCACTCCCTCTCTCTCTCTCTGTCTCTCTGTCTCTGTGTGTATATATATATATATATATATATATATATATATATAGGCAATCATCAGGCTATGACTATCATGGCCGGATGATTGTATTTAGCATGAAACAGACTGTCTCTTAAGGGTTTACATTATTTACATGACATTTACGGTGTTACAAAACAAATTATATCATTCATCTCAAATTACAAGAACCATCCAGAATTATTTACAGAAATAAAAAGAAATCTAAACCTACTTAAGAAGAAGGATAAAATGAAAGATATCATAAAACAACCAAAATAATTAAAAATTATTTTATGATTATATATAATTAATTTATATAAATTATATTATAATTGGAAGCAAACGCCAAACAAATACCTTAGAACACATATTAACGTCATCCAAAGTTTGTCAACAGACTATACGATGGGTTAGAAAATGCAACAAGAGAAGCTCTGCGTTTTGGGATATAAAAGGAAACTCTTACACTTCTGAAAACGCGACAATAAAGAAAAACTTAAACTGTAACTCCAAAAATGTAATTTCTTCTCCGAAATGCACAAAATTAAACAAATCATATATAAGTATCACTCATAAACTAGCAAAAATGTGTCTCCCTACATAAAAGTAAGAGTAAATTACCAGACAGCAAAAACTCTTTGTGTCAAAACACATCCACAAATGCAGCAAAGGTAAATTTAAAATTATGCAAATATATGAAAAAGATACAAAAAAACAAAAAAACTTCATAGGCAAATTTAAACCAGCACTAAACAAAACATAACCCTACATGACTATACACAAATAGTAGCAATACACACTAGTCGGACTACACACACACACAAAAACGCAACATACAAAATGCATGTATTTACTATAGAGGCTTTTTTATAGTAATATATTATGTAATATATATGTATGGAGAACGAAGATATACACACAAGCAAAAAAAAAAAAAAAACACTACACGGACCATACGCGCGCACACACAGACACGCACAAGAAACCTGCACAACATATATACATGCACACACAGACACACACACACACACATATATATATATATATATATATATATATATATATATATATATATATATATATATATATATATATATATATATATATTTGAATAAAAACAGACCACTTTAGGCTTCCATATAATAAGTTATTTCACCACAACTCTTTTAAGGGGCTGTGGATCATCAGACTTTACTTCCAAAGGTTGAAATGAAAAATAAAATTGTTTCATTTCAACCTTTGGAAGTAAAGTCTAATGATCCACAGCCCTTTAAAAGGGTTGTGGTGAAATACCTTATTACATGGAACCTTAAAGTGGTCTGTTTTTATTCAAACATATCTGCTCTGAATCTTACATTGAGCCCTCTGGATATCATTCTCCTTGGGTCTACCCATACGGATTACCTAATTTTGCATAAACTATAATATATATATATATATATATATATATATATATATCTTTTCTTGTAATAATACAATATAGATGTATGGAGGAAGAATATACATACATATACTGGCAAAACACACTCATAGAATACACAAGAATAAAGTAAGTGATGAAAAACCAATTACACCATTATATAAAAAGATAAGAACAAAGTCGTCCTCCTTTCTTTCTCTGAACAAATTTAATTGCTTTATACCCCCTCAAGTAAAGGAACATTTTTGGGCTACGACAAGCTGGATTCAAATAACTACTACTTCACGCAAAAGACAATGATTAAAAAATTTAATATAGTAGGAAAAAAATCATTCCTTGTAATAATATGTGGAACTAACAATTATTCGCATGATGAAGGTGACAAAACCAGAAACACGTATAGCAAAATATATAGAATAGCGTATATAAATCTTCCACATCATAATAAAACAATTTTCGTCTTTTTCTCTGTTTAAAATATCCACATTTCTCTCGTTGAAAGATCAATAATCTTTTCCTCATATATATATATATATATATATATATATATATATATATATATATATATATATATATATATATATATATACATTCTTCTTTTTCTCTCTTTAAAATATACACATTTCTCTCGTTGAAAGAACAATAATCTCTTCCTCATCTATCTATCTATCTATCTATCTATATATATATATATATATATATATATATATATTAAAAAGATGAGAGAAACCGCAAAGGTTGTAATGTGGATTTATAAAAAAAATAATGTTTTATTTTATATAATTTTTCTACACGTGTGTATATATATATATATATATATATATATATATATATATATATACATATCGAAAGACATACGTAAAAACCATATAACCTACTGTATACACCAGATACATTGACGTCATCTTTACAACAACATATAAACAAGACACAATTAATAAACTTAAACATTTGAGGAAAATTCCATTTTAAAATTAACAGTCGAACTAAATATCAACAACAAAATACCACTTCTCGACGTACTCATACACTCCAAAAACAAAGACACATTTAATACATCAATATTTAGAAAGCGAACCAGTAAAAACTCCCACCTGTTCAACTTCCATAGCGAATGCCCAAAAATAAATATAAAATAGCCCTAATGAAAAACTTAATCAACAGACCATGTTACATCTCCTTACCCAGAACAATATTTTGCAAAGAACTGACCAATACAAAAAAAAACACTAATAAACAACAATTTCCATAATAAATTAGTTGACCCATATATAAAACAATACCTTTCAAATATCCATTATAATAACAAAGACAAAAGACAACAATGACATTATTAAACTTCTTTATAGGAATCAAAAGCAAAGCAAAGTACAAACTTGATGAAATAGCAATAACTAACACCATCCAAAGATAATCTAAACCTGTCCAATAACACAAAGAAATACAATTAATAATATACTACACCAAATTTAAAACCTCAAATCTAATTGTTCGAATTAATACTACTGCTCACCAAACCATTCCTCAATAAATCCAATGTAGTATACAGGTTTACATGCGCGTTTCGAGTGTTTCTCACATAATAACCCGAGCACAAACATCGGACGCACAAGCACAACTCTCTCACGCCGTCTTACATACCATCTTAATTACACCAGCGCCATAAAATCACTTCATAACAACACACTATACCACTAATAACGGATTCAATTCCTCCGAAATAAGAAAAATCCAAATCAACAATACCAGAAACCTCTACAAAAATAACTGCAAAAAACGCTTACAAATTCTTGAAGCTATCATAATTAAAAAAAAAAAACCCTAACATAAATAAAATAAGTTTAATACCGGCAAAAAAATCTTAAATATATTTAATAACTAATCCTAACAATATTAATTATCAACTTCCCCCCTAATTGCTAATGAACATTGCCTGGATACCTCAAAATATTATCTATAAAATAAGAAAAAATATAAAAGCAACCTAATTCAAACTAAACATGCACTCATGCTGACGGTTGATGACAACCGAAAGCGCTCGGTAAAAACAAGGACTGGGGTCTTTTTTTAACAACTTAGAACTAAATATAAAGAAACTTGCAAGAAAGCAAGAAAAAACTGAAAGATTATCAAACAGAAAAGTTCCGTAGTCTTCAGTAACACATTCCCCTCTCAGTCTCTCTTTCTGTCTCTCGATCGATATATATATATATATATATATATATATATATATATATATATATATATATATATATATATATATCCCTCTGTTGTAATATTTTCATGGCAATTGTTCTGTAAATAATATAATATTAAAAATATAAATATATATAAATATAATATTAAAAATATTGTAAATATAAATTCATGGAAATCGTTGTTGAGCGTTTCTCTTTTGTACCTCAACTGAATAAATTTAAGTGTACTACAAGTCTGCCAATCACCCTGTCAACTGGAGCTTCAGAATACGCCGATTGCACCTCTACACGGGGGTACCCCCTCAAATGAGGGGTTTTGGGTAATAAGATAAACTACATCCGGCAGCAAGGCTTCCAATCAGGAGGTTACGAGGAGCGTGGAACGACCTCTTAATTGCTGGTGTTCCCAGGTCTACCCTGATTCGGGGTGGTAGCACCTGTTAGGGTCCCAACTATGGGCAAATAGATAATCCCAAAATGGTGTCAATACGGTATGAAAGTGTAAAATAGGTTTAATACCAGCAATACATTTTTGTAAAAAAATATTGTCAGCAACGCATTATTACCAGCAATACATTTTTGAAAAAATATATTACCAGCAATAAAAATCTTGTCGGCATTAAATAACTCATTGAGGTTGATATGCCGTAAAACAAATCAAACCAAACAAGACTGACAACTAGGTTTCACCATTCTACAGCTGGAATAGTTAGGTTCAACCGCAAGTTCTATTCTAAAAGTTCCTTTTCCTGTACTTCTCGCCTGTGAAATTATCTTCCTGTTTCTTACTGCCACATGCGATATTCAAAAATTAATATGCAACGGCAATCGCCATCTTCTGTTTTCTTGTTATTTCTTTGTCCTTTCTCAACATTAAAGTCTTATTCTGTTTCAGCTCAAGTAAACGTATATGCGTTTGTTCACTTTTAAATGTCGACAATATACGTCTATTGAAATTTTGCTTCTATCTTACTGCACATGAATTTTACTGTCCATGCGATTTATTATATTGTTTAAGTGTAATGTAATGCAAGTCTCATAATGGGGGGGTACTTGTTTAATTTAAAGACCCAATGATGGTTTCGTACCATCATGACGAATGAACACACTAGTAGATATTGAAATAACATTCTTACTTGACGAGTCAGAAATTAATGTAGAATTTGACCAAGAGTAGCACAAACTTTAGCCTTTCGCTTCATGGAAGAATTTTCTTCCACTTAGAGAGCCATTTCTCTTGAATGTCAATAATCGGAATCTCCACAGAGATACTGGCAGACAAAGACAGCAGTTGATGTCTTATGAATGATGCTAAATCGTTTACTCAGGAGCATTATAGCAAAAATTCTTTTCCTCACGGGGATTTGAAATCTGTCAGATGTGAGACTTGGACTAACACCAGAACAGACAAGCCATTTTCGATAATCCGAACCCTCTCTGAAAGGTCAAATTTTAATAATAGGAAAATAAAAACACTTTGTTTCTCCGATATTCTCAAAAAGCGAAAAGTCGAAAATCAGGGTCAACTATAAATTACCCTTAGAAACAAACAGTTCGACTAGGTTCTTTTTGAATTCTTCATGAAATTTCTTTGGAGTTTATATTGAAGGGTTGTTTTTGATTTCATGTTAATATGCGACAGATTTTTATGTGTTCTATAATACCATTATTAGACTGTGAAATCTATGACCTGTTAGCAGAGGTACACTTCTTCCAAGAGAATCGGTTTAAGCAAACTGGATCTGTCAAAATTTAAATTTGTTTCGCCTAATCTATTAACCGAAGAAATATATATATATATATATATATATATATATATATATATATATATATATATATATATATATATATATATATATATGTATATATTAAGACATTTTATGTTTATACATTCTTTTTATAGATACAAATATTTAGTTAATGCTCTGTTCATAATAAATAGTATTAAACAAGATTTACCGGCCTGAATGTCCGAGAAATTTTGATAGAAAGTATTCGTTCTCCGACAGGATAAAAACAACGACCCAACCGAACGGGGTTGTGTAAAGAGATAGCAGAACAGGGAATTGGAGGAATAGTAAAAATAAAATCATTGCTAACAGCTCCAAAGTATAGGAAGTTGTGAAGAGTCATGATCCCTCATGTCCTGAAGGGACACGACTCATAAAATAATAAGAATATTCCGATATTAAATGACCAAACCAGGTACAAAAATCCACCAACCAACCAATACAAGAAACATCGTAAAATTATGACTTATGTAGTAAGTTATTGATAATTAGTTCAAGCCAAATGCTGCGATGTTCGTGTCTGATATTCTAGATAAATATGTTCCTGTTTACTGCAATAAATCAAAATATCTTTGTGCTAAACCCTTCCCAGCTGAGGAACGAACGATTAGGAACGTTATTTAGAGTGAAAGAAAAGAAAGATATATTTTCTTATGAATATTTTTTTCTGGTCAAAGATCAGAAGTATTACTTGCCAAGTCGAGCGTTAAAAGTAATATAAGTACTTAAATCACTTTAGCAGTCAATCTCATTTTAGTAAATCGACAGATATTTCTGCCTTCTATTTTGTGCAGCGATATCAAGTACGAAAATAATGTTATTCCATCAGTAAGTCTTGCATTTGTTTCTGACAAGTGCCAATCCCTTTCATCTTGATCTTCGAAGTATAACACACAAGCCGAATGCCAAAAACAACTGAAGTAAATTTCATCTGAGAAATTGTCTAAATTGAATCGTTAAAACATTTAGACACCATACTATGGAGATTGTCACTGTTTTATGAACGTCATTCAGCTTGCACCAAAAACGACAAAACTTCGACGCGATGAGCATATTCTTCTTCTAATCAGATTAGTAATTAACGTTGAGAACAATAGTTCAAAATTATATTGCGAATTACTCCTCAATAAAACAAGCGAAATTATCAAAAATGTTACGATACACTCATAGTTAACAAATGACAAAATTTCAAACACAGTATTTAAAGGACTCCACGCTTACCTCAATATAAGTAGTAATGGAATGGATAATGGCATTGATTATATGTATATAACTAATTCATATATTTACAAACTTAGATGCATGTAGAATTATCTACGGTTTTCATGCACGTGATACCGTACTGACCAATGAGAAACGATCATAACAAAATTGAAAATACCAACTTTTTTTTATCTGTTTTCTCCCAGTCTCTGAAGAAGCTTTAAAAAGGTGTAACATGTTACATAGTTAAACGCTTCCTAGTAGTTCTTTATATAAAAATATCTTTAATAAATAAATTGTCGGACTTTGTCCATTTCTTAATATATGACGTCATTTGTTTACATTTGATACGCCATGAGCAGTTATGAATGTACGAGATTCATGGAAGATTGAAGTTTATAAGCAGTAAATTCGACCTTGCCAAGCGAACGATCCTTTGCGGTAAATGACGGTTCCGTATAGGATGCAGGTTCGAATCCTGTCATTCAGGCCGGTGAATGTTATTTAATACTGTTTATTATAAACAGAGCATTTACTTAAGTACTTGTATCTATAAAAATAACGTTAAACATAAAAATGTATATATATATATATATGTATGTGTGTATGTGTAAGTAGATATTATCCTCCTGTCGAATTTATTACGTCTTGGAGTGAATTTAACAAACATTAAATGTCATTTTGTATTTCTACCAATTTCTGATTAGTTTTCTTATACTGGAACAATTGTTTTGAAAGAACAACAACAACAACAACAAAAATACGTAGCTACAACGAATAAATTAAAAATCACGCGTTCACGCGTGTTTTTAGAAATCACATCACAACGAGCACAGTTACAATAATTTTGTCTTTGTAATTCACACCTGAGGATGATATCGGAGGAGATCTAAATTACTTGGGTAGGAAAAAACTATGGCACATTCCTAGATGAAATTTATCTTAACACCAAGAAACTGATTAGAAAGGTTTAATATAAAATAAGTAGGCATACTATATCTATATTATTCAATGAAACACGTTTGAATGTAAATATGCTGCATATACATACATACATATGCTTATATATACACACACACACACATATATATATATATATATATATATATATATATATATATATATATATATATATATATGGAATTTGAGTTGAAATTTCCATATTAACAGAGATAGAGTAACAAGCGACTTGCAACGTTTTCCTGTGCGATAGGGGTTGCATGGTGGGAACAATACTCATTTCATGCTCAGATCTGACACTTGCATTGTGAGAGCATTAGCAACAAGTATTAGTTATTTTCTGGAGGAGTATAAGGAACCTAACATTCTGACACGATGACAAATTTATACGTGTTCCAACTGAGGCCTCAAGAGAACTTTAATCTCAAGCGTCATTTGAGTCAAGAAGCCTGATTGAGAAGCTTCACAGGGACTGGAGTAAATCTAGGGTCTGTTCTCTTGTAATTAAACGTTGAAAGCTTTGTTTTGGTGGTATCGTTAATACAAACCAGCGTTTCGGCCAATAAGACGTGAGATAAGCTGCAAAGAGAAAATCTGCCAGGATCTAGTCAGGTAGATTGGCACATCAGTATATATATTTTCTAGAGTTCTGTGAATGCTTTTCAGCATATAATTAATGAAAAGCAGAAAGACGATAGGTAAAAGAGGAACGACAGCATTGTCTGAGAAATAGTAACCATTCTTCGAGTAATAATAAATTCAGTTTGATTCTATTTTGTTCTGGGATTAGTGAATTTACAGACTCCTGAAATAATTATTTATAATCTCCTTTGTAGATAATCCGAATTTCGTGATTACTTGCTTGAAGATCATAACGAAAACGAAGACTGATTAATAAGAAGTAATATTTGTACTTCAGAGGACTGGCTAATAAAACGACATTCATAGTCTTATATGATAGGAAAAGCTTGATAACCGAGAATAGATTCGATGGTTAGAGTATTTTTATAGCAACCCTCTAATCACACCTTTTCAATGGCCTTCGAGATGTGTTTATTGCCATGCATTTCACTACTTTTCTGCATGATGATAATTAAAAAATCAGCAGTGGAGAGAGGGGTGCTAAAACCATATTGTTTGTCGCTCAGGAATTTGTTTGTGTTGATGTCAGTTTCGAAAAAATTGCTGTTGACACTAAGAAGGAGAATGAAATGATATTTTCCAAATCAAAACAAATAAATAATAAAGATAGTAGGGTTTTGATAGCTCTTCTAAGTAAATCTTTTTTTATTATTTTTAATGATTTTTTTTTTTTAGTTATTTTTTATCGATGGCTTAAATTATTATACGCATCACCAATCGTAAACAAAAAATATCTTTTTATCTCTCTGAGTAAATTTGAATTTCACTTGTGAACTCTATTCCGTGACCAAACTCTTACAGCGTCGTCCATGACAAACGAATTCCCAAGTGTGATGCACAATAAATCTCTATTCATGAATGGACATTGCAAGGAGGAATCATATCCGTGTGTCGAGATGTTTGGATTTTTATGCTTGATGCTTGAGTCAACCAAAGACCATTTGACTGTGATGTTTTGTGCCTGATACACACTTCTCAAACTGTATCTCATAATCTAAATGAGAATCTGGCAGAAAGATGGATCGGGCGTACCATTGATAATGACAATGTTATGTTGAAATAGCCACCTTTTTCACCTGACTTGACATCTTGTGATTTTTTTTTCTCTGAGCTATGTAAATGGTCCATATCCCCTCACTTCTTACAAACCGAGAGAAATTTAAACAGAGAATCATTGCGTCACTAGAGAATGTTACACAAGACATGCTACAACGTATTTAGTAGGAGCTGGACTAACAACTTGACGTGTGTAGTATCACAGGTTCTGTGCACATTGAATATTTGTTAAGCCTTGTGAAATCGGTTATAAAATCTACATCCCTTTGTTCTACTCGTTCGAATCGCTCTGTCCTTTTTTTTCTACCTGTTACTCCCTATCCTTTCTCTCTCTCAATTTTTTATATCCATCTTTCTTTCTTTCTTTCTTTCTTTCTTTCTTTCTTTCTTTCTTTCTTTCTTTCTCAAGCCTTGTCCACTCCCATCCAAATGTGGAGTATACGACCGTCGCCTCAAGACGCTAGTCGATATTACTGTGGATTCCATAGCACGTAGATTTTCGTTTCACGAGTTGGGGTTATTAGCCCAAGGCTCTCCCGGTTTTGACTAGAGAGTTCAGTCTTCTCTACTGTTTGACCAATATCTGGTGTGGAGAGAAGTGACAGATTCATAGTTTTTCCTATTGAATATGTGTGAAAGTGAGTGTAACGAACTCGACTAGAATTCGACTTCAGTTCGCTGATTTCTCGTTCCGAAGCGCTAACCATTACGCCTCACGCAAACCATATCACTACTACTACTACTACTACTACTACTACTACTACTGAAATAATAATAACTATCAATACCCGTGAACATTTCCCGGTTTTATTATTTAAACTTACCGTTGAATCTTAATTTTAAGTTAAAGGAATTTTCCGCCCTTGCCTCGTTAAATATTTTTAATCTGAGCATAGTTAAGGAAATATTGCAACAATAAAGATTAATATAAATTCCGGTCATTATTTTAAGAAGTAAGAAGGTAAAAGTGAAAAATATTTAAATTAGTAAAGATTACCATTTCCCGGAAGCAGATGTTAATCATATGAGAGCGTTATCACCCTTTCTTTCATTCTGTATATCTGTCTTTCTTTATTTATTTTGTTGTTTCTGTAGCAAACCAAAAACGAAGCATTTTCTTCCGGCTGTCCTCGTAATCCTACAGGTATGGCGCATTCCTTATCTGAGGTAATGATAGGGGATACCATAGACTAAGGGACAATCGAATAATAATAATAATAATAATAATAATAATAATAATAATAATAATAATAATAATTGTTGTTGTAACCGGGAACTAAGGAAACGGAAGCTTCGTTTCAGATATTGTTCAGACACGGAAGTACCGTGTCAGCCATATTTTGTATGTGTGAATAAAATTCAGGAGTATCGCTTCTACAGACAGAAGTCACCAGACTAAACCACGTTGTCGATGTTATTAGAGACCCCCTTAGCAAGTTATGATAATAATAATAATAATAATAATAATAATAATAATAATAATAATAATAATAATAATAATACCCAAACGATAATAACCCCAATGAAGAGTTGATCCAACGAGAAGAAGAAAAATACTAGAATGGGAAAATATAAACAAGAATTACGTTAGGCAAACTCTAACGAAATCCCAAAACTGAAATCCCCAGAAAATGACAAGGTAGATCTATTATCTGTCATCAATCCATAAAACCCTTATCAATGCGTATTAGTAACCCAAATTAAATCCTAGAATAGATCACGGGAGGTATTACATATCTCCTTCTAGAAACGGGTGAAACAGATTATCTGAAAAATTAGTCTGAAATGTCTGTCAACCACGTATAAATTGATCCCATTTGTCCTAACGAACTGTACTTACTCTTTTCTCGAAGAAAACAACATTCTTCCCTTGAAATGAAGGGATGCAGGAAAGGTGCATATGATTGCAATGATTAACTATTGATTAACAAAATGATCCTGAAAAAATTGCAGGAAAAGTGTTAGAGCATGGATAGATTACCGTAAAGCCTTTGATAGAGTGCCAATAATAAAAAAAAAAACTATCAAAATACAAGGACCTTGAAATCGAAATCTCAGAAATATGACGCAGGAGGACATCACCAACTCCGGTTGTGGGCGGAGCTGTCGGACTGATTGGAAAATGATTCCAGTAGACTCTTTAAAGGGATTCCTGATCAGCCATGCCTTAAAGAAATACAAAAAGATTGTACTCACAAAATACATCCCACGCCTTACGAAGGGCTTTATCTATGTAAAATATGTATCTTTGGTGTTTTTTTTTTCTCCTCAAAAAATGTTTAGTTGGAAATGTCATGATGCCAATTTTGACTTTACGTCTTTGCTTGGGATCCGGAAAAAATGAATATGCACTAGAAATCAAAGAAAATTATAATAATAATAATAATAATAATAATAATAATAATAATAATAATAATAATAATAATGATGATGATGATGATTATGATTAGAAAATGAAATCAAAGCAAAAGGCAAAATGTAATTTAAAATGGTATAAAATTTATGATTCCTTACATTATGATAGGATGGCACAAGTGTCATTCCACCAATGTTCTACTTTCCGACGCCAACTGCGTTATCAAGTTTTATAAGGTAGACCAAATACAAAATATTGTTCTCACGGGTACAGACCACACACCTTATGAAGGGCTTTATCTATGCAAAATATGTGTGTGTGTGTAATTTTTTTTTTAATTCGTCAGTGGAAAGTGTCATGATGCCATTTCTAACTTTAGGTCTCTGGGCGGGACCCGGAAAGAAATGAGTACACATCGGAAATCAAAGGAAATAAAAGAATAATAATAAAATTGTACTCACGAATGCAGCTCACACATTACGAAGACCATTATATATGCAAAATGTGTGTGATCTTATTTGTTCTTTATAAAAAATCATTAGTCTAAAGAAAATGTCATAAAGCTATTTCTGACATTAGGAATCCGAAAGAAAATGTGTATACAACAGAAGCCGAATGAAATAATAATAATAATAATAATAATAATAATAATAATAATAATGTTTTTTTATCAGTGGAAAGTGTCATGATGCCATCTCTAACCTTAGGTCCCTGGGCGGGACCCGGAAAGAAAAGTGTAAACGCCAGAAATCAAAGGAAAAAAAAGTAGTAGTAATAATAATAATAATAATAATAATAATAATAATAATAATAATAATAAATAAGGAGAAACAATGACTTACAGGATGAATGAATAAGGGGATACGATAAAAAGCAAGAGAAATTAAGATGACTGAAATTCAAGTTAGAAATAAACAAAAACTAGCAAGCAAAACTCGAGCGATAATTAATTCAATTTGATTCGATTTTTTCTTTCATTAGTAAATTTACAGACTCTTGAATTAATTAATTCATAAAGTAACGGCAAAATATCTACTTAGTAGATAATCCGAGCTTTCAGATTGCTTGCTGGGAGATCATAATGGAAACAAAGACTGATTAATAAGAAGGTATATCTGTCTGTACCGTCTGAGAATCTACGCCGAGGGATTTGACACGATCTTCGTGATGTCTGCGGTACGTAACGGAACTTCTTTGCCTATGGCTGTCATTCGTCACTACATTGATTCAGGTCTGCATGTTCCGCAGAATACTATCACCCTCACTCACACTCTCTCCCTCTTTCTCTCTCTCTCTCTCTATGTTAGTCAGGCTTCTATCTATCTATCTATCTATCTATCTCCTAACGTATAGATATCTATGTAAATGAGAGCATAAAAACATGAATATGAATATATATATATATATATATATATATATATATATATATATATAGTTATATATTTAGGCAGCAATCCTTCATTTATGCATGTTTCATTAAAAACGACAGAAATGGTACTACGGTTAAGCTTTTTATTTAATTTTTCTTGTGTTCGAACAAGAGCTTTCTTTTCTGGACAAAGGGTGTGTAAGACCTGTCCAAATGTTTTAAATTTCCGAGGGCTTTCGGCTATACCTTTAGCCAATATCAAGGATGATTCGATTTTTCAGAGTAATTGAGTGTTTGCGTTCTGTGTATGTCTTAGTGTGTGGTAGGGATGTTTTTAATTTCCGAATACGGTTAGCATATTGTGGCTTTGTTCGTAGTTAATATTGTTAAGAGTTGGCTTTTTCTCTTTTATTATTAAAGCTACTATTATTTTTAGTCTTTTTTGCAGGTGGATGCAGTTAATATATTTGTGTATTCTACTAGTATATATATATATATATATATATATATATATATATATATGGCAATAGAAAAAAAAAATTGTATTTTGCTTTGATAAAGTCCACATTGGACGAAACGTGTCAGCAATTACTAGTTTTCCTATTGTCATTTTTATTCATAAATATTGTCTTCTCTACTGGTTAAATCGGAGGAATTTTCATATATATATATATATATATATATATATATATATATATATATATATATATATGATAAAGGAAAGAAACCGTTGGTATATGATCCAAGTGGATTCCATAATATAGTTCTTACTTAATTAGCTACCATATTTCCATAATATAGTTTTACTTTAATTAGCTACCAAAGATCACTCCACTAACTCTTCAAATGTCGTCAGGAAAACCAAGAATAAATTCTAATTTCCATATTGAATGATTCACCTCTGAAACGTTTCAATCCTATATCAATTATAATTTATAAGCTTTCTCCTACTGGATTATCTCCTTAACTCTCTTTCTGTTAATCCTTTGCATGCTTTTATCTATATAATTTAAATTTATTTTTAGAATCATTTTATACTCTCCTTAATTTTTAAATTAGAAATTCATTTTTATATAACCTTAAATTGGTGTCATAAAGTTAATATTCGTTTGTTTTTTCTTAAATAAAATTTATTTCCTTTAAGACAGATATTTTCCACCATTACCTGACACCTGACTTGTGCCTTTCGTCTGACTGAAACATTGAAATGTATAGCTATATATTATTTTCAGTAAGTTGGGTTTGGATTGATTTGTTAGGTTTCACAGTTAAATTCTACTCTCCTGTCTCACCTAACTTTATAGACAAGAACCCATTCAACACCGGTGTTGATAAGACAGACGACCGATATCATCGTGTACCAAAATAAGTTAATCCTCATATGAGCTAATTTGCGATTTATTTGTTTATTATTATTATTATTATTATTATTATTATTATATATATATATATATATATATATATATATATATATATATATATATATATATATATATATATATATATATATATATGTATGTATGTATGTATGTATGTATGTAAGTATATGCATCTAACCTACACGGCTAAGAAACGCCATGCCGCGAATTCTCCGATCACTACACACATAACATGTTCAAGTCTACGGTTAATCGTTGTCGTCTCCACATAACCGCATAAACTGTGCCGCTTGCTCTGAGGGGTTCATGGGTTTTATACAGGCTGAATATCATTCTAAAAAATATGTATTTTTGGATGAATAAAAAGAGCAATGTGATTATATATTTACATGAAAGATGTTGTTTATTTGCGGACACTTACACACTTATGTTGATATGCAAGCATAGATACATACGCATGTGAATATATTAGGTTGGTGCAAAAATAATGTCGTTTTCTCACATAGTAACATATGTGATAAAACGACATTATTTTTGCACCAACCTAATAGATAGGAACATGATTTAGAAATTCACACACACACACAGATATATATATATATATATATATATATATATATATATATATATATATATATATATATATATATATATATATATATATATATATATATATATATTAGCAGGCTTCGCAAAGTCAGATATATTCACTACTCAAAATCTTTGAAAAAAAAAATTTAAATGAACATTTCCTTCAGGAATTGGCTTATTATATTTATGGAACGTTTTAAAAGTAGATGGTAACTTGTTGAAGGCCAATTAAAATGGAAATTTCAACCAATTTTCTCGCTTTTAAAGACGATATTCCTAAACAGAACTATTTATGATATGAAAATCAAAACAATCCTCATATAAAGCAAAAGTAATGAAATAAACTTTTTTTTTAAAACTCAATGTGCAAATTACTTAAATTTTCCTAGAAGTTGATTATATATAATATAGATATTGAGCTGCGTTTGGATAAATTGCTATAAATTCAACCTCGGGGCACCTCGAGGTGGTGTAATAGTTAGCAAGCTTGTCTCGCTAAAGCAATTACGAATGAGTAGTGAGTTCGATCCTCACTGGGTGTTCCTTACTTTCGGCCTTGTGTCACATCCAAGCTACGCTTGGAAAGTCACTATAAAGTTAACCTGGCTTATGAAGGAGGCTATCCCACAGACGAGGCTTTGCCGGAGGGTAGAGTCTCGTCTCGGGAAGCTGACTCCTTTTTTTACGTGGTCTATGGGGAATTTTTGCCCGAGTCTACGGGCTCGGATACCCCACTTTAAACTTGTCCTTGTGTCACATCTTGCTGCATTGGGCTGCGGGTAGATAATTATAAAGTCAACCAGGGGCTTTTTTTAAATTGTGGGGTGCGTTTGGTAGGTTCCCCACTACCCACCTGAGAGGATGCGATATTATGGTGTATGGAGGATTGATTGGTGATGGGCGAGATTTTGTCGTGAATGTGCAAATTGTAACGAATGAATGGGTCGTGAATCGGATTAGCTAGGTATAAGATAGTTAGTGAAGTCCAGTCTTAACCCCTCCTTTTTCCCTTGTGACATATTTGTATTTGATATAAAATAAATATCGTCAACCTTTTTAATTTCAGAATTCGTGGGAGAACTGAGCTCCAGTTTTGCATTTATTCATATTGGTTCTATAATATAGGTTTTACATAATTAGTCATTATGTTTCTATAACTCTTCAAATGTTGAATGTATAACTAATTCTAATTTTTATTTTTCCATCTTTACATTATATTAATCCTGAATCTGACCTCGACGAAGATCGTTCTCTGCGCTTAACATTTCTAGGGCTTTTGGTTGCGCTATTGCTTGGACACACACACACACACTTAGACACACATATACTGTACTTTATATCTATCTATCTATCTATCTATCTATCTATCTATTTATATATATATATATATATATATATATATATATATATATATATATATATATATATATATATATCCAGACGACTTACGTTACACCTATCCGATCACAGTTCCATCAAAACTCATTTAGAGACACATACAAACCTACCAAACTCCATCCAAAACAAACTACTAGAAAATGCTAGCATAATGACCTCACATACATCTAGAAAAAAACGATTAAAATTATGGATGCCCAAATAATAAAAAAGAAAAAGACAATCGGTTATTAGAGACTATGAAGGTTAATTGTTTTAATTATTTTACAATTGATGCAATTAATAGCGTTATGTTTATTTTTACGTGCACTATTATTATGATTATTATTATTATTATTATTATTATTATTATTATTATTATTATCAATTTTTTTAGAGGTATTATTAAGTTTATTAAGATACTTTGATCAACAAATTAAAATGTATCACATATAAAATGTATATATATATATATATATATATATATATATATGTATGTATGTATATATATATGTGTGTGTGTGTGTGCATTTATGTATGTATATCTTAATTGTTGTGTGTAGACAAATACTTATATTTACATACTTTATATCATTGATATGCGTGTGCGACTAGGTAATGCCCGTAATCGATTATAATGAGAAAAGTTATTTAAAATCTAATCTAATAAAGTGTTCAAGGTGGCGCCTTTCCTTCGCTGTAGGACACGCAGACTGTAGCTTGCCACCTCGTGACCGACACCAGCAATACTTTGACGTCTTTGTAAGGAGAAGAAAAAAAACCCTGGAAGTTCACGGCTAAAAATAAAAGTAAATATGAAAACAGTTGTTGAGGAACGGAAAGAAGAACGAAAGAATGTGATTTTGAGGGAGGGTCTGTGAATGTAACAGCCACGTTCTTCTCTGTCGTCTGCTTTGTTGAATTGCTGTGTGTCATATGACTTACGTCAGAATCTAAATGTACGACAACAATATGTCACAAAAATAAAGCAAAAATGACTAACTTAGTCACGATGAAATTGAAAAATCTTTGCACAAAAGAGAAAAAGAAAAACATAGTGGCAGGCCATGGGAAAGAAAGGATGAAAGTAAAAAAATGTTGGTAAATATTTCGGATAGATAGACAAATAGATAGATAGATTGATAGATAGGTGACGATTTCAGATGAGGAAATACAGGCTGGGTTTATAAGTAAAAAAGTATTAAGTCAATTAACTTTTTTTTAGATGTAAAATATAATTAAATATAAAAGGTGAGCACGCTGGGAAGACGTGAAAATTCTGGAAATCTTGAAAAAATATGCGAAATTTAAAAGTTTCTAATAGAAGCAATTTGTAAGTTTGAGATATTCTTCAATAAAAATGCTGTTGGCATAACTAACCGAGGATTAAGAAACTAATAAATAATGGAAAATTATAACTTTTGCATTGAAGTGGCATGAAGCGTAGACATTCTAGAAAGAAAAAAAAATAGAATTTTATTAACAAGAAAAAAAAAAAAAAAAAAAAAAAAGAAATTTGTCTTCGTTCCAAAATTGCGGCGTACAAGTCCAGTCTTCAAGCTTAAAATATGTTTCCAAAACTAGGGGTCAACTTATATGACGGGTGTGAAATGCAAACCTTTACCATAGATTTTTAAACAATCGGACAGTATTCTTAACAAATACTGGACATAACTTACCCTACATCCAGCATTAAAATGTGTATCTGATGAACATATTTGGCATATTAACAGAGAAATTCATATGAAATAATAAAATAACAAAACAAATTCCGTAATCAACGTTAGAGCGCACACCAACTGATACACAACGAGTCATCTTTTAACCCAGGTGGCCATTCATACAATTATGTATAGTATGCGTATTATTTGAGCAATTTAATGATCGTAATGACAGTTTAACATTAATGGTATTTAGAATATATAGAATTGAGGAGTTCGACCTATACGGCAGGTGTAGGATTAACTCAGAACTTCGAGCTAAATATCTTGAGTTCGAATTATACCCCAGGTCGAATTGTACGTCGTAATTAACGGTATTTAATTTTGATATGTGTTTTTTTTTTTTTTTTTTTTTTTTTACTTATATGATCTTATGTTACTAACACCTGATAAGAATGTGATACCCACTTTCTCTGTCAAATTGACAAATTTTTCGCTCTGTTAGCTGGGGTTAGAAAAGGCTAATATACACTGCAGTGGAGAAGACTACCTATCCAAAAAGGGGACCAAATTCGAGGTGGATATTTGCAATTTTTAACCAACCAATATCTTCCTTTCGTGATCGTAGGTATATCTGACTGATGTTTGCTTATCTATTAATTATAAGTGATTTTTTTTTTGTACTATAACATTTATGTTCGATATTAACCGATTAATGTCCGTTGTAAAATCCGGTATGGATTTTTCTTCTTTTTTTTTAAAGCGTTTCACCCCAAGCAAGGCGGGAAGCAACTAGGACGCAAGGGATTACAGAAAATTTGGAGCAAGATCAGATAGGAGTGAAAGAAGAAAGGATGAGGAGAAGGGCAGTGGATAGATCAAGGCAACTGGAGATGTCGATTGACATTTCATTTGAATAGCTGGAGATTATAGCTCTCAGGAAAACTGGAATAGGGAAGGGAGTTCCACAAGCGAGAGGTGCGAGACATGAAGCTATTGGAGTAGAAGAGACGGCTACATTTAGGAGTTTCGACAGTGAAGGGGTGAGAGCGGGATGCCAGCCTCGTAGGGCGCTTGAACTCATGAAGTCTGGGAACCAGCGAATGCAGCTCCTCGGAGCAATTACCATGAAAGTATTTGTAAAACAGACAGAGAGAGGCGACGGCGCGTCTGTGAGAGAGCGACTGTAGAAGAGATGCCCGATCAGGGCCAATTATATTGCATATTCGCCTCTGGAGCCTATCAAGAACCCCGAGACAAACAGAAGGGGCACCAGATAATATATGGCAGCAATACTCCATGCAAGAGCGAATTGTTGATTTGTTTAGATCTGGAGGATCGATTCCGGGGAGAAAAATTTCCTGGCGCGGCACAGGTAGCCTACTTTCCTTGCGGTGGATGAAGCAATTATAAAAAAAAAAATAAATAAATTAATAACCTATTAAAAATAGGTTATTAAGACACGATACTAATTATAGATTTATTCGGGAATCCGGAATTAATTATAGGTTAATAAAAAATGTGGTATTAATTATAGTTTAATCTTTCAAAAAATCAGGTATTAATTATAGGCTTATGATATATATATATATATATATATATATGACAGAACTATTAAACAAAAGACTATTATATATTTTTAAATTCAGTAATAATTCTTTATCAGTGTGTTATGTCCATGCAGTATGCTTGCGATCATGGCTCTACGCATTTTCATTGTAGCTATTAGTGAATTTTCTTTTAGCTATCTCTTCAAATTCTTGTCTGCCAACCGTTTACAAAAGTTCGTTAGGTAGGTTCTGCGCTATTTTCCTACGTCCCTCTTGCCTTCAGTATGACCTGTGAATATAAAATATTATAATATCGAGGCATATAATAAATCATCTGATTTTGGTGTCGCATTTTCTATCCATTACATACCCTTTTCTTTCTTACTAACGAGATTTTCATATTTCTTAATATTTTGCTTAGCTTTTGTTAGGCATCTATTGCTATTTCAATGCACTTTCGAGTTTCTGTAGATTTATTTAAAAAAAACATGTACTCATTATACTACCTATAAATACTAATTATAGGTATATTAAAAAACGCTATTAATTATAGTTTTCTACGTATGATTAATGGGGTGATGAGGTGTTAATTACTTAAATAACCGAACAAATTTTGATAAGAGTTAATCGTACCAAGCATTTAATTAGATTTCTCTATTTTCAGTATAAATGATTTGAGTCCACAAAACGCTTTAGTACTTGTAATTTTGAATGGCAAGGTTCATAAAATGTCGTCAGGCTTGAGGCAGTG
Source organism: Acanthosepion lycidas (assembly GCA_963932145.1). NCBI lineage: Eukaryota > Metazoa > Mollusca > Cephalopoda > Sepiida > Sepiidae > Acanthosepion > Acanthosepion lycidas. The sequence continues at coordinate 38,808,733 of OZ010585.1, read as the reverse complement.
ACTAAATTATTTCACTTTTTCGTGATAAAAACACAATACTCTTCACTTTTGCTTCAAACGAATCTAAGTCTATAAAATCTGATCAAAAGTCAAAAAAGGACAAAAATTATCAGCAAAATAACATAAAAGTCAGTTTGAATTAATTACAGAATCTGCTGAAAAGAACATAACTCAGAATATATTCGCATATTTCATCCAAGTCTGGTAAAAGGCCGTTTTTTTTTTGAATCCAACAGAAAAAAAACTGTTAGAAAATGTAATAACATCAATAAATAAAATAATAATACTAAATAATACTATCTGTCTATATTTCTGAGATGAGGTATTATGTACACTATTTACTTTATTCAGACTATTGTCCTAATCTTTGTCACCATGTTTATCACAACGTTTCGGCTGTTGTACGCTCCGGCCTTCTTCAGTTGGTTGGAATGTCGAACTGAATCCTTTATTTTGCTCACTGCAGTAGACTGTTCTAGTTCCACGTGCCATGTCTAATGGATGTCAGTTATCAGTTATCTCCTGTTAATTCCCCTCTCCAAGTTCTCCACCGCCTTAATCAGGTATTGAACTCACACTCTTTGACAGGACCCAAAGAGTGTGGTAGGGTATGTCGAGCAGATTACATTTTTTTTTAAATATATAGACAATTTGAAAGATGAGAGTGAAAGAGAGAAGAACGATAAAAAGAGGATGAGTAAGAAAAGGTTAGAAAAAAGTGGTGGGGGGAGAAGAAAGAGGAAATAGAGAATAATTAGAGAAAAACAGAATAAGAATTGGGAGAAATGAGAAGAGAAGGAATAGCTAAGGGAGACTAAAAGGGAAAATGACAAAGAATAAAGATTAGAGAATAGGGAAAGAGAAGAAGCTGCAGATTAGATTGGAGAACAACAGATATAGAAAGATTAATAGGAGAAACAGCGAAAAAGAATCAAGGAAAAAAGTGGGGAGGGGTAGAATAACAAGGCAGGAAATGAAAAGATTTGAAGATATCATCATCATCGTTAAGATGAACTAAGGGTAGAAGAAACTGACCACCTCTTCTAGACTGATCTGTTGGCGTTTGCTCTCAGGAGTTCTATTATAGTCATGTCTGATCTCTGTTGTTTCTAGACAGTAACTGAATTGTCGTCTACGCTTGTGCCCCTATTCAGCAATGTCTTGAAGGATGATCTTACAGAGGATATCATGCCCTGTGATGCGGCCAAACTATGCCATCTTCTGAAAGCTTAATAGTGGCGTAGAAAGATTCCTGTCGGCTCAAGTGGCTTTCGACCTTACTCCGTACTTAATCGTTGGTTTTGCGCTTCCAGTAGGTGATGCTCAGGAGCTCTCTGAGGCTTTTTTCTCTAACGCCTGGGTCCTTTTTCCGGTCTCAGCCAGGAGTTTCCAGGTCTCACACCGGTTTTGGAACATAGACACGACCAGCAATTTCTAGAACTTGAACTTGGTCTGAAAACTGATGTTGCTCTTCCATATACTTTTGTTTGATTCGCTGCGGTGGGTGTGGCGGTGGGTGCGGATTTCTGCGTCGCAGGTTCTAGCTTTTCACAAGGCTAATCGCATGTATTTGAAGATGAACGTTTATTCCTATGGTTCTCCGTTCACGGTGAAAATGGTAGTGGGGTTGCGTGTACTAATCGTCATTACTTTGGATTTCTCTGTGCTGCGTTTTTCTTTTCCATTTTCAACTAGTTTGTTGGCCAGGTGTTTCAGCTCAACTTTACTATCAGCCATAAAGTCAATAGGAAATATTAGGTTGGTGCAAAAAATAATGTCGTTTTCTCACATAGTAACATATGTGAGAAAACGACATTATTTTTGCCCCAACCTAATAGCTTAAAAGGTTAATTTGCAGTGTAACACCAACACTTAGTTCGCATTAAAAATTTCCAAAATACTTACATTTATGTGTAATTGTGTTTGCTCCATTCGAATATGGCTTGATAAATTTGATAAAATCAACAGTTTTGGAGTTATCGGCAGTGAAAATTCGGATTAATTCGCGTCGTTGGCAGCAGCCATTACTCACGTTGTTTGCATATATTCGCGGCAGAAAGCAAAACGCGGAAGATCACGGAAATCTAAGCTCAGAACTGATCTTTTTTTTCTAAATTTGTCTCAATTACTGCGCATGAGAACTATTTACATAGACACCCTCAGTTTGCGCAATGATACCCACATTGATAGCTATTCTGCAAACCGACTAAAAATGAAAATGAAAAAGAGGAATTATTAAAGGGTAATAAAAAGAATGAAGAGAGGGAGAATAAAAATTAAAAGAGATAGAGAGTGAGAGAGAGAGAGAGAGAGTGAGTGAAGAAAAGCATTATAGTAGAAGAAATGAGACACGAAGTGGGTGCTGAAATGTTCGCATCCCGGTCAATGTTGTAAAACTTGACAAGATGTCCAAAACATTGGGGAGGGGGGTGCTTATTTTTTGCCCAAGAAATTTTAGTACCCTTGTTATCTTTCTACCACTCTATTTAGCTAGTAATAAATAAAATTAAGTGTTTGTTTATTTTATCCCAGTTCTGAGTTCCCAAAGCTATCGAACCCAGTCTATCCTGCTACTCAAGCGGGGAGAGAAGAGATGGATTCATACCTTTCCCAAATATATTTGCCCGTAAGTGATTGCAACGAACCCTTCTGATATTCGATCTCGGCTCCCCAATTTTTAATTCCGTGCCGTTATCCATTACACAGCTTACATATAAAATAACATAATTTAATACTACTTTAATAATATAAATAATAGTGCTTGATAATAATAATAATAATAATAATTATTATTATTATTATTATTATTATTATTATTATTATTATTATTATTCGAAGTTAATAGGGGCAATAAAATGAAGGCTATCAATATCTTAGCTATAACATTAGTAACATACTGTTTCAACATTATTAAATGAAAGCTGAATGACATTAAAACATTGGGCGCCAAGACTAGAAAAATGCTTACCCAAATGAGGATGCGCCACCCGAAAATAACATCTAGGCCAAACGAGTAAAACAGAAAGCAAAAAAACTTAGCCAAATAAAATTACAAAAAAAAACAAACAAAAAACAAACTAGGAGGACAAGGTGTTGCATGGCAAATAACTAAAAAGAACAAAAGAAGCAGATGTGGACCAAAAGAAAACACATCAGTTGCTGAGGAGCACCGGGTTGAAAGCTGAGACAGAAGGCCTAATAATTGCAGCTCGAGACCAAAGCCTCGCATTTAGATTCCATCACTATCACATAGTAAAGGATGGAATTAACCCGGAAAGCAAGATCTGCGGAAAATATGATGAAACTGTCAACCATATTATCACAGGGTGTCCGGAACTGGCAAAAAATTAGTAGACCCAAAGCCATAACAAGGCAGCAACATATGTGCACTGGAAGATATGCAAGGAGCACAAAATCGAAACCACTGGGAGTTGGTATGAGCAACATCCAGCACATTTACCTAAAATAATGATTTAACTATCTTCTAGAACGTGTCACTTCAAGCTGATAGGTAAATAAAAGACAAAAGACCTGATATTATCATAAAAGACAAGAAATTCAGGAACTGTATGGTTATTGATATAGTAATACCATCTGAGAGATATATCTCCATGTAAGTTATCGAGAAATTTTTCAAATACAAGGACCTGGAGATCGTGATTAACAGGATGTGGGGAATAACGACTGTACCAATAATAATCGGTGTGACGTCGTCCCCTGGTCGCAGCGCCAACCGTGACGTTCTATCCTAGTCTACCACGGCACCAACTGTGACGTCCCTAAACAGCACCAATTGTGACGTCCTCGCCGCAGCGCCAGCCGTTCGCTCATCGCTGCTCCGTTCGGGTGTCGCTGCTCCAAATGTCACGTTCTAACCTTTTGGTGATTCGGGTGGGAATCTGGTTAGATTTGATATCAGCCTCGTCGTTCCCAACTCGCTTCCAACGCCTGGTTACCAAGGTAACTGCACTGATCCCCCAGTCCGCCTACCCACGTTGTGAATTGATCTTAGGCAGACGAGATCAAACAGTAGTTGGGGCCGTACTGCAAACCGAGTTCAACGGGGGTGATACCACACAAATATGCATAAAAGACAATAAAATGAAAACTCAAAAGTTCAAAGTATCAAAGAAAAAGATAACAAACGTTATGTCTAGTTGTTCGATACATAGGACTGCATCTATCTCCCGACCCGTTCTATGGATTGTGACACGTCGTTTTCCGCTAGGCAAGTTTAAACACTTCAAGTTGTCTGCTCTCTAAGAAATTGGTGTTTCGGTGGGTCTTTGGACGAAAGTAAAAAAAAAACTTATTTCGGTGATCTGGATCTAAGTCGCTCTTCAAAATAATTGTTCTTGGGTTGAAGAGAGGTCCGGAATGTGGGTGAATCTTGGTCAATATCTGCGAGGCTTGCTTCAACTGGAGACTGAGTCTGGGAACTGCTGGGACTCAACTCAACTCTGCTCGTTGTGGCTTCGCTTATATGGGCGCCGACCAAAACCGGGGTGAGTTTGTCGGCGCCGGGGGGGTTCCTCGATAATTCTAAATACATATCCACCTCTCTGGTTAGGAATTCCCACCTTTTTCCATTTTTGGGAACCTTTCCTCACTCCCACCTTCTCATCATACTTCAGAGGGGCGTGAACTGCCCTCCCCACATCTTCGTAGCAACCTCTCTTACTAATCCTCCAGATGGGCTGCAACAGCCTCCCTCGTGCGTCACGTGATCACCACAAGACCAATGATGTCTCAGTCGGGCGTGGACGAATCCGCGCCTTTGTTTCAGGAAGAAAAAAAAAATCTTGCTTAACTAAAAAAAAAATTATCTCTTCGCTTTCCCTTTTCTTCCTCTTAATCACCGTTATCATTTCTCTGGCCGCGAACAGGACAATATGACAATGGCGGTCATAACTCTTGTTCTACACGTGGTTTACGTCAGGTGTTTTATCGCTAATTATCAGAATGGGTGGTCTTCCTAACACGGTCTCAAAAAGAAACATCTCCAAAATTTCAGTCAGTCTGTCGCCTCGAAGAAAGAAAAAAAAAAACACTTCTAGGTTCCCATTCATTTTCCTTCGGTACATATTTCTGATAACATAATTTTATTATCGCAGGCCAAGGATGTTCCGTCGAAGGAAAATCGGACAACGGACACTCGTAGGTGGTCCTTAATTTTTCATATCTGTCCAAAGTCCCTTTAGTTGCCTGTTTTTCGTCACTTATAAAATAACATTTTCATTTGAATTTTTTTTTTTTTTTTTTTTGGCCAGCCGGTCTGTAGTTGATAATAAGATGTCTTCCCGTACCAATAGTTTGTTTTCATATCCTTAGATAACACAGCCGATGCCAAAACATATCTGATTCTTTCTTTATTTCCCTTTCTTTTTACTCAGAATTTCCCTGTCATTGTAATGACACTCTTTCGCCATTTGTTACTTATCAAAATATCATTTTATCCATTGTCTCTTAGCCGTGTGTGTGTTCTTGCTTATCACCCACGATTCGGTCCTTAGCCTCTCCTTTTCCTCTTTTCTTTCTTTTCCCTTTCTGCCTCGTTAAATGGTGCCACATCGGAACACTGGGCCTCGTGAGTAAAGGAATGGCCTATTTTATTAACAGCATCCCAGAAAAAAAGTAAAAGTTACCCAGAATATCGCCCTACCAAAAGCATCTCATATACTAAGGACAGTGTTATCAGTTAATTTACAATTCTCCCAGAGGGCCTAACGACCATTGTTTGGATCCGGCTCTACAGGATACAATGCAGGAAACATATACAGAAATAATAATAATAATAATAATAATAATAATAATAATAATAATAATAATAATAATGTGTGTGATGTGAATGAAAGAGTAGTTGGTAGCAAGTGGAGATTTGATAAGAAAGATATAAAACAACTGAACTTTAAGTCTAGTGTTGCGGGAAGCATTCAACTAGGCGTCTGTTTAACAAAGTAGCGGCTATTGGGGGAAAAAAGCCGCCTGAGTGGATTTGTGCTCTAAATGATGATGTGCTGGTTATTCGACTGGGAAATATAACGATATAATAGGCGAGCCGTCTGAGCTGATCACGGTGCTTGCGAGGTGCCGGAAATTGAACGAAATAATTTAATTCTGCTGGCACTTTTATTTGGGGCAAACAGCTTGTAATGAAGGTGATCTAATAAATAGTTGATTTGTTTTAAAGTTAGGTGTAATTTAATAGTAGGAGATAGGTTTGCCTATCGTCCGGTTCACACTCTTCCATATGTTTAGAACAGGAGTAGAAGATTCCATGTTTAGGATTGGGTTTTCTGGCTGCTTCTAAAGTATTCTCATTCTAAGTAGACTCATTGAATCTTAGTGGCTTTCTCGCCTTGCTTAGTGTGAATTGATTAAAAAAGTGATTGGTCGACCTTATCCGCTATAGCAGACATAGTTACATTGTTACAAGGCGTTACTATTTGTTTATAGCGGTAGTTAACATATTATTAAGTAGCAACAGGAGCTAAAGAGGAAGGAAGGATTAGCCGAGATATAATCGGCTTTTAAAATCCATTCCTATCACACGGAACGGATGGCAATTGAAGAAAAATGTAGGCGTAGGTGAATGAAGAATTGTCCAAGAAGTGGGAGAAAAGGCATTCACCAGTTAGAAGACAAACATGCTTGTTTCTTCTCAACCTATTTTGCGATTTATATTTTCATATTTATCTACCTGTCTATTAGCAAGTATATTTCCATACTTACTGGCTTGCCTAACTATTAATCCCATACCAACTTAATGTGGGTAAATGACAAAAAAAAAAAATCATTCACGCTGCATGCTTTCCCTCTCTCTCACTGTATATATATATATATATATACCTACATGTATAGGCCAATATAACTTTATATAACTATATATATATATATATATATATATATATATATATATATATATATATTGTGGAGACTGTAGGATTTCAATTGTTTGTTTTTTATTCTATCACCCCATGCAAGCCAGTAAAGCCACAAGGACACAAAGAGTTATTGAGTGTGTAAGATCCAGAAAAAAAATATACACGTTAGGAAGCGAGAAGAATAGACGAGTAACTAGGACAGAAGTTAGCGATTGGCATTGAATTTAAATTTTTTTAGATCAAAGTTGGAAAGCATGAAATGAAACCAGAATAGAGTTCCAAACCAAGAAGTGTGAGAAAATAAACTGTTTGCATAAAACCTCTGTTTACACGTAGCCAGTTCAACTGTGAATTGATGAAAGCCTCTTGCCAATATAGTTTGCGCTTAAATCCTTAAATACGTACCATAGCGAAGAGATCATCCGAACAATTACCATGAAAGTGTTGATAGAAAAGGCAGAGGGAAGCTACATTACAGGGGTAGGAAAGTGACTGAAGCCGTGACGATAGTTCAAAACCAATAATATAGTTTTTTTTTTCCTTTGGATTTCATCAAGAATTTCTAAATAAACGGTAGGAGAATTGTTCCGGATATGGCAGCAATATTCAAATCATGGACGAATGGTAGAGTTATAAATACTCAAGATAGACTCTTGAGGGAAAAATTTCTCGCAAGATACATTGAACCGACTTTCTTAGCAGAAGACCTAGCAATGGAATCGATAAATTCTTTAAACTTCATATCAGTAGCGAATGTTTAATCAAGAAAGCGCAGAGAGTAACTCTCTTGGTGGTTATACTGTTGGGGGTCGGGAAGATACTTTCAAGTGATTAAAATAGTTACCAAGCTTGACAAATACTCGGTATTAACATTAACATTCTGTCGTTTATAATGGGTAATACAAAGCTTTTTTAAAACTGATTTTCTACATGAACAGTATGACAAGGGACGATATAGAAAAGACGGCTGTAACGACGTTATTTGAACTTGTTGAATGTTTTTGCAGGATTTTTGTTTTTAGCATACCTATGAACGATAATAGGCATATCCTCATTAACATAAAGTAAATAGTAAATACTGTATGTTGATCTGCAGTTAGATGTTCGAGTCCACCTGTGCTGGTCAAAGACAGTGCCTCCGGGCAGAGAGGATCCCTAGACGAGGCTATGTCGAAGGGTAATGTTTTGTCTCGGGAAGCAGCTACCTGACTCCGTTTTATACGGGGTTTAAGAGGAAGTTTTGGCCTAACCTAAGGGCTAGGATACCCCACATTAAATTTCACCCTGTTGCCACATCTGATCGCGTGGCGCGGTTAGTAGATATCCTACAGTTGGGAGATTCGTCTCCAGCTGTGCTGGTCAAACTTTCTGCCTCCAGACAGAGAGGATCCCCAGACGTGACTATGTCGAAGGACAGAGACTCGTCTCGGGAAACAGCTACGCGACCATGTTTTAGAAGGGGTCTACGGGGAATTTTTGGCCAAGCCTACGGGCTCGGATACCCCACATTAACTTCGGCCTTTGCCACATCTGATCGCGTTGGGCGGTTTGTAGATGTCCTGCAGTTGGAGATACATAGTGGAATTCACTTGACTCACTTCTAGCAGTTGACTACTACTTTTACGCGCCGCTGCCGAATCTTATATGTTTTGTTCTTGTTCTAAGTATTATCGTTCATTACCAATCTTCGTTTGATTATTCTATTCAATAACTTTCCGTAGGATACAACAGAATCGATGACAGCATAAAAGTTGTTAGTGAATTTTCCATTATTATTTTTGCTGGAGTATTCGATTCCTTCAAAAAATCTGTTGTGCAATCTCTTTTTACACCAAATATAATAAAGGTTCTCTATTTGTTTCAACAATTCTTTTGCATGTCCTCAGCATGTTCCGAAAGGGAATTTGAAATAATTTCGAAGAATTTTTCCTAGAAAAACAGCGGAACATGCTGATGAAGATATGCAAAGAATTGTTGAAACAAATTATTAAATTTGATGCAAAAGAAATTGCGCAACATATGTTTTGAACAGATCGAATACTTCAGCAAAGATAATTAACATTAGACGAAAATTTAGAAAGGATTCCATTACCCTAGACTGTTACAAACTATCGGAGAGTGGTAAGCTATAATTTGCTATCTAAGAAGCTCAGCTTAGTTTGACGCAAGGCTAAGACAATTCCTTTTGAAACCATCCTGAGGTGGTTTTCGAATTATTTCCGATCGATGTTTTGTTGGAACATGAACAGAAGAATAATTTGAATAGGAAAGATATTTTTCCAAAAAATAGGGCGGATAATTTGGCGAATGCACTTCTTCCTCAATCCTGATAAGTTCCCCGGTGTCTTCCGTTCAAAGGTTTCATCAAATGAACCGGCCTGGGTATGACGATAAACTGCATCCGCGTCCAGGGTAAGACGATAAAGTATATCCGACAGCAAGGCATTTGATTAGGAGGTGTTGAGGAGTGAGAAACCAACTCTTAATTGCTGGGGTTCCTAGGTCCACCCTGACCCGGCGTGGTAGCACCTGTCAGGGTCTCAGCTATGGGCAAATATGCAACCCCACAAAAGGGGTCAAAACGCTATGAAAGTATATAATATGTTTTAATACCAGCAATGCTTTTTGGAAAAAAAAAACATTACCAGCAATCTATTTTTTTTTAAATATTAAAAAAAAATGTTACCAGCAAAAAAAAAATCTTGTCGTTATTTACATTATTCGGTCTATTGCCCTCGTCTTTGTCACCATATTTATTACAACGCTTCGGCCGTTGTACGCTACGGCCTTCTTCAGGTGGTTGGAATGTCGAACTGAAACCTTTATTTCGCTCACTGGGGTAGACTGTTCTAGTTCCACGTGCCATGTTTAATGTATGTTAGTTATCAGTTATCTCCTGTTAATTTCCCTCTGAAAGTTCTCCACTTCCTTAACCTGGTATTGAACTCACACTCTTTGAGTCCTGTCACTGGATCTAACCAACGCCTTTATCCACTGTGCTATGTGTTCTTGAGCCAAACAGCAGAAACGTAATAAATATGACGACAAAGATGAGGACAATAGTCCGAATAATGTAAATAATGTAAATAATGTAATTAATACCTCATCTCAGAAATATAGACAGAAATATAGACAGAAATCTTGTCGGCATAAAATAACCCATTGAGATTGATATGCCGTGAAACAAAACAAGCCAAACCAAGCCAGACCATAAAGCCCCCACCTATGATACGATACTATCACAATCTGTAAATATTTCTCCAAATATAACATTGGCATTTCGGGCACTTCGAAATGATGTAATGGTTAGCAAGCTTATCTAGCTACATCTTTAACGATTTATAAGAGAATTCGATTCTCACTGGATACCCCAAACTGTTGCCCTTGTGCCAAGTATATACCACTCTTGAAATGTCACTATAACGTTGCTGATAATTTTATTTCGGATGTTCAAATAACTCTATTGTAGTCGCTAAAATACAGTATTCAAGTCACCTACAGAATTTTAGCGAATCTTAAACGAGCATTTATTATGTTAATTTCCAGTAGCGGATTGTTTTTTTATGCAACTCCTTCCCACAAATTCTTATTCAATATTCTACAAATTGTTCAGGCGTTTAAAACTGTTTCAGCGTTGTTCAGATCTGTCTGA
>OZ010585.1:38780697-38793197 GCA_963932145.1 Acanthosepion lycidas | reverse complement strand
AGAACATATATATATATAGAATATATATATCTTTTATATAAGTTTTACAGTTATATATATATATATATATATATAAGGTTGGAGCAAAAATAATGGCGTTTTATGACGTTATACGTCAAAAACCGACATTATTTTTGCACCAGCCTTATATATATATATATATATATATATATATATATATATATATATATATATATGTAAATTCCCAAGAGGATAGAGTCCAGGAAGAACTCAATGACCAGGACAGAATAAGAATATAATATAAGACGCTCAAACTCTAATATTCCATGGTTATAAGTGTAATAAATAATTATAAATGTAATAAATTATAACCATGGAATATTAGTGTTTGAGCCTTTTATTTATATATATATATATATATATATATATATATATATATATATATATATATATATATATATATATATATATATATATATATATATATATATTACTTGATAAAATTTATTTCAATAATCAGGCCTTTTTGTTTGTTTTTGCTTTCTCTCTCTCTCTCTGTCTGTCTCTCTCTCTCTCTCTCTCTCTCTCTCTCTCTATATATATATATATATATATATATATATATATATATATATATATATATATAACCAGGCATTCCATTTATTCCCTACTTGTAGACAGAATCACTTTCGAACACCATTGAAAAAATTACTGCGTTGATCTGACTTTTTATTTTTATTCGTTTTTTGTACCTGTCTAAGAGAGAAAAAATCCAGCTAAAAAAATGAATGAATGTATTTATAATTAATTCAACCTTAGCTTGGACTTCGTGTGTAAAAAAAAAAAATGGAAAAGAAAAGAGAGAAACCACCCAAATACTGCGTTCAAAACGATCATTCTCCATCGCAACTGAGAAGTTTTGACAGTATTCTATTATATTTATTCGTCGAGCGTAAACGAACACACGCATGCGACACGGTACACTATACGCTCTCTTTTTGTTAGACAATACGCGGAATTCCTTTAGTCATTTCATCTTAAATACCGTGTTTCGTTCAAATTAATAAAAACTATATTATGCAACGACTTTAAAAATTGTGGGCGTTTTCATTTGCGCTCTGGTCGTCTTACATTGACCTTATTTCTTCCATCATTCAGAGTTTTTCTAGCGTAAAAAGGCAACTCAGTGTAATATTTTCCGGATTATTTTGCTTGTTTTCATTTATATAAAGCGACCGCTTGTATTTAACTAGGTAAAAAGTGTTATAATCTCTAAAGTCAAGCAGAATTTTTACTCGAAGTCTAGTTGAAGACATTTCGAGATTTCATGATATTTTCACTTGAAAAACCAAAATCATTTTCTTGACAATAAATCTGAAAAAGATTAATCGAATATTTAAATATATATTTTAATATATACTAGCAGCCATAACCAGCTGATCGATCAGAAAAAGCGCTCAATTAGAATGGAGCAAAAACAGCATCATGATTAGATGTAACAGAATCTATCTTCTCCAAGTACTTTCATTAAAAAACATTTTGAATTAATGCAGTTACTGATATAAAAGAAATAGTCTGTATTTATTCAATCGAATTTAGCCGAGAACATGAAGGGGTCAAACAGGCAACATGAAGACCCACTTCAGACTACAATTATTTTGGAGTTTTTGAAATTAAATTTGTCAGTGTTCTACCAGGTATGTAAAAGTGGATACATTTATAAAGCAATTGTTAATTGAAAGATCAACGAAAAATAAGAACGAATCCAGTAAAATTGCCAATATTCGCTATTTACTCGGGTTTTCACTATATGGGTGGAAAAATTATCAATTTAAATGACTGTTAAACAATCAACTTATTATTGGCTACAATTGAGTGAAGTTCGTATTAGATTGCTTGAAAATTGAGGGATATATTATTTGAAATTTGAAATCGATTTGTGTTGAAATCGATTTTTCGTTTTTCCTGATTTTTCATTAAACGAATTGGCGTAGTAAAAGAAAATAAGGTATCGTTGAGCTCGTCATGATTTAAGTAACCTACACACCGAATTTGAATGAAATCGGAGGAAAAATGTTGAATTTATAGATTTTCCATCGGCTTTATTGATTATTGATTTTTTAAAATTATCGATTCTTGCGATAAGAATATATCTCTTTCATAAGACAATGTATGTTCCAAGTTTGGTAAAAATCGGTTAGATGGATCTTGAGTGAAAAGGTATCACATACACAGACAGACACAAACATCCTCTTTTTTATATATATATCGATTATACATTTTCATAATAATAGTTTTCGGAGGCTTTCCACTTTCATATCTCGACTTTACAAATATAATAGCAGTACTAGATTGGCAGCAAGATCTCACCATGTTACAGCTGAAATGGCTAGATTCAACAGAAAGTTATATAGTAATAGTTTCCTCTCTCAAAATTCGCTTTTTGTGGAAATATTTCTAGTCAACTTTGATCTTCAAAATTCTACATACAATGTCAATCTTTTACCTTAATTTCTTACGCTATTTACATTATTCGGACTATTGTCCTCATCTTTGTCGCCATATTTATTACAACGCTCCGGCCTTCTTCAGTTATAAGTTTTTCTTTAATAAATCTTCAGGAATCGAACCTGCGTTCCCTCAGCGCTGAGGTATGCAGCGTTTGAAATCTCGCTTGAAAGCCTGAATTTGGCTTCGGCTGGGCGTCTGTTCGTTTGTGGTCAAGCGGTAAAGCGCGTCGGGATAAACGGGATGGGGGGTCCCTCTACCCTGAGAGAAGCAGATTCGATAGTTCTCGGAACACGTCACTGATTTCCAGGTACTCTGTTGTTTCACGACCTCACTTTATATGAGTCCCATTAAACTTGTATGTGACAGGCCGCAAGCATGATTAATTGCGTTTTCAGCCACACCTAAAACACACAACAATGCACGCAGACAGCCACACCAGCACATTCTAAACTACTTGCCACGTCCATTAGCTGCCGTTATTTACTCGAAGAGATGAGATAAAATGTTGTATGCTAGCTGTCTATCATTTTTGTTACTTCAGATTAGATTAGGGTAACTTCAGATCAGGATAATTATTTTTCAATCACACCCAATTGTTGTTCCTATCTTTTCTTCCAGCGCCTTCATGGTCTGTGGCATCCGCTCTCGAAAACAATATTGATGTAAAAGTTGGCATCTAAAATCAGAAATGCTATTTCTTTTATCTGCCCTTTCATTATAAGTCATCAGAAAGAAGCCGATAATTTGGTTCCTTTCAAAGGCGTCATATATATATATATATATATATATATATATATATATATATATATATAAGTGTATGGGAGGTAGGGTGTGTGCATTTAACGATTATATTAGATTGTCCGTTCTCATTTGCTAATCTACTTCGAGTTTATTTCAGATAACACACTGTCATCAATGATGCCGCCCACATACTTCTATCTGCTGTTTCTTTTCAGAACATTGGCTATCATGGCTCTCCACATTTTCCCGTTCTTTTTAGCTGTTAATAAATTTTGTCTTTCGGGTATCTCATCTAAGCCCTGTTCTACCAACCATTTACACAATCTCGTTATGTAAGTTACTTGCTCCTTTTCTCTGTTCCTCTTCTTCGTATAATAGTCTCGATTTGACAAATGTATTTACGAACATAACACGATATTTTATGTTAATCTTTTGGCTTTGTAGTAACGTGCGGTGTTGTGCAAGACTCTCCTTAGAGCAGCCTTTCTCATCTTCAGTTTCATTATCTTCTTCATAAAAGTCAAATCAGCATAAAAATGGATTATTGCTGGCATATCTAGGATAGAGCTGCCCAATTGTTTTCCAAGCCTTGTTAGATTTCAAAACAGTCTACGCGGGCTTGTGAGTCGTTATTTACTTTCCTGCCCCACCTTTGGCCACATAAAAATCATCGCGAGGCTCTAACTACATTATTGCTATTTCCATAGGAAATATTTTCACGTTCTACATTTCTTACACTATTTACATTGTTCGGACTGTCATCCTCATCTTTGTTGCCATATTTATCACAACGTTTCCCATCACATTACTATATGAATTAGCTAAAAAAAATAACGGACATATATATATATATATATATATATATATATATAGATAGATAGATATGTGTGTGTGTGTATGTATATATATATATATATATACTAGCACAGTATTTACATTAGTCGGACTATTGTCCTCATCTTTGTCGCCATATTTGTCACAACGCTTCGGCCGTTGTACGCTCCAGCCTTCTTCAGGTGGTTGGAATTTCGAACTGAACCCTTTATTTCGATCACTGAGGTAGACTGTTCTAGTTCCACGTGCCATGTTTGATGGATGTCAGTTATCAGATCTGCTAATTTTCCCTCTGAAAGTTCTCCACTGCCTTAACCGGGTATTGAACTCACACTATTTGGGTCAGTCACTGGATCTAATCGACGCCTTTATCCACTGTGCTATAGTGGATAAAGGCGTCGGTTGGATCCAGTGACAGACCCAAAGAGTGTGAGTTCAATACCCGGTTAAGGCAGTGGAGAACTTTCAGAGGGAAAATTAGCAGGAGATAACTGACATGGCACGTGGAACTAGAACAGTCTACCTCAGTGATCGAAATAAAGGGTTCAGTTCGAAATTCAAACCACCTGAAGAATGCTTAAACGTTGTGACAAAAATGGCGACAACGATGAGGACAATAGTTCGACTAATGTAAATACTGTACATAATATCTCATCTCAGAAATATAGACATATATACTTGCAGCATGGCCCGGCGTTGCCCGTGCTTGATTCAAAAATCGTACGACTCATACAGCAATCGCTATCACTTGACTTAAAATATTTTTGCCCTTCCTTGCCTTTAGAGTAGTGCCCTTTGCCGTGATGATATTGCTACATGCCTTACTTCTTTCCTATCTCACACTGCGAATTTTTTCTTAGCTCTATACTAAACATTAAATCTGTTACGAAAAAAGAACTGAACAAAATGAACACAAAACGATCAGCTTTAAAAAAAGGACTCATAACTGGAAAAACCGAATGAAAAAAGAATGTTAACAACAAATACTTTTTCACACCTAACCCAGTTCTGCGGAATCAGAATCAACGTTGAGTTTAAGCAAGCGAATGAGAAAATTAGAGTAAAGTGCCATACAGATCTAAATTTTTCACACTTGTGACGAATGCAGCTATCGATTTTTTTTGCATGCTAGTTAACATTTGTGTCAGTCAGCTATTGGCTCTCATGCTGGCCAATAGAATCTTGCTGCCTATTCGTGGCAGCCAGCTATATGCTCTCACTCTGGCTAGTAGAAAATGGTCTCAAACTATATGAAAACTGTTGTAGAAGCATTAAAAAATCGATTATTTCGACTATCTATGGAAGTTGGGAAATGCAAAGTCGGTCTTTGCCTTCCCGCTAACTTGAAGCATGTGCATGTAAATTTTGGTCCAAATCAGTCGACAATTGCGGTCGTGCATTTGTTACACACACACGCACACATCCTGCCTTTTATATATATATATATATATATATATATATATATATATATATATATATATATATATATATATATATAAAACCAAGTATATAATTGGTGTATACGGAATGAATTTCAATAACCATTTCTTTTACATTCAACATCATCACTTGATAAGACACCAGAGGTGTTAAAACAAAATGGCTATTTTTGTAGTGATTTTATAAAATATTTATGTTATAATTTTTTTTTTAAATAATTAAATATATATATATATATATATATATATATATATATATATATATATATATATATATATATATATCATTTAACAATAAATTTAAAATCGCAAACTGGCGTTCGGCCATAGCAGTTCGGTGGATGAAAAGAAAGATGCGAAAAATATGGTTGCCTAAATTCTTCTGTTGATGGTTGGTGTTGTTGTCGACATTGATGACAGCATTACCGATAATTTATTTACCCATAAGATCTTGCATCTATTTGATCGTGAATGAGCGGCGACCTGTAACTCTAAAGATGCTCTTCAACTTCACGATGTCTCCACCCTGTCACTCCATTTAAGCAGACCTTCATATATATATATATATATATATATATGTGTGTGTGTGTGTGTGTGCATGTGTGTGAATGTGTGTGTCTATGCGTGTTTCTTTATGTGTCTGTGTTGCGCTGTCTGAACAAAGATTTGTCGTTTGAGTTCAGATTGAAATTATGCCTACAAAGAGTTGAAGAGCATAAATAGAGCCTTTAGGCTATTATATATCAACAGCACAAAGAATGGCGAGGAGGCTGAGGAGGAGGAGGAACTGGTGGTGATGGTGATGGAGGTGGATGATGAATTAGAATATATGAGGAGAAATAAAGAAGGGGAAATAGAAGATGGAAACGGGAGGAGAGTAATAAAGAGGACAAGAGAGGGACGTAGTTAAGATGAAAGGTTCAAGAAATAGCAGACAAAAAGAAAGATGAATGGTGGTAGGCGATGATGTTCAAGACGTAAAGGATATTGGTATGACGGCTAATAAGAAAAACAATTATTTGATCTAAGAAAGTGCTGTATTAGGGATAAAATAATGCATTGGTCATCGTGAAAGAAAAAAAGAAAGAAAGAAAGAAAGAAAGAAAATCCAGGAAAGAAATTTAAGTAACAACGCACTGAATAAGAAGAAGGAAAGAGAGAGAGGTGGGTATACGGCGTAGTAGACAAGGAAGGGACAAGAGAGATATAAATGAGGAAAGAATTTTGAATGAAAACGAGAAAATGAAGGTAAAAGAATAATAACAGGAACGAAAATAAAATACGAATGAAAAAAGAACAAATGAGGAGAAAATGAAATAGAGAGAACAGGACAGAAAGAAAGAAAGAAAGAACGAAAGAAAGAAAGAAAGAAAGATAGATAGAAAGAAATAAGCAAATAGATAAAATTAAACGAAAACAAATGAGGAGAAAATGAAATAGAGAGAACAGAAAGAAAGAAAGAAAGATAGAAAGAAATAAGCAAACAGATAAAATTAAACGAAAACAATATATATTAGGTTGGTGCAAAAATAATGACATAATAATGTCGTTTTTTGACGTTAAAAATACGTCAAAAAACGACATTAGTACGTCATTATTTTTGCACCAACCCAATAGTAAGAATAAACATAGAAAATAAGGATAGAGTAAAAGAAAATACGATTAACCGAAAGAAAGAAACTAATGAAACCAACAAAGAAGAAGAAGAGGAAGAGAAGGAGAAAAGAGGAAGAAGAAGAGTATGAGACGAAGAAGAAGAAGAAGAAGCAGAAGAAGAAGAAGCAGAAGAAGCAGAAGAAGCAGAAGAAGAAGAAGAAGAGAAAGAAGACAAAGGTGGAGTAGAAGGAATAAATGAAAAGAGGAAGTAGAAGAAGAAGAAAGAGGAGAAGGGTAGGAGGAGCAGAAGGGGAGGAGGAGGAGAAAAAGGAGGAGAAGAATAAGAAAATGAACAGAAGAAAGAGAAGATGATGATTAAGAAGGAGGAGGAGAAGATAACGAAAGAGTGGACGAATTGAAATAAGGAGAAATGCCAGAAAAATGAACTGAGTGAAAATGTTAAGATAAAAACTAATGCAACGCAGGTAAATGAATATGGCCGAAACAGGAGACGATAAGAAGTAAATAAAAGAAAACAGAAATGTAGTGCAATGAATAAATAAAATAGATAATGACTTCAAAAGAAGAAGAGAAATAAAAAAAAAATCAATAGACCGAGGAAAAGATGTATATCTAAAGAAGAACTGATGTAAACGCTATGCGAATACGAACAATTGAACCGAAAAAATGAAAAGAAAGAAGAAAGACGACAAAGAGATATAAAACGAATTACAGATTTGGGGGGAAAATGGTAGAAAGATGATAAACGAAAAGTAAGATGAGAAAAAGATATAAAGAAGGAAATACGCGTAAAGACATAGATAACAAAATCGAGTGTAAATATGAAATAGAAAAGACGAAACGAAGAAACAGACGAAAAAGAAAAAAAAAAATAATCAGTTACAATTGAAGGAAAAAAAAAAAGGAGAAAAGGCGGGAAAAACAAAGGAGAGAGAAAGAGGACAAAAGCGGTATCATGAAAATAAAAAAGAGGAAAAAGAGAAAAAGAATCTCTGAAAATGAACGTAAATAAAAACAGGGAGAGTTCCTCCTATCTGAGAAACTGATAAAAAAAAAATGTCCCCTTGTCAAGGGAAAAAGAAATGGACGTCAGGAAAGAGAAGGTCAGATGTACAAGAGAAACTAATGAGGATAAAAAAAAATGATCACATTGAGAACTTGAAATGGAATTATTTCTCAGGAATCATTAAATGAGTTTCTAGTTTCCAGTAGAAGAAGGCGATTCTGTCGAAACAAATCCTACAATCTTTTGGACTCTTCTAAATTGCTTTCTTTGTTCGCTGCTTGCCCGGCAGAAGATTCGGTTTAATAGATATTGTGTTTTCATCTCTTGTCACTATTGAAAACGTGTGTATATATATGTGTTTGCGTATTATTGACAACGTTCTATTAAAATTCAGAAAATATGTGTCAAAAATACTGTTCCTTTTTATTATTTTAATTTCTTTTTCGTGTGTATTACGTTCGTCATTCTTCGTGTGAATAATGACACTGTTTTTCTCCTGCTATTTGCTTCCTCGACAAAAAACTCTAATTTGTTAAAAAAAATGTCTGAGTAACGAATCGAAAAGAATTTGAGATTTGTATGTATGAAAACCGTCACCAACATTTTTAAAATTCTCAATGCTGTCAGAAGGCAAGAAATCTCGATAAAAAAGTAAAAGTAAAAATATCACAATCAAATACTCAAATAACATTTTAATCTGAATAACTTTTATATATCTCAGATCATTCTAAATATATTAACTTCGATTCACTCGGGTTACGCCGACATCATAACTCACATTAAGACAGAGTCGAGTTAATGTCTACTTTACACATATTGTCTTAATCACTAAGACTAATCTTATACACTGAAGTCGATCCTAATTGGTAATAACTTCTTTGGTAATGTGTTGATTGATCGACTGATTTGTTTTGTTTTTTTTTTTTTTACGGCTTATCAACTTTTTACAAGTAATTTAAAAACAGAAACTATTTATAGATTGTAATAATTCTTTTTGAGATAATAATATTTAGTTGTACTAATTTATAAAAAAAATATGTTTTAATGCTTAGCCTTTAGTGTAATGAAATAATGTTTAATCAACTAGGTTTGTTTTTTTTTACATGTACCTTTGAGAAAAAGTGTATTTTTGTGTATCAGACGGGCTTGTGAAGATAAATTGTTTTAGTTGTGAAAATCTATTTTAAAATTAGCAGTTAACGAAACGCCCAAATTAGTTGCGAATTGTTGCGGATTTAATTTTTGAATCCATGGAGAAATAACTTTTAATATTTACTGGCCAATGAGAGATAGCTCTTCAAGCCCTTGTGAAAACCTGGATGGAGCTGGTGTAACCACCCATTGTCCAATAAAAAGGACTGCTATTAGCGGATAAAGTCAGAAAGCAATTACCCACCGAGGGGGAAGCATTAGCGCCCACGCTTCAAGGATGGAGGCAAAGGTGTCATAAATCAACACATGGAAAGAAGTGCCGACAGATTCAAGGCAGATTCAAAGTCCAGGACAGAAAATTCCATTCTGCGTCTTCCTAAGAAGTTCAGCCAAACATTCAAAATTAATTTTCCAGAAAAATACTACATAAAGCACTCGAGACAACAACCGATGGAAAACACGTACCCCTTCGTGCTGAGACGACACGATTCAGTTGAAGAACTTAGGCAGGTGCTCTTTGTAATTTTTGCCTTGTGCATTTTTTGACTTCTTAAAGTCCCCCTAACCTATTTTTTCCATTTTTAATGGGTATACACGATTTTGTCATTGAATCCGTGCCTTTTTCTAAAAATTGTATCACTTTTCTTATATTTGATGGTAATCGCTTTTTTAGAAACGACAGAAATTTGTTATCCGAGCGTAATAGGAGCACAAAAAGTAATCTTTGTGCAAATTTTCTATTGTGCACTTTCTTTGCCTGCACGTGTGCATCAAAAGTTTTTTTTTCCTTTAAAAATTCACTTAGTGATTGAGTTTAGTTTTGAATTTGCGCCTATTTGACCTCTAGGATAATAGAAGTACGTGCGTGCGTGTGTGCGTGTGTGTGTGTGTGTGTGTGCACGCGCGCACGTGGGTGAAGATTAAGACATTTGTAATCCCTGCATGGTTTAAGCTCAACCTCGGTGACCAGAACATCTTTTATCAAGGCTCTAGGATAAATGAACAACAGCAAACAATTAAGCTTTAATTTTAAGAAAACACAGAGCCTGTTCGTCAGCAGAAAAGACTGGCTACGGCTGCATGATATATATATATATATATATATATATATATATATATATATATATATATATATATATATATATATATATGGGGACATCAAAACAAATGAATCCATTCATCAGTTAGCACATTTTGCGCGGTTGTGCTCACCATTCTTACTATTTCTCTTGTAATTGTTGTTCATGGTGACATTCAAGGTAAAATAGTGCAATGACTTGCCGATTTCTTTTCAACCGGGGATATTGAGGTCACTCCCGCCCCTTCAATCTGCCCACACGTAAAGCCGTTCACCACTGAAGTGCAGCTCTTATGACCAGTCTAGCGACAGTCCGATGGCACAATTTATCCAGCATGTTGATGCCATGGCCGTGGTTTGGTCGACGCATTCCCATGCAACTTCTTGCAGCCATTTATGAGAGTTAAATGTATGCCGTGGACCTGTAAAATTCCACATCCCAATTCATCTGAGTAAAGCAGAGTCGACAGATTTGTTTCAACGATACTATTCTTGATGATACACGACACACATACCATCAAGATAAAAAAGCACGAAAATTTTATAATGAAGAGTGTAGTTGGTTTGATTGCTTTGTCTGTTTAACGGCATAATAAAACCTTATGCGTCATTTAATGCTGAAATTTAATTTTCTTGAGAGCTTGGCAGTAATAAAAATGTTATTCTGCTTTCACAATTGATAACATGGTAGATGATACTCAGCTTTTGTGCATATACATGTTTGAGAGGACATGATTACTTGAGGCGGTAATATGTGTTTTATAGTTTTGTTGAAGTTATATTTTGGAATATAGTTTGATTTAAGAGATTTTACGATATTATGTGGATGAATGTCAGGAAAGTTCTTCCATGTTGGTTGTTTAGTTGTGTCTTAAACGGATTTTTGGTTGAAGGCGTTAAGGTTTGTTAGTATATGTGTATTGTTGGTAATTTTACTATAAATATGTATTGTTGGTAATGTTTTATATAAAATGTATTGTTGGTATTTATACTATAAAATATATTATTATATTTCATAGTGTTTTGATTTTGTTTCGTGTGTTCATTATTTGCCCATAGCTGGGACCCACAAAAAGTGCTACCACTCCGCGGACATGCGAATATCAGCAGTTTTTCCACCATCCTCAAAATTTCCATTATCCCGATCAGAGACCTTGATGCTGGTTGAAGTTTATCTTCATGCTCAAGACAGGAGTACTGCAGTAGCAGACAACGGAAAATGAGATGCGGAAATAGGAACTGTAAAAGGCATATTTCGGAAATGTTCCAAATGGATTATATAACGGGGACCTCAAAATCAAACAATTTCTAAGATTTTATGAAAACCACACACACCCACACATACATACAGTGAGAGAGAGAGAGAGAGAGAGAGAGACGCACACACACCGGTATAAATGCCACAGTCA
The DNA here is from genome assembly GCA_963932145.1 of Acanthosepion lycidas. Classification (NCBI taxonomy): domain Eukaryota; kingdom Metazoa; phylum Mollusca; class Cephalopoda; order Sepiida; family Sepiidae; genus Acanthosepion; species Acanthosepion lycidas. The sequence continues at coordinate 38,781,449 of OZ010585.1, read as the reverse complement.
AGTGTGGAACGAAAATTATCAAGCTTAATTTATGAACAATTCATCAGATAGCGAATTCCTTCATTAAATAACCTTGTAAGTGAGAAAATTTCTATGATCATGGCTCTCCAAGCAGTTTCATCTTTGTAGCTTTTAATAAATCTCATCTTTTTGCTATGTCTCCTAAACTCTATGTTGCCAAGCTCGCTATGTATTTTAAGCTTTCTTTTCGCCTTGTTCCTTTTTTTGTAATCTGTCCAGTGAGTATCCAATTTCTTAAGCCCTTTTCCTCATTGTGTGCCCTAGAAGGGACACAGAAAGAAAACTAAAACAACTCCTGCGGAAGATATTGAAGGAAAGCGGGGAGAAGGGACTAAACACCATTAGCGCTAGAACACAGAATGCATAACTGTTAGCGAAGGGATGAGACCCAAAATGCAGATTTCAAATTGTAGATACCAAAATCAAACAAGTAAACAATGTAAATATCTGTGTAATTTGCATTACTGAAATCTGTAGGTACATTGGGATAGCAAAAGAGGCCTCCCGAAATCTATGCAAAGTATTAAGAAACAAGAAAATTTCGTTAGAAACAAAGAAAAGAGTATTGAATTGTTATGTAATATGGCAGTGAAAACTGAACAATATGGAACTGAAAACTGAACAATACCCGCACAGAGGAAGAAGAGAGTTGAAGCAAAAGAAATATGTTTCTACAGAAGGATGCTGAGGTCACCATGAACCGAACATTTGAGTAACGATGACATTTTAAA
>OZ010585.1:38743197-38775697 GCA_963932145.1 Acanthosepion lycidas | reverse complement strand
ATGTTGCTTTCATTTTCATGATCAAACACAAGACTCATTGAATAGTTTTACTCAGCTCTATTCAGAAAAGTGTTACTGATATATGGTCAACATTTATGTACGGTTTTTATATGAATGTTCCTGTTTGCTGTGCTATTTACGAATATATTACACTTTCAGCTGCATACTCGGACAGACCGTAAAGTCTAACATATAATTAGGAATACTGACATATACATAACCCCCACGAACTTACACACACACACACACACACACATATATATATATATATATATATATATATATATATATATATACAATTAAAAATTACAATAAAATATTATGTTTATTGAAACAAAGGAATGAATTAGTATTAGAATATGGACATAAAAACAAATTCATATTTCCATAATATAGGTTAAACTTAATTAGTTACTATATTTCCATAATATTCCCTCTCATCTAACTATTCAAATGTCAAAAGTATAACTAATTCTAACTTCTCTCTTTTGATATTTCCTTTCCCCTCTATAAGCTCTTTACACTATATTAATTATAATTTATGTACTTTTCCCTACTTTAATATTTCCAAACCTCTTTTTCCATAAATCACTTACATCCTTTTATCTATAAATTTTAAATTAATTTTTAAATCTCTTTTTATTCTTTTTTAATATTAAATTAAGATTTCATTCTTCATATAACTCCAAATTAATGTCACAAGATTAATATTCGGCTTTAATTTTATAACATTTCTTCCCTTTAAGACAAATATTTTCCATTTGCCCTGACCACTGACTCGTGCCTTTCGCCTGACTGAAACTTTTAGCTTCCATAGTTAAATTCTGTTTCCTGCCTCTATCTATCTTTATCGATGTGAACTCATTCCACTCTGGAGTTGATAAACAGATGACCGATATTTTCCTCTGCCGAAATAGACTATTCCGCCTATGAGGTAATTTTTGAATTTTATTTATTAATTTTATTGCTCTGTAATGATAAATACATTGAGCTCTTTTCGTGGATTAGTCTTAATATTTTATATTATTGGATCCACTTACATTATATACCAACGGATTAGAAAATTTTCGTCCTCCGACATTTCTATGGAAATTTTTAGGACATTCAGGCCGGTAAATGTTGTTTACTCCTGTTTATTATAAACAGAGCCTTTACTTAAATATTTGTATCTATAAAAAAATATATAAACATAAAAATGTCTTCAAATAATTATTGTACTTTGTCCATTTCATAATATATATATATATATATATAAACTGTGACTTAAAATGTGGGCACGACAAGCGTACATATAAATTTTAGATCAAATAGAATTTATTTCCCTGACTACATCAAACTCTACTTGGATTTAATAGCACCAGCAAACAACATATTACATCCGATGCTTGCATCTACCAAATCTCATACAAAAACTGTGACTTAAAATATGTGGGCTCGACAAGCGTACATATAAATTTTAGATCAAATAGAATTTCTTTCATTTTTCTTTCATAATATTCAAATTTAGGAATACGTTTTCACAGCGTCGCAAACGTGGTGACAACGTGACCATGTTTAAAACTAAACGTTGATCGCATAAACTTTTAGTTATCTGTTTGGATATGTCTTGTTCTTGTGTCCATCGTTTTTGTCATGCTAAGTTTGATAATGTTATTTATATTTTATATTTTATATTGAATATGACCTGAAGATGGTTTATTGACCGAAACGTCCGACGTCGACATATTAACATTAAAACGGCATTATTGCATATAAGGATTTTTGTTTGTTTTTTCCCGTATATTTTTCTTCATATATATATATATATATATATATATATATATATATATATATATATATATATATATATATATATGCTCACGAAAAAAATTATTTCGGTTGAGTTCTCGGGGAGGTAAAGTGAGTTTGTAAACAGTGATTATTACTGCTACTAACGCAAGTCTCTTCGATAAAACGAATCGAGTTCTTCTAGTCACTGGCTTGTTTATCTAAAAATAAATACTTAAATTCACCTCCATCCCTGCCGTGACCCAATGGTTTATGCGTAGATTCACCCACCGATACCCAATTAGTCGTGTTTTGATCCCGGCTTGAGGCAATCGGGTGTCTAGCCACACTGATGAGCTGCGAAACTGATTGTATTTGGATGACTATATATATATATATATATATATATATATATATATATATATATATATATATATATGTAATTGAAAACTATTGAAAATGTAGTAATTTTTTTTTGTTTCCTTGGAAGTATTGCTTCCCCAAATGAAAGATACCTTCTCTAATTTAACAAGTAAGCTTCTTTTCAATCGGGGTAATTGTTTTATGAATATGCATAATATCCAACGTCGATAGAATAACTCGAAATTTCGTCCAGTATTTGCAATCTTCACGGGCGAACCTGAAGATTACATGTGCTGCACGAAGCTCCGAGTCGTGCTATCGACGTTGGATATTATGTATAGTCACTAATATATACTTATAGCTCTTTCTCATAACACTTAGCATTCTATTTATAATACCTGAGGTAGAAATATATTTATACGTACGTGCAAGTATATATGCGTGTAAGAGAAACAACAATGGAGAGCTTCCAAACAGTTGCGCCTATCCAATTCCATTCATTTGCATCAACAACTTTGCAATGGTGCCGAAATATATATATATATATATATATATATATATATATATATATATATATATAATTATAGTGGTGTAGGCTTGCGTAAAATCATCTATTTTCCTTGGCATGACGATAAACTACATCCGGCAACACCTCTTAATTGCTATTGGTTCCATGTCCACTCTGACACAAGGTAGTAGCTTCTTTCAGTTTTCACGTTTTGAGCAAAGAGTTAACACCAACAATGGGGTCAAAACATGAAAATAGAAAAAATACATTAGACAAAAATGACCAGCTATAAATTTTCAAACTAAAAAGTTTTAAATTACCAGCAATACATTATTGGGAAAAATGAAATTACCAAAGCTCACAAGAAAATAAAAGTTTTGCATTAAATGACCCATTAGGTGTTGATATCTCGTTAAACAAACAAAGCAAATCAAATCAAAGAATCATCTTCATGGAAAATACGAATATAGAGAAATTAGATGCACATAGTATGCCAAGAGTTACAAAAACAGACCTCATCATGTTCAGAACTTGGAATTGTCTTCCTCCTAGTCTGGTTTCCAATCTATTGTTGCGCATACTGAGATGTTTAACATCTCAGTCTGCGCAACTATTTAACCAATAGGTGTGCGGAAGAAATCCCTTCATGCTTTTTCCAAATATATTTGCGTGAAAGTGATTGTGGCTCGTCGAATTTTCATTCCGAGAACAATCATCTATAGAGATATTCATAATTATATATATATATATGTGTGTGTGTGTAGAGAGAGAGGAGAGAGAGAGAGGACGCAAGAGAGTGAGAGAAAGAGAAATGTTACCGTATAATTACAGACATTGACATATGTTCATGAATGTTTCCAGTTATAGAAACAAGATATAAAATTTGTTTGATGCTTCATGAAAAAGGCAGACACAAAAACGTCATTTTATCATGCTTCCTTGATAAATTTTGATAATACAAGTTTAGATAGAATGATAGACTGCTCGATGGATATTAAGAAAGTGAAATAGATATAGAGACTGGCAGACAGGTACCGAGGTAGTTTTTATGACATATTAAGCTTAGTTGGATTTTTAATATCTATTTTTTTTTATGAATCACATTGTAGGGGTCTAACTGAATAGTTGGTAGTAAATGTAGACCTTACTAAATATTACTCGCCGCTGAGAGAAAGAAAGATAGATAGAGAGAAATAGAGAGTTTGTGCGTTGAAATTGAGATTTGAAAATTGTAACATAATGGAAAACGTCATTTTTGAAAATGTCATTTTCTTTGATAACATATCTTTTTACGCTTTTCTTTTCTTTATTATCCGTGAATTGCCTTTATTTCTGTAAGAAGGAGAGCAGAGTGATTTCTTGTTCCCTTCCCCAAGGTTTTCAATTCAGTGTATTCCTTCTCGATTGTTTACGAACCAAAGGCAGAGTGTCCAGTCTACTCTGCTAATTAACCCATATATAGAGCCAGAGAAGAGATGGTTTCATGCCTTTCCCAAGGGCATTATTGTGAACGTGAACGCAAGAGAGTGGCCCGGAATTTTGAACTCCGCTAACCGATATCCGTTAGGCTACTAGTTCTTCAATAAAAATCAATCAGTGTTAGTGGACTACGATTGTAATTCCAGTGGCCAGCTTGATTAATTATAACTGCTCTGTTCTGTCAGAAACAATAAAAACCAGCAGATATAAAGGCAACAAGGAAAGAATAAAAAAATAAATGAAAATTAATTGTTTATGCACCATCCGGACCGGGATATGTAAATGAGAAATGCTTTTGATTTGATTGGTGTTTTTAATAACAGCGAAAGTCTTGACTTGTAGGGGAATGATAAATCAAATGAGAAACACGTGCAAAGTGGTTTTGTCTTAATTGGGAACGATAAAGTCACATATTCACAGTTTATTATTATTATTATTATTATTATTATTATTATTATTATTATTATTATTAATAATTATTATTATTTCTGGTGTGTACACATTTCGTTCCTGGTCCCTCACCCAGAGACCTAAGGTTAGAAATGGCATCATGACATTTTGCTCTGACAAAAAAAAAAAAAAAATTACATAGATAAAGCCTATTTCAGCATGGTCTTTCAGCAATTCATTCATAACTTCAATTCTGATATACCACAATTCATTCAAAATAGAAAATATATAATAAAAATCTGAACAGACAAACCTAGACTAGAATTTAATAAGACTTATTTTGATGAATTCTTGCTGCCAAAGTACAGATTATATCAGCAAGTACAGCTCATACATTACGAAGGGATGTATCTATGTAAAATTCTGTGATTTTAGGTTTCTTTTTCGTTTTACAAAATGATCAGTGGAAAATATTATGAAGCCATTTCTGATCTTAGAGGTCGCTGGTTGTTACCCGGAAAGAAATGTGTATACAGCAGAAATCAAAATCAAAATAATAATAATAATAATAATGATAATAATAATATAAAACAAAGCTAACCACTGAGACATTGTTATTAGAGACCGCTCACAAAAAAGTGCCTCCTTATTGATATGACACTCCCTGCATACTGCAATGTATCTTTGAAGATCTCCAAAGGTATCAAAATACAAGGACCTTGAAATCAAAATCTCAAAAATGTGTCACATGGGAACATCAACAATGCCTGTTGTAGTTGGAGTCCTCGTATTGGTTGGAAAAGATTCCGGTGGACACATTGAAGGGATTCCTGGAAGTCCATGCCTTAAAGAAATACAAGAAAATTCTCACAAGTACAACCCACACCTTACTCTCACAGTGTTTTTCTGTTTACCCCTCTCTCTCTCTCTCTCTCTATATATATATATATATATATATATATATATATATATATATATATATATATCGAAAGAGAGAGAAAGTGGGTATGATGGATGAAATGTCTAAATTACGCAAAAATGAAAATAACACTGACATCACATTTTAGCAAATATATTTACCAAAATGACACATAAATATATCTTGAAATACTAAAGATTAAATTTATTCAACAAAATGGCAATTGTCTTTGTTATGGTCCAGGTTAGGGCCAAGGAAGAACAACACGAACACAAGAGTAGAAATAAAGAAGGTATATTACACGAAATAATAATACAAGATGTGGAAGGTGTTAGTATGATTGTCAGTCTGTTTTAGAGTGAACTACTATCGGCTCGACTCGATTCGTCCCTGTCTCTTGAGAGGCGTGTAGTATGCATAGTGTTAGGAAGAGTTCATTCTGTAGTTAGAGGTAAGAACCTATGACAGTCTTCACCTACGGCTTACAGACGACTTCGGAATCACCTGCATCTTTTCTGGGTGGTCTCTTTATTTAAGTTGAGGAAAGCTGTTATAATCCTTGCCTTCAGTTCATTTTTGGTGCTAAAAGAGTTTTGTTTGTCTCTCACTCAGCTGCGACTCAGACATAATAATCAGGGGCGTTGCAGTCTGGCGAGTTAGGTGACCAGATGTAGTGGGGGTGATGTGGTCGCAGAAATTGTCATTACAGTCATGATTATGTTATTCTGCTTGTGTGGTATAGTACAGAATCCTGTTGCCCGACATAGGGTGTTCGAGTAGCCACCCTCTTGACCCAGGGCAGCACTACCTCCTCAAGGCACTTGATGTAGGCCTACGTATTGTGTTGGAGGCCCCGTGTGAAGATGAATGGAGGCATAACGTCGCCATCACTAGTGATCACTCTAAACATCATCGTAATCACCATTAGACTGGATCTGGATACTCTGCACTGACTGACAACTTTGAAATATTCGTATTGGAGCTTCCGGCGTGTACAGCATGCCGTTTCCAAATTTAAGACGGAGGGAATTGCGTCATTGTGCTCTTTTTCTCACAAACGGTGCCCAGCTGACCCTACTATACTGTGCAGTCGACAAAATTGAAAAAAAGTTAAAGCACATGCGTGAAATTAATAATATAAAATGGCGACAATTTACCCATCGCACTCTGTATCTATAATTCTGTTTGTATATATCTAATAACGATAATTTTCATTGTGTTTACGCACACCTACCCACCCACACACACACCCTCATGTCTACACAATATCAGCTATTTTGATGCAAGTTAATATTTTCATATCAATATTGCTATTCCATACAGGATTCCAACGTCTAGCCGTTACAAATGACCTTACATTTAGCAGATTCCAACTAGAATTCTAGCAAAATAAAAACTCCAGAATTTCATCAAATGAAACTTTCTTGCTATAAAAATAACAAAAGTTCTTGAAAATCAGTGTGATAGTCGAAAGTAATAGAACATAATAAGAAAATAAATGGTCTTCCAGCAATTCATTCATAACTTCAATTCTGATATACCACAATTCATTCAAAATAGAAAATATATAATAAAAATCTGAACAAACTTAGACTGTAGAATTTAATAAAACTTATTTTGATGAATTCTTGCAGCCAAAGTACAGATTATATAAGGAAGTCGTTACAGACACTAACAATAACAAAATATACAAATACAACTAATATATATATATATATATATATATATATATATATATATATATATAAATGAACATTGAAGTCAACACTTAGAGGCGACAGGCTGTTTTATGCTACACGCAATGGTCAGGCCACGAGTCTTATTTTTTTTCTCGGCTATTTATATATACGGGCCAGTGGTGCTTTGTGGTTAGTCAATTTTGGCGGATAATTTGCCGGAAGTCGTTTATTTGTTTATTTATTTGAGTTAAATAATTTTGCTTGTTTTTATTTATTTTTATTTTTTATGTTTATATCTTATCTTATATATTTATTTATTACTATTTTAATCGGTGTTTTATTAACGTAGTAAAAATTGCTTATTTAAAAGTTTTGTTTTGGCTTGGGAAGATGAAGCTATTTATTCAATTTTAGGGTTGATTGCAGTAGTTCATTCTAACTATTATTTTGGCGGGAGTAGTTTTTGATTTGTTTATTACTTCATTTATTTATTTGGTTTGATTATCTTTACTTGTTTTTTCTAACGTTTAATTTATTGTGATCTGTTTACTTTATTTAGATTAATTTATTTTACTTGTTTTTTAATATTTAGTTATTATACTGTATATTTTTATTTACTCTTTTCGGTTTTCGATTTTTAAGTAACGTAGTATTTTTTATTGCTATATAACAGTTATAGCTATGTCTTCCATCCGCTTTTTGGTTTGATTTTTATAGTCGGTCTAATACTTTGGCCATAATGTCTTGTTAATTTGTTTAATATTTACTTTATTTATTTGGGTTCATTGATTTTTTTTATTTTTAATTTGTTTATTCTTTTTCTTCTATTCTAACAAATGTGATTTGATTGTTTGTATTAATTTATTTTACTTATTTTATTGTCATTTTGTTTATTTTATTATTATTTTTTTCAGTTTTCGGTTTTTAAGTAACGGAGTAAAAATTTGTTTTCATGTCTGCATTTTGAGATGAGCTCGGATCGTTTATCTAATAATTTTTTTTGGTCTGTGAAGGTAATGATAGCTATTGTTTCTCCAAGCAAAATTTGCAAGTTTTGGATTGGTTGTTGTAGGCTGATGATCTTTTCCTTATTTTGCAAGATATTTTTGTGTGATGTGTGTTTTGTTTTTAATTTCACAGATATACTTAGAAAGCATTGTGCTGTTCGCGTATTTACTATTTGTGAAAGATGTTTTGTGCGCATAATTTCTATGTATTCAGGGTCATTTAGTTACTTCTGCGTATACTTTTTCTTAATTATCTGGTGATTTTATCGTGGCTTGGTATAATACATTGTTTTGTAAGCAACTGCCGTTTAAGTGGCATTCGTTCTTTATTCTGCATTTACACGTAGTTTTAATTTGTTCGTGTTGTTTGTTGGTAATTTTCCTGCTGTCCTTTTTTATTATTCGTGCCATGTTCTCAGTGAAACTGTAGCTGATTTTTACTGTGTTTTTGTTGAATATTTTGTGTAGAGTGTTTGATTAAGGGAAGTGTTTGTGTAAGAGTTTGAAGAATATTTTTCCTACGTTTGTTTTTAAGTTTTTGCTGTACGGTGGGTTGAACCATATGATATTTCTTTTCCTGTTAGCCTTTTTGTGTTCTGGGGTGAGCATATGAGTTTTGTTGGGTATCCGCTATCTTTTAAGGCTGTTTCGTAATCTTTATTAACTTTGTTAAATATGAATTCATTGGAGCAACTGTCGGAAAGCCTGCTGTTAATCGATTTTGGTATCTGTTTGATTATAGAAGGCATGTGATTGGAAAATGTGTGTATATAGAGTGGTTTTTCATTGGGTTTTCTGTATGGTTTGTATGCAACTTTTCTTAGGTTGAAGGTAACATTTAGAAAATCTACTTCGTTTAGGTTAGTTTTTATATCTATGTCGAATCCGTTATTTTGGAAAGTCTTTATTATTGCTTTTCTAGTTTTGTCTGTGTTTTGTTTGTTACAGTTTCTTAAGATTATGACACCGTCGTCCCTGTAGATTTCTGTATCATATCCATCGATTATTTTACTTCGTTCTTGTAGCAAATATATACCCATGCGTTCGCAGATAAAACACCGTCAAAGCTTCCCATTGTAGTGTCAAAGATCTCATCTTTCTTTATACTTCTGTCTTCATTGTTGAAGAGAAATTATTTTTTGAAGTGTTTAATGATTTTTATTTCGTTTGTGTTTAATTTTATTTGTTCTTGAACTAAAGAGATAATCTCATCTATCTTGGGTCTGTTATAGAAGGGTAGAATTATTTTATATTTAGTTCTATACATGTTTATCGCACTTATAATCTACGCTTCCACACATGTCTATTTCATTCTCTCTATTTGTAACTTTGTTATAACTCGCTCATAGTGGTTATAATATTATGTCTACTTACTCCAACTGAATAATATTTATTCTTGTAGAAATGCAAAAATGGGGATGAGGAATGCTGGTCATCATTTGTTTTATCTTAAATTTATCTAGTCACACTCACTAACCCAAACAAACTATACAATATTACTTGCACCAAAATACCACATACTTACTTATCATTCTTCCTACAATCACCATCAAACTTCAGAGTCTCTATGAACTCCTAAGTAATCCTCATATGTGCAACTTTTCTGTTGGAGTGTGGAATAGAATTACAACAATTAAAAATGAAAGCCCCGGTGAATATTTGTGATATACATAATACTATATATACAAGAAACTAAAAAAAAAATGGTGTTAGTATTAAAAAGAAATAAATCCCACAATCCTTAACTGTGGAACAAATGTCAGTTAACTGAACGAAATTAATGTGTGAAATGAGTGAATTAAAATACAATCCTTCGACCCTCCCCCACACACAACTATAGACTCATTCAGACACGGCAACAAGTACGAAAGAACACACTCGATAAACCTTGACGAATTCAGTGTGACAATAGGAAAGATTTCGATTTTACTCTATTCACTTCTATTAGCAAACGGGGTAGGGTGGGTAATTTAAGAAAGTGGGGACAACAATAAAAGCAAACAAGTAGCATACATGTCTTAGCTAAGTTATATTGGTGTAAGGAAACTATAAAGTAAACCTTGACGAATGGAGTGTGATAAGAGGAAAGGTTTCGATCTTACTCTATTCACATCTACTAGCACACCGGGGTGGGGTGGGGTGGGGTGCGTATACACAATCCGGACCCAGGTGCGAAAGTACGGCCCAAAACAGCCATAATTATTCGATTGTCAACCCTATCGAATGGCTTGGAATGATCTAAATTGATAAGCGTTCCATCGTTGCCGAGCAAGTGAACAAAATGGTAGTCCTGAATAATCCTACCCTTTATAGCACAAGTCAATCAAACTAGACAGGACAGCCTGCAAACGGCTAGCTAAGATCTGGGTTAAAATCTTCAACTCTATATTTAGCAACATCAAAGGCGGAAAAGTTACCTATCCATTCCCCTACTATTCTTGGTTTTGCGTGAAAAAGTTGAGCTATAGTCTCCTTCTTCATTCAATTGTTGTAAATCAGTTCAGGGCAAGAGAACAAGAACGTGCGACTGCTTCAAGTACAGTTCGTAAGGAAGACCATCTGATCACGAAGATTTGTCTCGGTCAACCAGTTTCAGCGTTTCACAAATCTCAGACTCTGTGATGGGACCATCAGATCTCGCTTCAGCCGCATCGAGGCGAGGGAAATCGGCTATATAAGCATCGAACTGAGCATTGCTCAGTCCAAGCTCCATGGTAAACAGATCCTGAAAGTAGTCTCGAAAAACTTCAAAATGTCCGGCAACGTGATGCTAGCGATATGTCTATTGGATGCATTTCGGGCCTCCTCTGCACGTAATTCAGCGGTCATGTTCGTTGCTTCGGAAGACATTCTTTTTAATCCAGCTCTAAGTGCCAGAGGTTACTCTTTCTCGATAAGCAAGAACGAAAATTCCTCCTTAGCCAAGGCTTCTTCTCCATTATCAATAAGAAGACGTTTGCGCTGTTAATCTAGCTAGATTGAGCCGTCGACTATTATAAGCAGCATTTTTTTTTTTAGATTTTAATATTTCATACCACTTATTCCCAACCACAGCCACCGTTACTTCTCCATTACACGAGCCGATGAGCAGAGTAATTTTGGTTTGGGTGGTAAATAATGATTCGGTGATGGGTGGTAGAGCCATGATCTGCTTTTTCAATAAGGAAGACAGTGCCGGGGAAGAAGGGCCAATTTTTCCCTAGGTGTTTCTCATGTTTTTGTTTTTTTTTGTTTTTGTTTTTTTAATTCCTTATTTACTCCCTCAGCTGCACCAATCTTTCAAACTTTTCGAAGCTGGGTTTGTTCCGGAGTTTTGTTGTCGGATCTTTTTTCCAATATATAGCCGGGGTATCGCCCTTGGAAAGGGGAGAGAGGGTAGAGTTGTACATGCCCTTTTCCGAGGTGGTTTCTAGGGACAGAGGGCCCTCAGACTGGAGCGTTCCTTTTGTCTTTCAATCGACCTGCCATTCCCCATTTTCGTTCTCCGCAATCAAGCGGCGGGCAAAGGATTTTCGGGGAATGGGGGCAGCGAAAGAAATTCAACCGCTAAATTTACTTCACCGGTCCTGGTTGTTGGCATGCCCATTATAACCGAGACGGAATTAACACACACAACCAGAGGGGGATTTGTATCGGCGCGGGACAGAACTCCAGAGAGCTTATTTTCTCAGGAAGAGTAGAGTTGACCAGTTTCTCCACATTTCTAGGAAATTGGTTTGTTACCGGTCAAAATGATTGGCATTTTCTGGCCATCTACATCTATACAGTTGGGCATGGAGATGAAGGTTTTACGATCAGTCATAATTTTTGGCACTCCTACCGTTCATTTCGTTCAAATTGAGCTAGATAAGCGGCCAAGTGCTCCCCTATGGGGTTGGAGTGCCCTCAAATATGGATATGTTTGTCCTCCGCCTGCCCTTATATTCTGTTCTTACGATGAGGTAATCTGTGGTAAGTTTCAGACTGGAAGCATTATCATAGTCGGCAGGGCTTGGTAACAGTATTTCCTACATGAAATATCCACGCTTCTTATTATTCTTTGGGGTTTTACCCGCAGCGACGTAAGGGATTTTTTGACGCTCTCTTTTGTAGAACGACAAATTTTGCGCAACTGCTTGTCGACCACAAAGATTGACACAATTCTTTTTCAACCATATGTAATACCTGAAGGTCTACCAAAGGACACTCTTCTTTGATATGATGTTAGAAGCTCTTGGTTCTCTGCAGGAACAACGTCATGTTGATTATGCACTTCGGTTGGGACTGCCAGCCAGATTGCGATACCCCCGGTTAATTTTTGTCTTTAGTTTTACTGTTGTTGTTGCTGGAGTAAGTTGTCAAAACTTTTTCTTGATTTTGGCTATTCTTGGCGTCCAGAGATTCAGTTGAATCTGTTACCGTTTTTGTGTATATGTGTGTGTGTAACTAGTGAGCCAGTCAAAATAACTTAACTCCCTTTATAATCCACCAATAGAAGGTTAACCAATCGGAAGACGTAGAGCATTCAATTCGTCGTGTATAAAGGCGGCCATTTTTGTTCACTCTACCCGAATGTCCAGTCCAGCTTGTCAGGCGAAGAGAAACAGAAGGACGAACTATGCTCTGCTACTTTTATCAAGATATCCACTGCTAACCTGAACAACGCTTTCATACTGTCTTCGAAATATTCACTGCTAACCTCTGGATTCTATATGCAAAGATGACCGTCATGATGAATAACAGAATCTATTTAGTCGTCAAATTTTGGGGCAATGGCCACGTTCTCAGTATTCACTGTTGATTGAGTGTTTTTTATCCGTATCCAAAGCCTCTTTATTTTTCATCCTAAACATGTTTTTTGTTTGACTGATGTTTGTCGGTAATTTTCGCTTAATTTAATTTATTTTCTTTCTGTTTTTTAAACGGAAAACATGGAATTGTCTTAAAAAATAAACAAAAAAAACAGACTCAAGCTGGTTTAAGAAAAACGGTTTTAACGTAAAAAAACTTACACAAATTAAAAGAAAATCCTTTTCTTAAAGGAAAATGAAATTTAATAATGAAAAGATTAAAAAGACAGGTGAAGAAAGAAAAACGTCTGACGTGAAAAAATAAAAGGAATACATTTAGTGAAACAATAAAATTAGCTAAAATGTTTCTTTTTCTTTAAAATTAAAAATAGCTAAACAAATTATGAAATAAATATTACCAAAGAAAAATTGAAAAAGAGAAATGTATAAAAAAAGAGAACAAAATTAGATGAAAATGGAAAACGCTTGACGTGACAAATAAAACGAATAAAATAACAAAAAAAACCCACAGCTAATGGTTTCCCTTTTTAAAATAAATAAACAATTTATGAAATAAATACTATAAAAGAAAAATTGTAAAAATAGAGACACGTGTAGAAAATTCTAGAAATTAAACAGAATGACCGGCTATCACGAAAAGAAAATAAAAACTATCAGATAAAATTAAATTTGGATTTCGGATTGGCGGAGACGAACAAATTTAACTTTAAGGCACAAAAAGGAACTAACAAGTAGAAAATAAAAACCAAAGGTTTTAAGCGAAAAGTGAAGATATACAAATATATATATATATATATATATATATATATATATATATATATATATATATATATATATAGTATAGGGACGGGGTCTGAAAATAAGAGAAACTGGAAATTAAAATACAATTCCAAACAAAAAGTAAATCAATAGATTAGTGAAACTAGATGTTACACCAACAAAAAATAAAAAAATAAAAAAACTTAAACTACAATACTTCTTCGAACACAAAAAATATAAGTTCCAACCGGTTAGCCACAAAAATAGGTCGATCGCATGGCAAGACTAGAATTGCTCTGAGTAAAAGAACTCTGGACTGAGTCCAACGGACTGGTATTTATCTAGCTCAGCACAAGGCAAGATGTGGCACAAAGCCAATGTTCATGTTGGGCAATTCTGTCCTTCAACAGACTTTCACTGACTCGCCTGGAGTTCTTTATTTAAGGCGTTTTACCGAGTTCATTTGTGTTTCTGCTGTCTTATTTACTCTCCAACATCTCACCTTTTGAGATTTTTTAACAAGTAAATGTTGTATTTTATTTCTTAGTATTCATCTTCTCTTTTTGGCGTGTTTGCCAACGTAATGGACTTTATATTTTTTTTGGAGGGGGGTCAATTAATTTTCCGTACGTTTCTTTTATCTGGAAATTATACTTGTACATTCAACGAATTCTTGTTTCGTCAAAAACATCATAAAGTATTTGTATAGGTTCTTCCGTTCTTGCGGGCGTTTTTCAATAAACTTTTTCTTTAAGTGATTCCAATGCCTTTTGTTTTGCCATTTTTTTCCTTTTACCATATATATAATTTTCCCAAATACTCCGTCTTCCTACATTTCTTTTACATTTTTATATACTCTAAAAAAACAATTTATCGCCAATTTTGTGTTCTTTTTGTTATCCGTTCTTCTTCTTTTTTGACCTGGTAACAACTTGTCGAGCAGCGATTTAATTTTTCTTGGGAAAATCTATTATGCCAGTGACATGGCTGCATTTGCAAATTCGTCTCAAAAAGACTAATTTCGAAAAAAAATTCCCAGCGTTTCAATCCGCAAAATTTATTCTGGACTTGGTAATTGGATTCTAAACATTTGTGTGAACCTGTGGAAAAATCAACACAAACACGAATTTTATTATTTTTTCTTTACATACATTACTGGTGCTGCCCATTTTGAATGGTCAAACATTTCAATGAAAAATAAATTTTCAAATTTGTCTGATTTTTCATTGACTTGATCCACTACTGCGAACGGTACACTAAGTTTCGTTGTAAACACTGGCGTTTCTCAAAATTTCGCTTTGACTTTGGAACACCAAATCAACTTACCCAACAGAACATCCGGAAAACATTTTTTAGATTATTCCTTTAAATTTTCACACTGTCTTTATTAAAATGGTCGCTTGTCCAGTTACATTTTTGCAATGAATATTAAGTTCAATCCCACAAATAAAAAAATTCCATCCGGTCAGTACTGAATAAATTTGTAGTATTTTTTAGCACATAACCCTTGACTTTTAGACACTTGTTATGAAATTAAACGTTATTTCACCAATAAAGAATAATCGCTTACGCGACACGTGCAGTTTTCGTAGTTCTTTTTAATAAAGGTTTTCCGTTTGATTTGTACGTCGTTTTTGTTGATTAGTGTGATATCGTTACTAGTGTCTAGTTGTATTTTTATGTCCACATTATTAATTTTTACATACTCAAATTCTCTTTGATTTTCTATAATTATGTTTCCGTCGCCACGCTATGTACATTTTCTTTCTGTAAGATCTTTGCCTTCCTTTAGTTTTCCAGTGTGATATTTTATGTCCTACACTTCAAAACTTGTAGCACTTTGAATACTTAAAGGGACAGTTGCATCCAAGATATAAACTTCTACATCTGAAACTATTGTAGTGTCTTCCCTCTAATTAGTTTATTATGGACTTTTCCACTTAATATAGAGTAGTAAGAATAGTAAGCCTCAGGGGAACGGTGATATAGACTGAACGTTGGTCAAACGATACACACTCTCAAGTCGTGTAACACACTTATGTATTTATTTACTGTTCAATACACTATTTATCTGCAACCTCTTGTTTAGTTATTTCTTAATCAATTACTTGTTCACAATAGTGTTATGGTCCGGTTCTTTGTACCACGGTGATATTCCAAGGTAGAACCAATAAAGAAGAACTCGAAGGCGGATATGGAATAACACAGATAAATTACAAACAGGAATATATACAGAGAAGTAGAAGTGTTATTAGGTTGGTGCAAAAATAATGTCGTTTTCTCACATATGTTAATATCTGAGAAAAAGACATTATTTTTGCACCAACCTAATAGTATGAACAATCAGGTTTAGTGGAGAGAACAATGTAGTCTCGACCAGTATCACTATTCCTATGTCTTGCAGTAATTGTCTGAACGCGACTCTGTTTCGGACTGACTCTGACTCGACTCTTGACTCGACTTGAACTACTGACTCGACTTGATCTACTGACTGACTCGAACTACTGACTGACGATATTCAGTCACCGCCACCACTGGGGCATCATGTGGCACAAGGTCGGTTATTTGATGTGGGATCTCCGAGCACGTGGGCTCGGCCCAAAAATATGCCCATTGAACCCGTATAAACGGGTTAAGGGCCGGTTTACCCCCACGAAAGAGACTCCGCCCCTCGGCGTAGCCTCCTTCGTGTTCCTCCCCGCCCGAAGGCAGAGAGTTCAACCGAACAGCCTGGTCAAGACTTGAACGACTGACTGACGATATTCAGTCACCCCCTACCCTACTGGGGCAGCATGTGACACAAGGTCGCTTATTTATTGTGGTACTCAGGGCCGGTTTACCTCCCCGAACGAGACTCCGCACCTCGGCTTCAACCTTTGTAATTTGAGTTAACATTAATAGAAACTGAAAAACATATTTAGGTAAGAAAATCAGATACTGAAAATTGAAATTAAAAATAGGAAAATTTGCACTGGGTGCTATGGGTACCCATGGTTAGTATTCTAGGTTTCAGTAACACATTTTGGAGAGACATTATCACTAAGTTCTTAAAAGGTAATTGAACATAAACAAACACACACACACACACACATATATATATAAGTAATTCATCAAGTCTAGAAGAAACCTCAACAGAATGCAGAAAGCGCTGTTTCGTCCTATATTTGGGGCTCATCAGCAGTGCACATCCACTACCCACAATTGAAACCCGTATAGTTACGTTATCAGGCAAACGACATACCAACTGTTCCACCCGGCCTATACGTTTGTGTATGTATGCGTGTCTCTGTCTATATGTATTATGGTAAAGGACAAGATAGATAGATAGATAGATTGATAGATAGATAGATAGATAGATACTTTTAGTACATACGAGACAAGACTTCATTGTTAAGGTCAATGAAATATGTCCTAACTGATTTAAAAACTGGTCGAAAGATCGATGGCGGATTAGACTCGATATAGCGCCGCTCGATCATGTATTCCGTATATTCATGTATATTTCTATCTATCTTTATATATATATGTGTGTGTGTGTGTGTGTATGTATGTATGTATACGCTCGTGTGTGTGTGCTCGTATCTACTTACCTAGTTACTTTGGCATGGGAATCTGTGTGATGATATATATATATATATATATATATATATATATATATCAGTGTCTTCATATATATTTGTCTGTGGTTCATCTCTGTGTATTCATCTCGATATATCTGTCAATGTGAGTGTCCATATTTATCTCTCCGTGTCTATGTCAATTTGTTTGCATCTATCACTACAGCTATCTATTTGTTACTTTGTGATGACAACCTGTGCGATGTTTACTTCTACTCACACAAAGACAGAGTCTCTCACTCTCTCACACACACACACACACATATATATATATATAAGCGTTCCCATTTCTCTCTTTGTCTCATTGTGTTCATCTCTCTCTATATATACCTGTCAATGTCAGTTTGTTTATATCTATGTCTGTCCATCTATCTCAGTGTCCTCATCTCTCTCACTCTCAGTTGTGCCTATGTATGCGAGCATATATATATATTTGTGTTTTTCCTCTCTCTTTCTCGCTCTCTCTCTCTTTCTCTCTCTCTCTCTCTCTCTATATATATATATATATATATATATGTATATATTTATAGATAGAGAAGAGAGATATAGAAACACACTGATATATATATATATATATATATATATATATATATATATATATCAATGTCTGTCTGTCTATATCTATATATCTATCTATCTCCAGCTTCCTACTTGCTTCTTTCACTCATTCTAGCTAGATAGCATTCACTACTGACTACTGATCTATATACCTATCAAGAATCGAATGGTCGTATTTACTTCTGCATGCATTGCATTTGTTTTCTATCGATTGATCTGCGCGTGTGCAGGACACACTTGAAGCTTACTGATTGATTTTAATACAAAGAAATATTTACTATTTGTGGCATAAAAAAAATGTCATCTATCGATAAGGTTTGCTTGGTATCTACGTGTCCGTCCATTCGTCTCAGGACATTTGCATTCAGAAGTGTATCCGTGTGCAATTGTGTCCATAAGATGAAGACATCGTTTTCAAAGAACGTAGATAAATATAGATTTTTTTTCCTTTTTCAGATCAGCCAAAGAACGCCAAAGTATAAAAACAGTGGCATCTTCTTGATTGTATGTAATCTTTGTCCCTTGATGAACCAAAACCTCCTTTCGCGCTTATATGGTTTTCTAAGCCGATTCCAATAGATATAAACGCACTTATCTATATCCATCTAGTTGTATATATATATATATATATATATATATATATATATATATATATATATATATATATATATACATACATGTGTGTGTAAAAAGTGTAAATATATATATATATGTATGTATATATATATATATATGCGCGGCACTTATTAGAAAGTGCTCAATATCACAGATAGAGCTAACATATTTGGCTGGATTGATTGGGGTTTGTGACCATCGGTTTCACGCTTTTGTGATCGTCAGACAAACTGATTATTTTTTTTTTAAATTTTGGGTTTATGTAGATTGCGTGTATTGGTGTTGTTATGGGAGTTGGGGGGAATAGTCGCCGTGATGTCACTCATGCTAACGCAAACATAGGTGCCTCTCCGTACACCTGATGAGGTACACACATACACACTCGCTCGTCCGCCGGGGCTAATATATATATATATATATATATATATATATATATATATATATATATATATATATGTATGTATGTATATGGCATCAGATATAGATTTGTAGTATAACAGACACAATTGTAGAAAAATGAACAAAAAGGAAACGTTTGTAAATCCAACATATTTCACTTCAACATTGCTCAGTTATGTCTAATGTGTGTGTGTGTGTGAGTAACTCAAATTAGCGGGATTATTGCCTCCATAACTCACTTCTAAAAATTTCTCATGAAACTTAGCGAAGTATGCTACATTTATAAACGTTTCTATTTGTTCTTTTAACTCACACGCACACACACATCTATCTATCTATCTATCTATCTATCTATCTATCTATCTATATATATATATATATATATATATATATATATATATATATATAACATAGTGAGACAGAACCTACCTACCCAGGATTTTTTTTTTTTACTATACATTGCGGTGCTGATTGATTAATTTCAACCGACATAGACTTTTTTAGTCTTTTCGTTTTTTATTTCATTTTGTTTACAAATAGTCATATTTGGTGTATATATATATATATATTGTCCTCCACAGTATCACAGTGCGTTTTCCTGTATTACAGCTCATCAGTGTAGTTAGACGTCCGGTTGCCACTAGTTAGGATCGAAACCCGACTGAATTGGCGTCAATCGGAGAATCTACACACAAAACCTTTGGCGCACGGCAGGGATGAAGGTAAGTTCTGCACAGATCTGTCGATCAACAGGTGTATCTGAACATACTGACGGATATGACCATACCACAGACACGAGAAAAACAACAGCAGAACGACTTTTATTTTCAGCAGGATTGGCCGGACGTTCGCTACTTGACAAAGAATTTCCCAACAAATGGATTGGACGTCGAGGCGTCTTTAACTAGAGACCACGTTCGCCCGATCTTACCTCTATGAACTTCTTTCTCTGGGGATGTATAAAGTATAGGATTTTCACATGCACGCCATGTTATATTGATGTCATGATTCACTTTATACGGGAGACTTACCCGGAAATTGTTGCTGTTAGACACCTTTTGTGCTAGAGTGTACATGAGTGGCCACCATCGACAATAACAGTGTGTGAATGCCGAGAACAAACAGTTTCAACCTTTGAGAGTTTGATATGTTTATTATAGATATGATTACTATTGATATGTTTTTTATTGATATGTTTGTATAATCAATACAATACGTTTTGTGCGAATTTTGTTTTCATTATTGTATACCAAAATTTGCATATTGCGTGTATTTTCCATTCTTTTTTATATGTATGCATTGTATTTTTTGCCGTGTATTTGCGTTACGTTTGTTGCTAGTTTGTGTATAATTAATCATATTTCATAGTAGGTTGTTTAGAAATCGATATTTTTACACTGACGTTTCGACTAAAAACAAACAGAAATCGAGTATTAGAAATCAATTTATAAGATCTTCATCCTTTTAGAAGCTGTAACTTTTTAATAATATACACTTTACAGACACTTGTTAATATAGCAGAAAAAATAACTTTTCTATTATTTTTTATTTGATATCAAGAGTTGCTGGAAACTTGAACTATGTATTTATCAAAGGATCGGCTGTCCGTTTTTGATTCTGTAGGGTCTGCTGAGGTTTTGAATATCTAAGAATCCAGGATCTCTTCGAAGGAAGTGATCATTTGTAAATGGTTCACGAATCACGTTGAATACACTCAGAAATGATATAGGTTACACGTTGAAAAAGAAGAAATATAGTAAATGAAACAACTTATATCAAACAGGGTTTCAGTCATATTCCCTTTTGCCTTTTAAAGCGAGTTTCTCGTAAGAATACCATAAGGTTTCCATTCTTTCCTTCAGCTGGTGTCATGTGCGCCAGTCTAATCTATTGCGTATTACTAGGCGTGGAGCTAGGCGTCTGCAATTAGTTTTAATACCATGAGAAATCAAGAAGGCTTATTGTGTGTACAACCGTTCATCATGATTGGAGAAAACTCGATGTGATTATTAAACGTTACTAGTTTTGTTTTGGGGGTATTGAAAGTTACAAGTTAGTACCTCCTTCGTTGAGCTGCGCGAGCGATGTCAGAGGATAGATTATATGCCAGACTATAGGTGCAGTATATGTTTCGTAATTTTGTTAAATTATTTTACATGGTTACAAAAAGCGAGACATGATATTTTTATTAGAATTTTTATTATGACAAAAGAAAAAATAAATGCATTTTATGATTAAATTTTTCACTCATCAAGATATTCCCCTTTCGCCTTTATTACTACAGCACCAATATGTAGCATCGGTTGCAAATGTTTCTTAAAGTACAGATAATTGATTCCATTCTTTTTCAATGACTCTAACAGATTTTTTTCATTTTTTTGTATGGCAAGGTTTCGGTGGTTCTATCAACTGCACCCTTGCTAATTTTGGGGGTTCCTTCACAACTTATAATATAAAAATGGATATTGAAGTCAACACCCAAAGGCAACAGTTTGTTTCAAGCCTAAAAGCAATGCTTAGACCTTCGATTACGTTTAAGAATGAAATAGTCTGTCGCCGCTCTGTGTTGATGTCAATCTCAATGTCTAATTTTATATTTACATACGCTTTATCCTTGACATTGAGCGCATTAACCCATAAATATGGCATACCTTAAAATATATATATATATATATATATATATATATATATATATAACTGTGTGTGCCTGTGTATATTTATACATGTAGGTATAAATCTGTTTCAGTGTGTGCATATGTTTATATATGTACATGACATATATATATATATATATATATATATATATATATATATATATATATATATATATGACATTGCAAATGGTCTGCCCATCAAGTTTTACCTAGGTGTTTAATCTCATTTCAATATATCTGGCAGCGCAATTACAATTGTGCCACTTTCCATCTATCTATTGATCTGAATGCGTATGGAAATGCCTTCTTATCCAAGATAATTCCAATGTGTCTATCTTTCCGATGTGTCTATTGATATTCTGAGTTATTTTTACTCTCGAACAAAATACTAACCATTTAGTTGCATGTGCTGGATTTGTTAATAACGCTGTCAGATGAGTCCAAGTTGCTTTATTTGAATCAACCACTTCACGTTCGTGATAAGTCTTCATCCTATTTCCTGAACATCTGGTAAAATATATCACTTAATGCATCAATCCTTCCGCAGACAATTAGCGTGTGCGTGTACACCCCTCCGTACCGATAAGAAATGCCTGTCATTGGCACCGGGATCATTACAAGATCGCTTCCATTACTCGAAAGTTATCTTCCTACAGGAATAACCATCCGGCATCGAAGGAAATACATTTTGGACGTCTCTTCTAGCAAATTAAAATATGCTTATTTTTATTTCGTATTACTCCGGAGATAGGTTCAGGATGGCGGTCGTTCTCCGTATGACGATAAGCTAAATCCGCGTCCTGGGTAAGACGATAAACTACGTTCAACAGCAAGGCCTCTGATCAGGAGGTTTTGAGGAAGGTGGAAACATATCTTAATTGCTGGTGTTCCCAGGACCACCCTGACCAGGGGTGGCAGCACCTGTTAGGGGTCTCAGTTATGGGCAAATAGTTGACACTCAAGCTTGTGTAAAAATAGGTTTTAATAGCAAAAATAATTTGTAATAAAAAAAAAAATTATTACCAGCAATAATTTTTGAAGAAAAAAGTATTATCAGCAATACTTAAAAAAAAAAGAAAAAAAAGAAAAAAAAGCTACATATTCTTTTAAAAAAATATGATACGCTATATATTTCTTCAAGGAAAAATATTCCCAGAAATAGATTTTGAAGAAAACCAGCAATAAAAATTTTGTAGGCATTAAATAACCCATTGAGGTTGATATGCGGTAAAACAAAACAAACAGGATGGCGGTTAGTTTCCTGTAAAAAGGATTGCGGCCATATCAAGTTGAAACACATCATCCAGGTTAAACAATGTCGACCTTGTTCAGTACCTAGATGAGTGACTCCTTGAGAATGACATGTGCTACAGGCTTGGATGAGAATGAGGTAAAAAGCGCTTATGGCCATATCACGTTGAAACATTGGTTCTCGTATGATCACTGAAGTTAAGCAAAGCCAATCTTGGTCAGTACTTACATGAGCGACCCCTTGCGAATATCTAGTAAGCTTGGGTATGCAGGCGATCTAATTGATAACGGCTCGGAATTAGAAATAAAATAGCCGAGTACCAATTCCATTCGGGTTCGTTATATTCACTACATGTACTTGGGAAAGGTAAGAAATTATCACTTTCCCAAAAACTATTTGTTAATTAGTATTATTTGTATCAGTAAATCATTATTATATCCAAAACAATTGTTACAATCTAAAAATATTTTCTGATTATAAACAACATGAAAAAGTTAGATAATCCGTAAAAAAACAATTCAATCAATCAATGAACTTGGAAAGACATGAATCTTTTTGTTCTTGTCCTATTTCTATTTATCGATGATGTTAGAGCGGATTTGGCATGCTGATCTTCTCTACATGCTCAAGGGCTGTGGAATATCTGGACGAAGATTTAGCTGAATCCAATCGTTCCTAACAAGACTAGCAATGAAGGTGGGTATTGAACGGGTACGTTTTCAGATCATTTCATATGAAAGCACCTCTTCTCTAGGCCGCTATCCTTAAACCTACGCTGTTTCTGATCTTCGTCAACGACCTTCGCCATGTTATGTTCCCAACTAGATATTTATGTAGGTGATACATTTTACTCGTGTCTTAGAAGCAAGTTCGGCAGATTCGAACAATTAAAACTGGCAACTGCTCCGTAAAAATACTTCTAATCAGTGGTTAACTGGGGAAACGAATTCTTTGTAAATTTTAATACCTCCAAAACAAAACTGATTTTATTTAATCTCAAGAGAGAACCGTTTCTGCTTGCCATCAGTATGGCTGATGCTAGCCTACAAGTGAGCAAGTCATTAGGTCTTCTTGGGCTTACGTTTTCCACTGATATAAAAAGAAATGATTTTATTGAATCAACTACTTTCGGATAAACAACATATGCCCCGCTTCTCCTGTTCTACCGCCGATGTGTTAAAAAAATCACTGAATTTACTTATCAATCTTTAGATAAGAACGTCGAAGCTCAGATTTCAAAACAAACCTGCTTTCATTTGATCTACAGAGAACTTTTTTCTGTCTGTGATAAATGATAAATATACTTTAATTAATAAACAGTAAACAATCATATATATATATATATATATATATATATATATATATATATATATATATATATATATATAATTATCTTATTAAGTTAATTTTGTTGTTAAAACATTTTAAATGTTAAGTAATTAAAAGAAAACAGTAAAAATAGAAAATAAAATAAAATAATACATTTTAAATGTTTATTAATAAAACAAATAGTAAAATACAATATGAAATAAATCATTTTAAATGTTAAGTAATAAAAAACAAATAGTAAAAATTCAAAATAAATTAAAATATATAAAATATTTTAAATGTTAAGTCATAAAAACAATTAGTAAAAATACAAAATAACCTATTTTAAATGTTATGTAATAAAAACAACTAGTACAATACATAATAAAATAAAATAAAACATTTTAAATGTTAAGTAATAAAAACAAATAGTAAAAATACAAAATAAAATAAATCATTAAATGTTACGTAAAAAAAAAACAATAGTAAAAATACGAAATAAACATTAAGATTCACAACCCCTTTCCCATAAATATGAGGATACCTTCTCTCCCTTAAAGATATTACGTTCGAATATAAATAAACAAAGCCTAGTTATTTCTATCAATTTATAAATACACTAGCAGATAATTTTAACAATATAAGATACGGAGATCCCATCGTGTTGATGAGTGACTTGCAAAGAAAAGTACGGACCTCCTAGACAGTGTGGTAGAAGAGAACGAGAAAGATAGGCCAACCATAAATTGCAAGAAGACGTAAAATATCGTCATCAGCAAAAGGAAATAAAGAAACAAGGTGCAAGTTAGAAATTAGGGATGTCATCATTAAGCAGGTGCAGAAGTTAAAAGTGTTATGTTTATTTTGATATACACTATTATTATTAATATTATCAATTCTGTTAGATGCATTGATAAGTTTATTCGAATACATTTTAATTTGTTGATCAATGTATCTTAATAATACTTCTAACAAAATTGATAATATCAATGATAATATTGTACGTCAAAATAAACATAAAACTATCAACTTATACTATTGTAACCAAATGCATAATAATTACAAATATGATGAAACAACATTCAAACACATAATAGAAATGTTAAACCCATTAATAATAATAAACAAATTAAGATCATTATATATTATAAAAAAAATTAAAACAATTCACTTCATAGTCTTTAATAACCATACAGCCACACATCTAAATCCTCTCCAAAAAACAATGTAGTGTATCAATTTACATGACCGTTCAGAGATTGTATCTCTGATTTTAATAATAAACCCACTACATATATTGGTTTTACTACAACCACACTCTCCTGTAGATTTACCTGTCACCTTTCTGATCTATTAAGCAATATTTGTTAGAACAATTTAGCCATATACATAATATTAAACATATATTACTTGATAACGCAATAATACTCACACATACACACAGTTAAATGAACCTTCAAATACTAGAAAGCATTAATAGTAAAACAAAGAAACCTACACTCAACAAAATTACATTTCAAACTAGTCAAAACACATTACATTGCATTTAGACATATGGTTCTGTTGTTAATATTTCGCCCTCTTCCATTGGAATAGCCAAAGAGGTATTCTAAAAGCTACGCAAGTTGCTGATAAACAGAAAAATGTCGTAAGAAACAAAGAAAAGAGTGCTGGATTGCAAGATAGTATCTATACACTTATATGGCAGTGAATGCTGGACAACTTTCGCTCGGATGAGGAGAAAACGAAACGCAGCAGTTATGTGGTTCTAACGGAAGAATACAGAAAAATTCATGAACGGATGATAGTAAGCAAAATAGGAAATCTAAATGAAGATGGCGACAGGAAGAACACTTTGTTTTCAAAGCAAAACATTAAATTACCAAAATAAACACACCACACAAAGGCTTGACGTATAATTAAAAAAAAAAATATGTGAATAGATTAATAAATAGTAATGACTTCCATTAATTGTTATATTTCTAACTTTAATTCAAGTTACCATGGTATTATAAAGAGTGTATATGGGAATACGTTTCCAATATTTGAGAAATATAACACATTTGAAATGGGGTTCATTCTCAGTTTTGAACGAACTGTGCCATTTCTAAGGCATTTTCCACCAGAGCTCTTTCAGGTTCTAGTATTTTGATGTCTGTCTGAATGGTATCCTTCAATTGTTGGAGAGTCTGAGACTTGTTAACATACAATTTTCTTGAGGATTAACGCACGGAAAGAACTCAGGGCTTTGTCAGATCCGGGGAAAGTTGTGGTCAGTTAATATCACAACCATGAGAAATTTGTGTTCTCATCGAATCTTTCATTAGAAACTGCATTGGGGCCCCTCTTAGGTGTTACCCCATCTTGTAGGAAAACAGGTTGATGAATTCGAAAACTCGTTGAAGCGACATCCCAGAGATCGAAACCTGTTCAGACCGCCTTCGAGTTGATGCGCTCGTATCTACTTCGATACTCTCCCTTAATCGCGCAAATACTATATCGTTCCTGACGGATAGATAATTTACTGGAACATTACTCTCAAATCTTGGAGAATCTCACACACAGTAATGGCAACGATGTGTTCGTTGTGTTGAAATTATTGATCATTGTATTTGATAGGAAGATTTCAGTACTGATATTCGTTTTTCAGTCTTGTATTTTTTCATAATTAATCCCCAAAGACTCCTTTAAAAAATACGTGAAAGAAAACTAAAACGAAATTTTTAAACAAAATGTTATGCGATTTGTAAACGCCTTGGCGACATTTGGCAGACGCTGTATTATTAATACATCCATATAGTTAAAATGAGATAAAATGCAATTGGACGCATGGATAGAAAGGCGTAGATGGAGAAATAAAGTGGGAATTAAAGAAGGGGAGATAATATAGGACAGACAGTAAAACCAATAGCTACTGAAAATCAATAAATATTTACGTAGATCGTTTTTATGTTTTCAGATTGTAGATGTGATTCTATGTATAATAAATCCGATTAAAAAAAAAACGTTTACCTGATCTCCTTCCACGTAAATACGCTTAGCTTATCGCGAAAATACGGTTAATATTTCTGATCAAAACTCAGCTAATAACAGTATCAGCCTACTGCCATATTGATATAAATAGTTCTATATATATATATATATATATATATATATATGGGCGGTGTATATATATATAGATAACCCCATATATATATATATATATATATATATACGCCCCCCCCACATATATATATATATATATATATGCACTACAGTTCAAATATTTGAAGCCACCCGCAGAATTAGCATGGGATGAACTTGAGAAAAAAAATAAAAAAGGCTTTTACGATCATTGAAAAAAGAATAGAATCAATTGTCTCATAATTTGAGAAAATTTTGCAACGAATGCAAAAGAATTGTGCTGCAGTAATCAAGGCTAAATGAGGATATTTTGTCGAGAGCAAAATCTAGTCATAAAATGCTTCTTTTCTTTATGTTGCAATAAAATTTTCTAACAAAAGTTTATTGTTTTAGACATGTATAATGATTTTTGTCATTTTAAATAGAGAAGTTGAAAAAAATATCAGAGGTTTCTCAAGCTTTTGAACTATATATATATATATATATATATATATATATATATATATATATATATATATATATATATATATATATATATATATATATATATACTTGACACTCCTCTCTAAGTCGACGTATGAGTGTCTAGATCAGTTCCTAGGAAACCGGCAGCCTACATCGGCAGATGAGTTTTGATCATGGTGCTGAAGTTTTGTTCAGAATAATCCACACTTTTTGAAGGGCCAAACACAGAGATCTGGTGCACTAAGTGCCACCAGTTCCCCGCAGGTTTTTCAATTCAGAGTTTTCCTTCTACTTCCGTCCCCCCAGTAATTAAGCATAACT
The DNA here is from genome assembly GCA_963932145.1 of Acanthosepion lycidas. NCBI lineage: Eukaryota > Metazoa > Mollusca > Cephalopoda > Sepiida > Sepiidae > Acanthosepion > Acanthosepion lycidas. The sequence goes on along the minus strand of OZ010585.1, from coordinate 38,747,724 downwards.
GGGTGTAGAGGAGGAGGATTCCCAAGCTTATTAGCACGTAAGTGAATGTAATAGATTGGACTGGAATTCGAACTCGGCTTTCCGATTCCTCAATACAAGCCTATTAAGATATCCTTTACTCCAACGCGCCTCCTTTATGTGTGTGTGTTTGTTTGTGTTTGTGTGTGTGTGTGTGTGTATATATATATATATATATATATATATATATATATATATATATATATATATATATATATATATATATATATATATATATATATATATATATATATATATATATATAGCTAGCTGGCCACTGGTATTCAAGGATACCTGTCTACTGGGGCGGCTAGCCAATCCCTATTGCAGGCGCTTGCTCAGGCGCCTTTGTGTTTATTCAACACGCACAGAGCCCTTTGGTTTATATTGCAACTATGCTGAGCAGGCCTTTGTTACAGTTTCTGGGCGAGAGCGTGTTATCTAACGTGATCAACAATTTGAACAAAGCCAGCACGCTCAAGCCCTCGGACACAGTGACCTGTGATATTGTGCTAGTACAGTTATCGACGGCCCCCAACGGTTCCATCTACCTAATTCTACTCACAAGGATTGGGTCAACCCGTGGTATGGTTTTCATCATCTTTCTAAATATGTCGCATGCTGAGATCGACCCCTCCAGTCCGATAACATGTGGAAGTTTCCTTCCTGACAAATCGTCCATGGTGAGATTCGAACCCGGGTATCATTTGTCAGAATGCGAACGTTCTATATCCACCACGTTATATATATATATATATATATATATATATATATATATATATATATATATATATATATATATATATATATATATATATATATATATATATATATATATATATATATATATATATATATAGAGAGAGAGAGAGAGAGAGAGAGAGAGAGAGAGAGAGAGAGAGAGAGAGAAAGAGACAGACAGAGGCACAGCGAGAGGCAGACAGAGACTGTGAGGGAGTTTTAAGATAGCAGTTAGCGTAAAAATCAAGAGTACAGTGTTAGATTGGTGACCGTGGATGCATTTTTGTTTGTTGATATTGTTGTAGCTCTGTGTTAGTTTGGTTTTCGATTTCGGGTTTCCTCTTTCTATAGACATAAAGCGCACTGTTTATATTTATTTAGGTACGTGCTCGGTTCTTTCAGTTGCTTTTTCATTTGATCCGCTTGTAAAGGTCCTTGATTTTGTTAGGGTTTTCTCTGGCACTTTCCTCTCACCTAGACTTCAATTTTTTCTGTTGTACCCCCCTCCACAGTGTGAGAGAGAGAGATAGAGATAGATAGATAATATATTATTATTATTATTATTTTATTATAAGAGATTTTAATAAGAACATGTTGAAATCGCTACACAAAAGCTTTCATGTGTCAATGCTTTGATTGGACTTCTTCAGGCGATGGTAAGTTAACTGGTGATTCTGGATCACCAGTTACTTTATTCTTACAATCCAGGAATATATACACACACCAAAACGCGCACACAGAATTACGAATATACATTCTCATCTGAATGCTACATAAACAGATTTTTATACACTTGCATACATAAACCAATATTTATTGTTTTTTCCGGTAGGTTTGTTATCCGTTAATTTCATGAAAATAAGATGGACGCGTCATCCTTCCTCGAATTAACGTTGGCTTAAAAAATCGAATGCACATGAAACCAATGGAAATGTGTGTGTATATGTGGTGTATGTGACTGTGATTAGACCATTTCAAACTTGGCAAATTGTGTAACATCTTGCTACAACCGCTTGTGTAGATTTGGTGATTCCGATTGGTTTTTCGATATAATACCGCTTTATTCTGCGTCAAATATCTTGGTAGGCCAGTGACGAGATATTTTGCGAAGGTAAGTGAGGAGAGAGCAGAGTGAAGGAAGACGTTAATTCTTTGCTTACGTAAACGGCCTTATGTTTCACCGAGGTCAACTATCAATTCCAATACACGTTAATCCATCTCCCGAATTCTGCTGATTGTATTTATCTTTAAAAGCGCTGAAAATATCAGCAGGAAGTGTATCTCGAACGTAACTAACATCTGCCCCTCAATATATACGTTAGTTGATTTTTTGTAGACTTCTACCGATGATTAAATCAGTTTCAGATTAAGATTGTAAATATCGCAAAGTCAGTGAAGAATTAATGCAATTCATTAAATCTTTTTGAATACCTCAGATACAATTGCACAGCTGTGAGCCGCCCTTACATCTACGGCCCTTTATCCATATTTAAGTCAGGCTTTTGACTCTCCTGTACTAAACACAGACACAGGAATCATTAAATTATTTTATTCAAATATTCATTTTCTAATCATTTTTAATTTCGTTTCTACAGCCAGTCATTGTATTTGGTACAACAGAATAGACAACAAAAAAATGTATCTTCTGTACCTTAGAAATCATAGCTCTTCACAGCTTTCAGTTTTGGTACTTTCACTAATAGATGTTCAGGTACAATCCTTCTTGTTTACTTGATACGCCATCCATTTGTTCAAAATTCTTACTGGACATTTCTCTTGCCTTGTAAGCGTTATTTTCTCCAAGGCACCTTTTCGTATTATGCATACCTAAATGATATGATTGCCTATTCTTAGAAAGTTATATTTTTTTTATATAATCTCCTTAAAACTTCTTGATTTTCACATGTATTGTAAATAATATTATCAAAATATTCGTTGAGACATCCACAATTGTTACTTACATATACATGCGTACGTATATATATATATATATATATATATATATATATATATATATATATATATATATATATATACGTACGCATGTATATGTAAGGGACACTTTCAGCTGCCCCTGATAATTCTTTTGGTCGCATCTTTCTACCAAATAACCATTTGACCGAACGTATCTACAATAATTTAAATGCGATAAAAATTAAAACTACAATATTACCTACTAAAACTATCCGTAGTTTATTAAATAACACCAGCAAACAACATATTACATCCGATGCTTGCATCTACCAAATCTCATGCAACAACTGTGACTTAAAATATGTGGGTGAAACATGTAGGTCCGTAAAATGTCGTGTTTTCGAACATAAACGAGATATTCGCCTCGGTAATTTAAACAATGCTTTAGTTGTACACACAACTAAATCTGATCATAATTTCGATTTTGATTCTGTGAAGATTTTAAAATATATTCATAATAAAAATCTTAGGCGGATTTATGAGGCAGGTATAATATCTATCTCAGGCACGGGGAATACTAGACCTGGCTTCTTTAATATTTCTCCTTTTCTAGCAAGATTAATGCTCTACAAACGTACATATAAGTTTTAGATTAAAATAAAATTATTTTCATTTTTGATTAAAACTACTATATTTCATGACATCGCCCACGTGACACCGACGTGATCATATTGAAACGGAACGCTGATCTTGAAAAATTTCAGTTGTCTGTTTTGATTAGTCTTACTCTTATGTCCATCGTCTTTTTATGTTGAATTAAATATAGTCTAATGTTAATTATGTTTTATGAATATGTCCTAAAGATGGTCTACTAGACCGAAACGTCCGACGTTTACATTATATTAAGATTAAAACAGCATATTAGGATTTTTGTTTGCTTTTTCCGTATTTCTTCTTCATATCTATCTATCTATCTATCTATCTATCTATCTATCTATCTATCTATCTATATATATATATATATATATATATATATATATATATATATATATACTAAGAGTGAGTTGGTATCAGCACAGCATTGTGACTGACAATTTCATGTCATAAGCGATTTAAGTACTGTCTATAACAATATAGCACGGTGGAGTAATGGATAGCGGCTCGGAGTTCGAATCCCAGTCGAATCCATTACATTCACTTACGTGCTAATACCTTGGGAATGGTATGGATCCTCTTCTTCTCCCTCCCACCAGCTATGGGTAAGTAGCAGGACAGATGGCAACTGATTTACCGCAGAAAGAAATGACAACCTACTGCTGGAAAATATCTGACTCGTCAGTCATGTATCGAAAGTTACATGATCGCCTAAGCGTGTATTACGCATGCCACATAACTGACTGACTTACGTAAGATGATTAAGTAAATAGCCTATTGACCGGGTTCTATAGTGTTGGATGAAAGAAACAGCAACCTACTGCTAGAAAAAACCTGACTCGTCAGTCATGTATCGAAAGATACATGATCGCCTAAGTGCCTATCGCGTACGGCTCACAACTAACTGAATGACTATAACAATAAATATTTTATCGTTATTAATATATAGTTACTACTTGAGTAATTTCCGACATGCTTACGCGTTTTCGAGTGTGCACTGACAGTTCCATTATCGTCTTAATTTGTACCCGCTGGCACCGAGAGTCTATCGTACGAGGATCTTTTCTTCCGATCACTGCGTTTCGACAGATTGACTGAATGGCTCGCGTTTCAGTCCTAGAACATTTGAAGTGGGAGAACAAAGAGGGATATGGTTGACTCGCTCCAGCCAAGATGTTATCACAGCAAGGGTGTCGGACG
>OZ010585.1:38660697-38733197 GCA_963932145.1 Acanthosepion lycidas | reverse complement strand
AAATTACCTTGCACGCTCGTTATCAACCATTTGGCAAAATTGTGCCACGATCTTTTTCCATTTATTATTATTATTATTATTATTATTATTATTATTATTATTATTATTATTATTATTATTATTTCAATCTTCACACTCGGCAGATCTGATACCCATCTTTGGGATCCCGCGACGGTAAATCTCAAACCTCCAGCATATTTTTCAATAATCTTGCTGACATCAACAGCGCTGTAGCCGGAACATTACTGTTGTGTAATTTAGTAATCACCCCTGTAATTATCGCTTGGTTTTCACTGGAGATCACGTGATAGGAGATACCTCAATATTCCTTCAACCATTTCCTAAACCAGTGTTTCTCAAACCGATATAGCGTACAGGCAGGTTTTTTTTTTTTTTTTTTTGATTATGTGAGGGACAAGTGAGCGAAGATTTCCAATCAAGGTGTAACCCCCAAAATTTAATTTTTTTAGATAAGTCCTATTTCATGACGTCTTATTCATTCAAAAGCCAGTTATCATTAATGTAACAAGTCTTCCCACTGTGACAGGGACCGTGGCCATATTTGTGCCATATAATTATATTAGTTTGGTGCAAAAATAATGACGTAATAATGTCGTTTTTTGACGTTAAAAATACGTCAAAAAAAGACATTATTACGTCATTATTTTTGCACCAACCTAATTTAATAACGATCCGAGAAAAAATTATTTGAACATTCATAGTATTATTCATTTACACCAGATAGAGTATGAATCTAAGGAAATAAATGATAATTTTTAAAATTTGGGCCCAAATTCATGTATCAATTCCTTTTTTTTTTCCACAATCAGGTGGATTTTTTTAATATATGTCCATGAAGATTTCTTTTGGGAATTTTAGGTGTAATTTAGTAATCATCCCTGTAATTATCGCTTGGTTTTTGCAGGAGATCATGTGATAGGAGACACTTCGTTATTCCTTTAACCCTTTTCTAAACCAGTGTTTCTCAAACTGATATGGGGTACAGGCGTTTTGTTTTACTATTCGCGGGATTATCATCGAGGAACTACTATTAGTGCGAGTGATAATCGAAGGCGTCTGACATCAGTATTATTCAACGGCGTTACTGTAGTTGTATCTGCGATTACAAAGTCTCTACTACAACGAGCATTAAGACAGTGACAACGAGTATTCTTTGACATTCCAAAAGTATCAACCAGAGTTCGATGAGTCACAAAATATATGAAATAGCCTTTTGGCATTCGTAGTTGTGTTTCTCACACAGTCAGGCACGGCATCATCATGATGGTGTTGTCATACGTATTTTAGTTAACTGTCTTGTTGTTTATTATACCGCATTCGTTACTAGTATTAGGTTGGTGCAAAAATAATTACGTAATAATGTCGTTTTTTGACCTTTTTTTAACGTCAAAAAACGACATTATTACGTCATTATTTTTGCACCAACCTAATATATCAATGACTTTTAACATGAATGAGTAATTGAAAAATGTAACAATAATAAATATAAAAATAAAATGAAAATGTTAAAACAAATAAAACCAGTCAGGAACCATGGCAATTTCCCTGGAGTGGAATGTCATTACTAATTCTTTGTTTCCTGAAAATTATCCGCGTACCGGCAGACGATGGCTCGCGTACCTGCACCGGTGCACGTAACACACATTTGCGTCGCACTGGGCTGAATAATTTGAGGAATGCTTTCCTTTTAGTTCATCTTCATGATCTTAAAAGTTTTCTTAAAAAGAATCAACCCCCCCTCCACTAGAAAATATTAGGTTTTAGTTCAGCTCAGTTTGAAGTACGCATAACATTTATATACAGATGTCTACGTGAACCACCTAAATATAACATTAAAAATGGCCGTCTAACCAATCCCTATTGCAGACACCTGTTCAGAAACATTTGTGCTTATTCAGCACACACAGAGCCCACCCGTGGTTCGCACCGCAAATATACTAAGCGGACGTTAATTACAGTTTCTAGGTGAGAACACATTATCTGGAGAGATCAACAATTTGACCGTTTTACACCCCCCCACACACCAACACCCCACACACACACCAACACCCCCCATATATATATATATATATATATATATATATATATATCTCGCGAGAGAGAGGGAGACTTTGAATCTTTTTACGTCTTATCAATCATTTTTAGGTTATTTTAAATCCAGAAAATAATAATGATTTATGATACAAGTCACTAATTAATCTATAGTTAGGGAGAAGAAGTGGATCCATACCTTTCCCAAGGGTATTCGCGCGTAAGCCAATATAACAAACCCGACTGGAATTCGAACTTGGCTCTCTTATTCCCAGCCGTTATTCATTACATTTCCCAAATAGTTCCGTCTATAAAATTTCACTCAAAAATCTTGGGTCAATTCGCAGTATGGTTTTCAGGGTCTTATGGTCGGAAACGTGCAAACGACGCTATATATCCATGTATAATACTGGCAGCAGGAAATAATGTCCGATATTAAAATACATTAATTACTATTTTAATTTAATTAAAGGATTTTAAAATGCGACTTTATTTTTCTTGTTTTATTCACGTACTTAATTTACGTTCACCGTACAAAAATAAATCCAGCATATATAGACTATGAACGCTAGCCTAATGGTAAAGCACACCTAACATGAATGTTAGTTCTCAGATAATAAAAAAAAAAAGAGAACAAATATTCGATTCGTGTCGACAGCCATTTTATCTTTAACATGATTTTCGCTCTTTGAGCCGGTAGATATTTTTTTTTTAAACTTAAGAAAACGATTTCTACGATGTTCATATCTACAGATATCTCTCTGGTACTTTTTAGTATGAATTATTTACTGCCTCTCTTATTTCCACTGTGTCAGAGAATATGTGTGTTATACAGAAGAGGGACTGAACTCACAAACACTATGCCACGACATTCATGAATCACCTCTGTAATCATTCAGACTGCTGACTCTATGGAAAAAGGTCGAGCAGTAATTGAACCATTAGCGAAAACGAAATATCGCTATAGACAGACTAGATAACAATGTAAAGAATGATAACTCTTCATATTAGAAATTAACAATATATATATATATATATATATATATATATATATATATATATATATATATATATATATATATATATATATCATCAAATGTCAGAAAGAACAAATGGATTAAAAATCCACAGTTCGATGCATTTACTTTTTTTTAAAGTGCTCAATACAAAGTAGACCAAATTATTATTATTATTATATTTTTATTATAAAAGGTTATAATAAAACACATTTTTAAATCGCTACAAAAAAGCTTTTATGTTTAAATACTATGATTGTAGTTCCTCAGGCAACGGTAGTTAACTAATTAGAAAATTATATCTTTAAAAAGAAATCGTTACGTCTTTCAAGGGGAGGGGCATAATGTCAGAAATTAAAAATAGAACTGTGGGTATGTCTGGATTAACCAATTAAATGTATAATCTACGCTAAATAGAAAAATAAAGTCACAGGGTGGAGGTGGATGAGTTATTTTTTCTTCAGGTCACGATAAACCAATATTTTGAAATGGCATCATTGATGATTGTGGAGGATATGACAGCGACAAATGGATCTTGATTGTAGCCAGATATAATTCTATTTCATTAAGGGATTTGGAAGGTTAAAAAGACGTAAAATTAACAGAAGAAAGTTAATATTTTTATTCTGGAAGCTTCCTAATATACGATGTTAATAATACTAAATAAATAGTATTATTTAGCAATATTTAAGCTGAATAAACAAAACAATGTAATTACCCGTAAATGGTGGACCACTATATACTAATAAATCATGGCTATAAAAAATAGCAATACGTAATTATTTAAAAAAAATTTTAACTATATTTTAAAGTAAAAGTTAATTAATTCACTCCTCTGGTTTAACAGGGCTTTTGTCAGCAAATTAGTACTTTTAAAGGAATTCTTGGTACTCCCGATATAATTTTTTGAACTGATGGATTTTTTTATAGTAGGTAAACAAGAGAGTCTGTCTGACACTTATCTGTTAATGGACATTCTTTAGGTTTTCTACAATTACATTTGATGATATTATCAGCTTTTGCTACTTTAGAGTGTCAATTATTACTTAGGTCTTTGTATTGATTTAAAATTTTATTATTATGTTATTTTTAATAATTTTGTAAGATTATCTATAGAGTTGTAGTTTAGTTTTAGTGTATTTACACAAAATGCACTAAAACTAAACTATAGTTGTACAGATAATCTAGAAAAAAATTAATTAATTTTGTGATATTTTGTATTGGTTAAGTAACTACGAGTTCAATCCCTGCGCTGGATAATACGGTTATTTTCTACCTCACTGGAAAGATGACAGGGGACAAAAAACCATACTAAAAAGTACAAGACCAGATATCTGTATATATGAACAGCGGGACGAGAACAATCTTCCTCCGTAAATTTAATAAAGGGTTCAATTCGAAATTTCCTGAAATTTACAGACGCCTGGAGAAGAAACTTGTAATAATAAAAACAAAGTAAGGACATTAGTTCAACAATAAATAATGTAAATAACAGTTTAATCATACATTAACAACAAGCAATAGAGGAAACACGGTGGTGTATTGGATGGCGGCTCGGATTGAGGAATTGGAGAGCCGAGTTCAAATTCCAGTCGAATCCAATACATTTACTTACGCGCTAATACGCTTGGGAAAGGTATGAATACTCTTCTCCTCCCCGCAGCTATGGGTAACTAGCAAAACAGACTGGTTTCTATAGCCTTGGATGTTAACTGAATTCAAAACATGCGGTCTCTGTATTCGGCTCTTCAAACATTCCGGTTGGTTCTGCACAAAGCTTTCATTGCTACATGATTTGTGCAGGTCAATTTGTAGGAGTTGCTTGACCCCTCATGCATCGAAATCGATGGGAGAGTCCAACCGCCATTTCGATTTGTGCAAGCTCATGGAGGCAAGCCTTAGCGAGTGATAATGTATAATTAAAATGTTATTTGCTTTTATAAGAAAGGGTAAATGATGGAGGTTAATGTTGGTTGATTGGCGATCAATGGATATCAAATATTGTATAAGTTCAGACAAATGTTCGCTTCTCAACATTTCGAGAGTCAATATCCTAAATGAAAATAAGAGTTGAAAAAGGTAAGCATAACTCGCATTCTCCTTAATCAAGATTTTGTAAATAGATTATAGTATTTCGAAATAAAATATCGGGTGACTGGTTGTGTTGAGTACATAACCATCCAGTCCTCTCACGCGTGCATAACTTTCCCCTTCGTTTTGCAAATACACTGTAGAGTAGACATTTAATAAACATATTGGAAAGGTTGTTTGAAAACCACAGTTTCTAACTATGCGAAATGAAAAAAAAATCTTCAGTGAGTGTCATATGTTAGAAAAAGCTGTATAAAAAAATACAAACAAAAAAAAACACTTAGTTTCATAGATCATCAATCATTTTCTCTATTTTCTGAGTTATATGTTGTGTGGGAGTGTATGGCGAATAGACTTTTTTTTGGCGGGAAAATAGGTTAAGCCACTATATCAAAATATATGTGTATCTGGATGATGTATTTATGATATGGTCATGAAACTCGAGTTTTTCTACACTATGCATCGCTGATTTCATTAGATCATCAAAATAAAAAAGAAAAGCACGTCTTTCTTCAATAATAAAAACAAGCGAAACAAGAGATATTAAATTGGTTTCATAATTCATATTTCCATCTTTTTCAATATGCAGAGAAATGTTATTCCTTGATTACGCGTCCATACAGATATAGTGATTTTCGAAGTCCGGCTTAGATGTGGCACAAGGCCGAAACCATTACACCACGTTGAGTTGTCCTCGTCCATGCAGATATATGCGTGTATGGAGATAATAAGATAAAGTGGAATTTTGTTTTTCCGACAACGTGTTTCGACTTCATGCTATTGGTGTCTTCATGTCGGAATGAAAGGCAAAATTCTGTGTAATGAAAGAAATGTCGAATGGATGTTGAATAAACACAATTTCCCTCTGCAGCTACCCTTGTACACTGGCAAAGTTAGAAACAATTACCTAGCCATTATTAGCAGTAAAACATGCCCGGTGAGGATTAAGGGAATTGAAGTCTATTCATATTTCTGGTGGTGAGTTTGATCAGCACTTAAGCGATTGCTGATTTCCTAGTAACTTTATAGCTGAATAAGTAAAAAGACATTTGATTGATAACCACTTAGTAGAATATTATAAAATTTTCATGGTCTTGCACCATACGAAGTAAATGTTACCAATTAACTAGATGCAAGTTTATCTAGCGACAATATTACTATAAACACCTAAAATAAAATAAATTTTAGAATATGACTACGCTCAGAATTATTTGACGACCTTGAAAGTAACTAAACAAATCTTAGTGACTGCCAAGTGAGATGGGTTCTAAGGGATATATGTACTGGTAACATCTAGTGAGCTAGTCAGACTTAGTTAAGACTTAACTGGTGAATGACTGCTTTTAACACTCCAAACTAGTAACCTTGGGCCCGGCAAACGGCTCTAAATAACAAAATAACTTCGGACTTATTAAAAAATGCAATACATTATGTATCAACCTGTTTTATTGTTATTTGAGATTTTGTATCCACTCAAACTCTTAGATATTATATCTTTGGTGCTTGAAGATTCATTTTCCTCAACACTTGAGCTGTTCTCAGTATCGCTACCCTTTGAAAAATCCAAATGATATTAGGTAGCCACAATGTATCTTGCCAGACTGAGAGATTCTTGGAGATAGTCCCAAGTGCGCTTACTACAATAGGGATAACCTGCTTGGATATTTTTCTGCACGTTTGGCAGTGAGCTTACAGTTAATCTAACGTGCTCGTCACATGACAGCAGTACTGGCTTCTCGATCAAGGAATGTTGAATTTTTACTTATAAGGAAACAGCTAATATTACCATTATTCTAGAGAGTGAAGGAAGCGGGCATAGCGTAGTGCTTATCGGTGGAAAAAGTGGAATTGGGGTGTTGGGTTCGAATTCAAATTCCGTCTGTAGCGTTAAATTTCCCACGAATTCCTTTGGAAATTTCTCGAGAAGGAATAATTTGAATAAGAAAAAAACTGTAGATTATGGAGATAACAACTCCATACGGTAAAATCTAGTTGTTACGGAAAGCACGTCAGTAATATATGGCGTGGTGAGACACTGGCACTATGTACCACTGGTAGTCTATAAGGCTAACATCATATATAAAGAATGAAGTCGATTTACATGAAGTGATTGAAGACAAAGCCAAAGATGTATGATTCACGAAGCAATCATCTCCTGACATCGATGACCGTCTAAGGAAAATCAGTCAAGCCTTATATGGAGTATCCGTTGTCCAAAAGAATCTTGTGTTGATCTCCAAGAAGCAGTCAAGGATGATAATGTTACAGTTCCAAATTATGTCTTAGATACAGGCCTAGCTATTTCAGCTAATCGTCTTCGAGCTGTGATGAACAAACTGACAATGATCCGTACAAAATATTAGGTTGGTGCAAAAATAATGACGTAATAATGTCGTTTTTTGACGTTATACGTCAAAAAACATTATTACGTCATTATTTTTGCCCCAACCTAATAGCATTGAAAAGTATTTTTTTTTATCATTTCATTCCCTGCATTTCATTTTTCTCTGTATTCACCTGCTCAACCTTCCCGATATTCTTCTCCCAAACAACCATAACGGCTGTCACGACACATTAATTAGAACTCTTGTACACGAGTTTGAAGTCAGAGCAATTACTCTCTGAGCGCTCGTCAGTCAGGATTGTCTTGATCATTCTCGGATACTGACGGTGGCAAATGTTCCCGAAATACGAAGCCTAAGAGGCCCACAAGATAGAGGATTTCTGATTAAGGCGTGTGATATGAAAGGAAAAACAGAATATAAGAATTGAGAAAGCCGAGAACATGACAGATTGATATTAATAGTTCAATGTTCTTACAAGAAACTTTGTTTGTGAAGTTGGAATTTAGCCTCAAATGCAATGTGAATAAACTGAGAAGTAGGCTGATATAGAATTTGTTAATTTACAAAGTAATCACCCTTCCCCAGAAGAACCTTCTTGTAATTTGATTCCTATATGGTTAGCCGGTCGAATGTTTACAGATTGAACTTTTCCAAAAATGTAAACTCAATCGAAAGATTCTCTGGCTAAGATAGTCTACTTAAAATAGATTCCTAACGAGGGAATGTTGCCAGTAAAGCAATGTGTGTGAACGGTTCAATTCAGAACACGCGCCTCGTCTAATACATATTTCACTTGGGCACTCAATCAGTTCTTAGGAAACATGAATTTTCTTTCTAATTTTCTAATACAGGACAAACTATTGGCCGTAATTTAGATTTGCTCTGTATTAAAATGGATGCGTCTACAGGGTAACTTTATTCTCTCAGGCGAATAAGAATATATTAGATTGTTTAGAAAGTAATATCGCATCTTTTTATGGAGAGGCAACAAAAATTCATTCCAATTTAAGAAATGTAAAATAGATTTATGAAGAACATAATCAGAATTACTTGCTCTGATAAAAACTAACTATAAAACTAATTCTATTATTTATTATCCAAACAGTCTGCGTTGCAGCATTAAAGAAACTAATGCCTCCTTTAAACATTAAGGTCACTGGAATCAGCCAGTGGAATATTTTCTAACTGATGTTAACCGAATATAAGACACAAGAGCCGTTCAAGATATAGGGTTACTGAATGTGATTTTTTTAAAATAATTAAACCAAAGCAAGGCGATTATGCCACTAAGACGAAATGGATACTTGAAAGTGAATGTCAATGAAAATACTTTAGAAGGAACCGGAAACCCAATCCTAATCAAGAAACAAATGATAAACGTCTACTCCAGCTCAAAAGACCGGCGAGGATTATGAACCGGATGGTAGGGTAATCTATCTACTGCTGTCGTATATGATCACAATCAGAAGAAGCAGGAAATGAAGATTATGAGAATATGCTGGATCTATAAATATCTACCCGAGAATTGTATTAGGTTGGAGAAAAAAATAATGACGTAATAATGTCGTTTTTGACGTTAACAATACGTCAAAAAACGACATTATTACGTCATTATTTTTGCACCAACCTAATAGTGTTCGATGAGGCATCCAAGCGGGCGTCTGTTCCACAAAAATAGCGGTTTAGGGAAGAAGCTCTTTGAGGGTAACTTCCTTCTTACTAAAAGAATAACTGGGGAATGACAGTGCTTCATTTTTGTGGACGTAGTAATTGGGTATTAGCTTTAAAGGTCTTAACTTGTGGCACTAATGAGATCGTCTGAACATTTGTAGTGAAAATAGCAACAGCCTCGCGATAGGCTTCAGACGTTGAGTTTGTGGATAAGGAGTCAATATTGCATACCTTCCAGCCCTGTTATAGACAGAGGCTGAGCCACAGTTTAGCAAAATGGTCTAATATATATGTATATATATATAAATGGAATATGAGTGTGCTATTGAATAATTCAATATTGAACATATTTCCCGCCCCATTTACTTACAACTAAGCTTGTTAAACGTTTAAACGTTTACGGAGACCACTCAGTGAATGTGAGTACAACCATGTGGCAAGTTATTTTTTTATATATAACAATGGCAACAGCGATGTGTATAACATGAATGTTTACACACACGGTAGTATGCTGCCGAAAATTTATAGATATGAGGAAAAATAATGATTTTGTAACTATAAAAGTTTTTTTATTCAGCGGTTTTATTGTATATCCTGTATTTCATATAGTCAAGTCTTTCTTTCTGAAAGAGACATTTACTATACTTAGTTTCTTTGGATTTGTGTTAAATGTTTCGCAATGTTTTATTTTAGGTATTTTCCTATATATATATATATTTTTTTTTTACTAGGGTTTGTACTATGTCTAATATTCCAGAACATAGTCTCTCTTTTCTTTGTTTCTAAAGACATTTCCTATGTCTTAATACTTTGCTTAGTTTCTGAAAGAAATTTCCATACGCCTTCGACTTCTATGTCCCCATTCTCTGTCTTCTCTTGGTATTCATTTATCTTTAGACAATCTAGCAAAAAAAGTTTAAGAAAAAGATTTGCACAGGGACAATCGCAGCTAATCCAATAAGGACTATTAGTATAACTTACTACACACTGTATAGATACAGGAAAACGATTATCTCCCTTTGAAAGGATGGGACTACAAACATTATACTAAGGTTTCTCCCTGTCGCACGACGACATCTCGAGGGTAATGATGGGCTGTTTCTGATCAGCTGCCGATGGAGACAGGAGTTTATGACAACGATCGAAAACTACACGCCATAAAAAAAAATATCATCTGTACTGGTTGTGTACCGGTAGCAATATTACAACGATCTCTTTAGTCATATTTTCACATGCTTGGTGTGCAAATGACTCTTTTTGAGTAGGTACACATCTGCTTATCATCTCACAGTTGCGTCTCTGTCTTTGGGCAGAGTACGCCCAGGGACGTTTCCGTCAAAGGACAGAGTCGCAACTGAGGAAAATTATACTTAAGAGGTGCCCACCCCTGGGGAACAGCTGCCCGAGGCCTCGCCTTCCCATTGCACCAGAGGGAGGGATCGGTGCTCGGACCGAGACCAGCGCAACCAACGATTGCGGGAGCTCGGAGAATTTTTTTTCCTTGCCCAGGTGCACGCGCCCGGGCTCCCCACATTAAACCAACCTTGTGTCACAACCTGACCTCGTGGGGGGGGGGGGGTTGAGTAAACATCTACTCTTTTTGAGTAGTACACATCTACTTATCATCTCTCGGTTGCATCTCTGTCTTTGGGCAGAGTGCCCTCAGGGGCGACTCTGTCAAAGGACAGACTTGCAACTGAGGAAAATTACACGGAGAGTTGCCGGCTCTGGGGAACAGCTGCCCGAGGCCGCGCCTTCTCATTGCACTAGAGAGAAGGCTCGGAGCACGCACCGAGGCCAGCGCAACCGACGGTTGATGGGTTCGAGGAATTTTTGTTCCTTGCCCGGGTGCACGCGCTCGGGCTCCCCATATTAAACCGACCTTGTGTCACAACCTGACCTCGTGGGGGTTGAGTAAATATCTACTTTCACATAATGCTTTTTAATTTTTTTTTTTTCACATTTACTTGTGTGAATATATATAGATATATTTCTGTTTAACATGATGTCTAATATATCTGTACAATCTAATGATGTATATAAAATATTTTGGGTTGAAGGATTATTTTTTAATTTAATTCTTTTCCCTTATTTTCGTCCTTCCTTCCGTTGTATTACGGTGTAAATATATCTGTGATATACTAATTCCTAATATGAGCCTTGGTGCGTAGAGAAAATAAATACATTTATTCTTTCTTTCTAAGCAACCCCTTCAACGCTTTTCCATGGCGACATGCATTTTTTCTATATAGTATATATGCTTGAAAATATATGAAAAGATGGAGTAATCCTTTGTAAATATTTTGTTTATAGCAGCAGATTTCACAAAGCAGAAACTCTATAGTAAAGAGATAAGCGAGCGCGACATTGAAGACACTGATTTCAAGAAATCTCGCGAGGAAGATTTAGCAACAGGTTGTTTTAACTGGAAGTATCTCGTCAAAACAGGTGAAAGAAAAGAAAGTGACAAGCGCTTGAAGAGAAAAGAACAAATGATATCACCTACATTTCCAAACTAACATGGCCGTAAAAGATGATAATACGTAACAAGTTTTGAGCTTTTTTTTTTGTTGCGAGACTGCTGTTAATGTTAACTTTAAAAAAAAAGGTCGATGTTGTTTGTCATTTTATGCATCTCAGCCTTCACTACGTTGCAAGGAGGCGTTCAAGATTCACCTTATACTTACAGGCATCGACCCTGGGAGCTGAAAACAGCTAGCAGATGACCGGAGCAGCTGGCACAAGGTT
Organism: Acanthosepion lycidas; assembly: GCA_963932145.1. Classification (NCBI taxonomy): domain Eukaryota; kingdom Metazoa; phylum Mollusca; class Cephalopoda; order Sepiida; family Sepiidae; genus Acanthosepion; species Acanthosepion lycidas. Next base: position 38,721,274 of record OZ010585.1, on the reverse strand, counting down.
ATTCAAGAAGGAGTGATAAAGAACGAGAAAGACCAGCACACTCAGAAGATAAGTAAGAAAACAGTGGGAGCAATCTCAAAACCTTAGTTCGATATTCCAGGTTGTCTGTAACCCCTGCAAATGAGGTCTGCCATGGAAAGGTCGGAATTCTAAGTAACTCTAGACGTTGCTCACAAAAGGACTGAATTACGATCGAACACGGCGTAACAATTATCTGACGAAATAAAATGGATACCTCTGCAAGATGTCACCTCAGCCTCCACTAAAAAAATCAGAATTGCGGCAAAAAATTTTTTTTCGTTCAAAGCTAAATGAAAATGAACAAAATCTTCTATATAAATTCTTTTAATTTGAAAACGAATATTTTTAACGCGGTATTCGATATATCGTAGTTTTAGTATCAATTAGGGATCCGTGGGTATAAATTGTAATTTTAGTAATGATTTGTATTTTTTTTTTAATTTTTATAGTTTTTTTTTTTTCAGATACAACAAAGGAGACAAAATGCTAAAAATACAATTCAGACGAAACAAATATCCGTTAATTTTATGAATAAAGTAGTGTAAATAACTAAACGTTTTAAATTTAGTTTACAAAATTTCGTTTCAAGCGATGCTTGACGCTCGGAAAAAAATAATGTTGAAAATGACAGCGTCCAAATTTGAGAATAATCAAAGTTATACAACGCGGAAAGTAGGAAATTTTTTCTGATAGCAATTACTATCATTGGCTGTTTATTGTTTTAACGTGTAGCTTTAACATAAGCGAAAAAGACTACTGAAACATATTTCCATCTGTAATGACGTAATTAATTTTAAGGGAATGTTCAGATTTGTGATAGGCGATGAAAAGTGTATGAGTTACCACAACATGCAACTAAAGAATTCGTCGGAAATGCAAAATGAACAATATCAAATCATATAAATTTGACGTCTCCCTCTAAATAAATTGTTGCTATGTGTATACTAAGATAGAAGAGATTATTTTATTATGAACTCTTTCCAAGTCACACACTTTGGGTCCTGTCACTGGATCTTATCAACGCCTTTATCCACTGTGCCATGTGTGAGTGTGATTTTAATACCCGGTCAAGGCAGTGGAGAACTTGGAAAGGGGAATTAGCAGGAAATAACTGATAACTGACATCCATTAAAATATGGCACCATTAAGCGAAATAAAGGATTTAGTTCGACATTCAAACCACCTGAAGAAGGCCGGAGCGTACATCGGCAGAAACGTTGTAATATATATATATAATGTAAATAGTATACTTTACAAAATCCTCGAAATTAAACGAAATTAATTTCTCTGAATGACATCTGGAACGGTTCTTTGAGTCACAAAAAGTTCTTGAATTATGAAATTGTCTGAGAAATGGCTGCCAACTGTGAAGGAAATTAATATATTACTCAATAAGTTAAACGTTTAAAATTATCTTTTATTTTTTCTTAATAAACTAATAAATTCTAGTTTGTTTATCAAATGTAACAAGGTCTTGGTGACCAGTTGGTAGAATATGGTAGCTAGCTTCTTATTATCATGGCTTCATTAAGAACGCACGAACAGAGAATGCTTGCCCATCTGGAGAATAACGATGCGAAAACTGACACCGTATAAAGAAAAATAACAAACATGAGTCAGAAGACTAAATGATTAGTTTGGAATATGGTAAACTAAAACCTCATTACGAAACAGAGTAAGTATAACATGCATGTGTCCTTTCTAGTGAACATTATATAATATACAAGTTGTCTACAACATTGGAAAGAATGCAAATCTAAGTTGAAAGACTCAGAGGTGTTCATTCATGCGTAGCCTGTAGTGGACAAGTAGAGCCAGCAAAGTGCAGTTTCTCTCCTGAACAGAATATAGCCAATATCCTCCAACCTAAAGGCTAGAATAGATCATCGGCTAGTGGACGTTGATTTCATCGAGAAATCGGACCGTTGATTCAGTCTATAAAACTTTTCTCGCAGTTATACCGTGTTATTACCACACTGGTTGCCAATTAGCTATGATACTCAATCTACAAAATTGTTCATTACCCTTTGATAGACTTTGTATTTACTCGAGCTGAGTGTCAGGCGATTCTCCTCACTAGAAAAACCAGGTGAGCGAACCGGTTTAATCACTGATGACCGGAATATGACGCAGGCAGTACTAGGTTAAACCCTATCAGTGACATATATAAACTCACATAATACCAAGGGTAAGTTAATTTTCCCACATCGTAGATAACACCACGTGAATTGACGTTAAAACTTTTTCTTTATCCTCAGCGATTAAAGTTGATTTTAAGGATTGATTCATTTGTTTTACGGTTTATCAACCTCTTACAGGTATTTGAAGCCAGAAAATGTTTTTAGATTGTAAGAAGTTTTTGGAAATAATAACAATTTACTGATAAAATTCCTAATAAAATTATAGCTGGCTGGAATAGAGGTGTATCCATACCTTTAACAAGGGTATTTAACGCAAGTGCATATAACGGACCCGACTGGAACTGAAATTCGACATTGTCCAATTCCAAGGCGTATACCCCTCCCACACATCCAAGTTTCCAATACCTGGTATTCCCAAGTGGTTACCTATGCACTGACCAGGACTGATGTTGCTTAACTTCAGTGATCGTAAGAGAATGTTATGTCTGTAATACACGGTTTTAAGGATGCGTGTGAGGAATCTACAAAACAGGATCAATAAACGTGATGCATTTTCAGACATCAATATTAGTTTAATATTTGGAACATTCTGATGTCATTATTGCATCTAAACTGAGATTAGTCATAAACCGGCAAATTAAGCTTTAAACTAAGATCGAACTTACTAAAGAAAACGAACCTAAAAAAAAAACAAACTATTTTCATTTGAGGAATTAAACAGGAAGTGATGTCAATGAAGTGGTATAGAGGCACTCATTTTGAAAACCGCCTACGAAATCGCGAAAACTCGAAGAATCTTGAGTCCATCAAAAATGCCTTACGCTTCTTTTCAACCCTGGAGACTGAATTCCGATTCTTAATATAGTTCTGTTTTTATTCTAGCAAAAGACAACGTTTTCAATCTCATCGAAATAGGTGGCATTAAATCTAAGGCTACGGCCTGTGTCTTCGAGGCAAAAGCAATATCGGGCCATGTTTGCTGTTCAAATTAAGTTCGGCGTGCTGGTTTGTTCGATTCTCATAAATCAAGCACTTAAAACTGGGAGAATATGACGGAGGCAGAGAATGATGAACAATTCTCTGAGAACGCTTAAGCTCGTTCTATCATAAATTCTTCTATGCTCAATGGAACCCTGAAGACATAGGAAACGGTTTTGGTACGATGGCACTCGACTGGTGTCTTAATTGTGATGTAATATTACTTCTCTGGTTACTCGTCTCGTTTTCAAAGGATTACACACAGATATTTGTTCTTTCAAATAAAACCGAAACGATGTTGATGATCTTTTTTTTCCTTAACTGTTCTTTTAAAAAAGAACGTCTTTTAAGACACCAAATCAAATTATGGTTGTCTCTTTACAGGTTGGAGTAACAAATATCATAGATAATTGCAACTAACTAAAGAAAATCAAGAAAGAAATTGCACAAATCTTCAATTATACGATATGAGAGAGTTACAGCCGGTGTTTGGACAGTATAAGAAATATTTTATTATAATCATAGTAAGTCTGCAAAGCAACTAAAACGAAAGAAGCAGCTGGAATTGAAAGAGAAAGAACCAGAAAACCAATTCTGCATAGAAGACAAGGCGTAAAACTCTATCCTTGTTCAGAAGACCCCGAAGGAGTTTGAACCAGACGATAGGCAAATCAATCAGCTCTTACCTTACTGAGAGATAAAAATAGTAAATAAATAGAAAAAAACATCAGACTTTAGACTGAGAATTTAGGAATTGTACAGTTTAAGTAAAATGTTGAACAAGCCGAAAAACTAATCCTAAACAGGAAACAAGGGCTAAACCCCTACTTCTGTTCAAAAGACCGGAGATGAGTGGGAACAGGAAAATATGTGAAACTATATCCATCTCTTAATGGCCAGAGGAGTAAATAAATAGGAAATAAAATTTCAGAATTTAGATGGATACGTTAGAAGTATAGAGTTGAAGTAGAATTTACAAGGAACTGTAATCCCAGTCCTAAACAGGAGACATGGGAATAAACCTCCATACTTATTTTTATTTTTTTTTTCTTCCTCTATTCCGAGTTAAATTATCTCTTCTCTCTCGCACACTGTACACGACTTCAAAAGTTAAAACCATCTTTTACAATGACTAGTATTGTAAAATTTTTAGGGGAAAATATACAGGATATCTGGGAAAGTATACGTACAAATAATTCACTATTCAGTCCTAATTTTGGTCATTATAATATAACATAGGCGCGTAAAATTAAATCGGGGATCCGAGTTCAGATTCCGGATTAGACTTTTACGTTCGCTTTCGCATGAATGCCAGTAGGAAGGTTATGAAACAATTTTCCTTCTCTAGCTATGGATTAAATCGAATTTTCTAAACTTGGGTGGCAACTCAACTAAGAAAATAAAATCCATGAGTTTCAAATCGGAGAGTAGGTATCAAGATACCACTTGATTATATTTCCCAAGAAACCGTGGTAATTAACAGATAAAGAGGATTTAAAGAAATATGCTCGCCTACGTCCTCAAAGGACATCGAATAAAAATCTAACATGTACAAGTGGGTGCAAATAATCTATTTGTTGCGATTTTGGTAAGTGTGTCAAGATGAGAATCAAGAATTTCTTGAGTTTTTATTGAAGGTATTAAGCATTTTTGCAAATGTTGCTTCTCCGTCATTTCGCATTTACGAAAGGCATACATTTATCCAAGGTTTTCTCCTTTTACAAAATAACGTAAAGCGAGGAAGCTGTTACCATTAATTCGTATGAGAAGAAAGATTAAGCGTTCAATTTCAAACCAAATAATTATTTACCCGCTGCCCCACGCAGCAAGATGTGGCACAAGGCCGCGTTTTAAAGTCGGGTAACCGAGCCCGTAGGCTCGGGCAAAAATTCCCTATAGACCATGTAAAAACAGAGTCAGTTTCCCGAGACGAGACTCCGCCCCTCGGCAGAGCCCCGTCTGGGGGATATCCTCTGACATAAGCCAGGTAAGTATTTCAAACCAAATAATCATCTATATTTGCTAAGTCAGATTCTGAAGGCTTCGCATTCGACATTGTTTTTTAACTATCTTGAGTCACTCCTGTGACTAATCCGTTGTCACAGCAATGCTTGTAACACATGACGTCATCAGATTTTTGCGCGAGAATTTTTCATCGTTGTTTTCATTAATGACCGTATAATGAAAACAACTTGATTAACATAACTGACTAGTCAGTTGCCTCTTTGGCTCTGCTAGTTAGAGCATTTTTTTATGTTTTAGCCATTAAATATACCCACCCCATGAACATTATGACATCTGCTGGAATTTGAATCGGATATCATTTTCTGTATCTATCACTGCCAAACCAAAGTGACATCCATACATTCTCATGGATATGCGAGAAAAAAAGAATCGATTTGCTGAGTTCAGATTTCGTCCAGAGATCATTGGGAAATGTATGAATATCTTCCTGATGAGACTCTGACCTTCGTTATAGCATCGTCTGAGTTCCTCTCGGTATCTTCTCGAACTCCCTGCAGAGCGGGATTTGCCACAAGGCCGGTTTAACCTGGGTTTTTCTGAGCCCGTAGACCCAGGGAAAAAATCCTCGTTGACCCCCGTAATAACTGGGTAGGATTTGTCTACCTCCCCAGATGAGACTCTGTCCTTCGCTATAGCCTCGTCGGTTTTCCTCTCGGTATCTACCCGAGCTCCTCACAGAGAGGGATGTGCCATAAGGCCGGTTTAACGTGGGATTTTTCGAGCCCGTTGGCCTGGGGAAAAATTTCCCGTATAACCCGTGATAACGAGGTCAGGTTTGCATACCTCCCCAGACGAGACTATGACCTTCGAAGACAGAGAGTTCGACAAGGACTAAAATCTCAACGTGCGGCTAACACCTAAAAATCTCCTCAAATCCGCTTAACTCCGCTTATTTATATAAACGGATGATTCCATTTATTTATGTCGTCTGGGGTATGATGATAAGCTACATCCGCGTCCTGGGTAAAACGATAACTACGTCCGACAGCAAGGCCTCTGATCAGGAGGTTTTGAGGAGCTTGTAACCACTTCTTAGTTGGTGGTGTTCCCAGGTCCACCTTGATCCGGCGTGGTAGCACCTGTTAGGGTCCCAGCTATGGGCAAATTGTTGACACCTATACTTGTGTAAAAATAGCTTTTAATACAAGAAATACTTTGGAATAAAAAAAATATTACCAGCAATAATTATTAAAGGAAAAATCATTATCAGCAATACTTAAAAAAAGAAAATTCCAGTAATACAAAAGCTATACAGTCTTAAGAAGTTGGATTGTACTAAAAAATATGAGTAATTGAAAAATGGTTCAAATATATATATGTATACATACACACCTTTTTCCAAACTATCGCTATGAATCTATTTCAAAAATGTTGTTTGCATTAAATGATTGACTAAGGTTGATATGCAATAAAACAAAACAACCAACCAACCAACCATTCATTTATGTCATATATAGCACCTGGATAGCTTGTGCATAGCTACACTTTGTATTTTGCAGAATTTTCTTGCAGCAATTGCGGGAGGTTTTGAATACAGTAACAATCATACCCCATCGCTAGTTGTGATCTATATTGAAGTAGTTGTTACAATGCACTGTAGGTACAACGAATTCAGGGTTCATTCAGGGCTCTGTTTGGGTTTTGTTGGAATGTTTTGCTATTTTTTTTTAGTATAACAATCACCATTCCCGAAAGGATCCATTATGAGACGGCGACAGCTATTTTGAAGGCAGCCTACGTGAAGAACGTTGGGAGAGTATCTTCTGCCATATAATATCTAAACTGCGTCAGACTGCCTTCTATGGAACTGCCAATCATGGGATACCATTAGTTTGCTAAAGTGACAATATAAGTACGTATAATTTCCAGTCGTCGATTACAATTCTTATAGATAAACTTTAAAACATTGCCAAGAAGAGGCAAGTAAGGGTTTCGATTAGCCTGAACCAAAACTGATGTCCCAACTACAATTACTCACAGAATCAGTGAAGCACTAAACGACAAATACAACTCAAGAATTATAGCATTAGATATTTCGAAGATATTTGACAAGGTGTGGCAAAAAGGACTACTGTTCAAGCTCTCTCGCTGTGGCATATGCTGTAAGAGACTTCACAGTAATAAAGTCCTTCCTAACGGGAAGCTAGTTGAAGTTAGTTGTTAAAGGCCAGCCCTCTGGAGCTCTAGCAATCAACGAAGACCTCAGGGGTCACTTCTCGGACTAACCTTATTTTTTACTTTACATAAGTGATCTACCTTAGAGTATATTCCGATCATTTATGTATATTTATGGTGATTATACAAGAGTATATTGGTGAGAAATCAGAACTCATGATGACCAGTGATTGGCAGCTGATCTCAATTCCGGTCTGGCTTAAACATCTCAATGGGGTGGGGAAACAGACTGGTGACATTCAATGTCTCGAAAATCAAACTAGTTACTTTCCATCGTCGCAGACTGGACTCTGAACTACCCCCAGTCACGATGAATGGGTCTTGCCTATCTTGGCCGACCATTGACTCAACTCAGGTTTCAAGTTGAACTCATAAATACGACCCATTGCAATAGATGCAGAAAAAAAATGATTGATTCCGTCTACCACCGCTGCAAGATCCTGACTCCTCGTGCTATCCTCTATATTTACCAGAGCCAGATCAGGTCTAAAATGGAGTTCTGCTCCCACATTCCAGTCTCGATAGAGTCCAAATGCGTCTCCATTTTATTGTGGGTGACGAATTATTTTCCATCCTGCAACACTTCTCTCAGAGACAGGCTGTCACGTGCCTCACACTGATGCATCGTTACTTCCATGGACAGTGCTCAGACGGACGGCATCCTTTAGCTCCACTATTCTGAAATTCACGGCTAGGATCCGCCATGCTACGCCCATTGTAACGAACCACTTTCATTCCTTTCGTATTCAATTTGTGAGAGGTAAGTTCCACTCAAGCAGCTTCTTCACACGAAGGATTGCTCTGAGAATACACTATTTACATTATTCGGACTATTCTCATCTTTGTTTCCATATTTATTACAACGTTTCGGCCGTTGTACGCTCCAGCCTTCTTCGGGTGGTTAGAATGTCGAACTGAACCCTTTATTTCGCTCACTGGGGTAGACTGTTCTAGTTCCACGTGCCATGTCTAATGGATGTCAATTATCAGTTATCTCCTGTTAATTCCTCTCTCCATGTTCTCCACCGCCTTAACCGGGTATTGAACTCACACTCTTTGGGTCCTGTTACTGGATCTAACTAACGTCTTTATCCACTGTGCCATGTTTCCTTGAGGGTTCAGTTCGACATTCCAACCACCTGAAGAAGGCTGGAGCGTATAACAGTCGAAACTTTGTGATAAATATGGCAACAAAGGTGAGGACAATATGCCGAATAATGTAAATAGTGTGTATGATACCTGATCTCAGAAATATAGACAAATATCCTAAGAGGATGTTTTCGAAAACGCTACAATCTTTATATGATTAAGTATATGATTAACCGTTATCTCGCCTACCTATCCGCATTAACTGCTGTGCGTCTTACTCTCTAACCTTCTACCTCGTGTCGCTCCCAGGCCTTGTACCGGGTGAACATCACTGTAAAAAAATCTTGCGGATTCTTGTTTCCCTGCCACCGACGAACTTCAAACTTTTAATGCAATGTCAAGCGGTCATCTTCTGTCTTCCTGAATCCTGTTCTTTTATTGTCGTTCTCCTCACGAAAATCTAATTTTCGTTCACTCCCTGGCGTTTTCGTGGCATTATTGTTCTGCTTGGGGTGAAATGATTAAAAAAAGAAAACATTCTCCCAAAATTCAAGGAAGTTCAATTTTTTATTGTTTGATTTTGTAAATTATCATAAAAAACATAACATAAAGAACATAATTTTGCAATGATCTCCGAAATTATAAGCCAAAGAATGAATCGAAAGAATTGAATTAAAGTCACAACTGCATATATATCTCTATATATATTTCCTATAGCAGGCACTTCGTCGTGGTGTAATGGTTAGCAAGCTTGTCTCGCTAGATCAGTTACGATCAAAAAGTGAGTTCGATCCTCACTAGGTGTCCCATACTTTCGTCCTTGTGTCACATATAAGCTACTCTTAGCCAATAACTATTTCCTATAGTAAAAAGAAACTATAGAAAAGCGGAAAGTTTTACCCAGAAATTCGATACATATTAGTAGTTCGATCGGTTAGGGATCCGTGGGCATAAATTCTGATTTGTAATATTTTTTTTTAATTATTTTTATTTTATTTTCGTTTTATCTCTTACTTTATTTTAAATTTTTGATGAAACCCAGGAAAATATTCACGTCATTTATAAACTAGGTACAAACATAGAATAAGAGAATTAGTACTCAAACAGAAAAGAATATTGGATTAAAAGTTATAGCTTTGTAAATATGTCTAATCTTCATGGAAATTTTCCCTGTAGAAGAACGTAAGCCACGGCTTAAATACACGCTGTGCAGATTCCTCTATTAATTACTGAAAGATTTCCTGTAGGAAAACGCAAAATGCCAATAACGCATTCGATGTATCGTAGTGTTAGTGTCAATTAGGGATCTGTCAGTATAAATTGTAAGTTTGGCAATATTTTATATATTTTATTTTTAATTTTTAGAATTTTTTTTTCTGAGATCCAACAAAGGAGACATAAACGATTATATTTTTTAATATAGAATAAAAGAACACCAGGCATCGAATGAGAGAATACTTTGCAATATTTATTGAAACAAAGCAAGTTCAGCTGACCATTGATGACAATTCCAGAAAATATAAGCAATTTTTTTATTTTGCTATCCTCTGCCAGGCACAATCATGGAGAAAGCATTGCCCGAACCATAGCCAGTGAGACACGCTGCAAGAATCACTCCGTTTCACGAGGCTCGTCCGTTAATCGAGATGCTATCGCGTCAATCCTCCGAAGGAACGCCATCGAACGAGGGCCAATAACCTCTGATATCTCCACTGCCATAAGAGTAAAAAAAAATCTATCAGCAAGAGAAGAATATTTAACTATTTTTTTCATCTCTGCGTCCCGGGCAACGGACTCCGGCTCAACCGCGGGCCTGATCAAATTACCGGCCGAAAATGTATCCGCACATGTCGCATCCTAAATTACAATAAAAAAAAAACATCATTGCATGAAGGTAAATGCTGCGAAGGTTTTTCTCTTCTCTATGCAAATAAAATTCCCGTAGATAAACTTAACTCCCGCCTTAGATGTTTAGTAGCATTAATATCTGTTAGAGATCTCTGAGTATAGATTTTACTTTTACTGCTATCCCACAAACAAGCTTGTACCTGCAGTAATGTATTACTGTATTTAAAATCAAAAAATGCAAATGATTACAAAGAACTCGACTGGAATTCGAACTCTACGATTTCACATTCTGAGTACCCCAATAATTAATTACCTTATTTATAAAGAAAAAAATTGTAAATGGATTCAAAGAACTCGAGTGGATATCGAACTCTCCGAGTTCATAGTCTGGAAACCACAATAATGAATTACCTTATAAAACAAAAAAAAAAACAAAAAAATGAAAGTGGATTCAAAGAACCCGACTGGAATTCGAACTCTCCGTGTTCTCAATCTGAACACGATGGTAATGAATTACCTTATTTATAAAGATGAAATGTAAATGCATTGAAAAGACTCGACAGGATATCGACGTATCCGAGTTCAAATTCAGAGTACCACGCTAGTGATTTACTCTATTTATAAACAAAAAAATCAAGTTGATTCAAAGAAGTCGGTCGGAAATCGAACTCGCTGCGTTTTCATTCCGAGCTGCTACCCGATACACCAGCGCGCATCCACAGTAATGAATTGCCTTATTTATAAACAAAAAAATGGAAATGGATTCAAAGAACTTGACTAGAATTCAAACTCCACGAGTTCTCATTCAAAGAACTTATATAGAATTCGAACCCTGATTTCACATTAAGAGCTGCTGTCCGAAACCATAGAAATGAATTAACGCATCCATAGAAATGAATTAACTTATGTGTGAACAAAAAATCAAAGTTGATTAAAAGAACATGATTGGATATGGAACTCTCAATGTTCATCTTTCGATCAGTACTGAATTTACCTCATTCATAAACACAAAATGCGAGTAGATTCAAAGAACTCGACTGGAATTCAAACTCCACGAGTTCTCAATCCGAGTGGCACAGTAATGAATTCTCTTATTTATGAAACAAAAAATGCAAGTCGATTAAAAGAACTCATCTAGAATTCGAACTCTCATTTCGAGCTGCTACCCGATACACCAGCGCACACCCACACAAACGAATTACCTTATTTATAAACAAAAAAAAAATGTAAGTGGATTCAAAGATACAGCTGTGTGGTTTCTAGTATCGCCGAAGGAATAAACACTGTCAACACCTGTACAGTCATTTTTTTTTTTATTTAATATAGAGCCATTTCATCCTGGTTGCTAGAAAGATGAAATGATAAAAGCCTGAACTATGTATCGGATAAAAAAGAACAAAAAAAAATATTAATCTAAAATATCTTTCAGATAATAAATCAGAAAGTCTTCTTAAATAATAAGAGATAATAATATCAGTCCAAAGACAGATACACACACGAAAATTAACAATGTGACTTGATAATATTTTTCAGGTAAATGTTCTCTAACAGGAGACGGTTTTTATGTGACAATGTTTTGATAGCCTTAAAGGGTATGAGAAAGAACAATATAGATATACTGATAAGAAACGGCCAGGTGTATAAAAACAAAACTTTTGATGCGAAAAATAACTCTTTTCAAGCCAGAATTTATGAATGTATCAAACTTAGTCACGTCAACAGCCATAATATTCCCAATGAAGTGGGTCAATAATTGCCCATGGTAAAACACGCGCACGTACACTAGCATACATTATTTTGCAAAGAAAAATAAGCGTAGAGACACGCATGGCTGTCTTACGCTGATTAAATCAACTGTGTTGAATGAATTAAATGATATAATTCAATTCCTTCTTTATTTAGTTCAAGTATTGTCGATCTCTTTTTTTTCTTACCTTCTCTCTTTTTTTTCTTACCTTCTCTCTCTTTCCTTCAACATATATATATATATATATATATATATATATATATATATAATTACACATATACCTACTGTAAACGTAGGTATATGTGTAATTATTAACATTATTAACATGCACTTTATAGATCAGTTTAACTACATTAAGCACCATTTTATCTACACCATTGATTAAATAGTTATTTGCTAACCTGTATGTTTACGCTCACATCTATCGTTGATCCTATCTTTTTATTTAGATCATTTACACACAAACACACACACATACACACACGCACGTATATATATATATATATGTGTGTGTGTGCTTGTGTGTGTAGGTGGATTTACACAGTGAGAATTCATACAAATGTTTTGCAAAATTCAACCGAAAAGCTCTGTCTATTTATTTTGTTGTTGTATTTTTTCTGATTTCTGAATGAGATATCGTATAACGAGATCGACAATATGTATAAACTGTACAAAGTTTATTAAACAAACCAGAAGAAAACCTATGAATTTTGGACAGTTTATTTATAATTTCGATCCCAATCTACAACCCCTTCTTTCAAAATAAAAAAAAATAAAAACATAAATAGAAAGTCGCTGTCAGTTAAATTTAATAACATTTTGTGTATGTATGTAGTTTGTCTATCTTCCAAACCTCGTTCTTACAAATTTCATCGACAAATATATACGACCACAGGCGCATAAAAAAAACAATAATATTAACAATCTAAAATAATTATTACTCCACCCAAAGCTATCATAGTTATAAGGACCATAAAAAGGCATAAGAAATAATTCCGATGCAGGTATAAATGAAATAAACAGTGACAATTGTTCTTCACAATATATTGGGAAACCTTGCAGAAGTAGAAAAAAAAAACAAAAAACAAAAAAATAACAAAACGTATCTACCTATGTGCACAAAATGGATATTATACTCAACAATTTATCAAATGATTCAGTCATACATAGAAATAAATTCAACCACAATTCCCATCTAAAGAAGGCCACAGTTATTAAAACTGATTTTAATGAGATGGAAAATTTTTGAGAGTGCCGCTATTGAATTTTACCAAAGTATAAATCTGCGTCAGCGATCTTTTTTTTTCAAATATCTCCGTTCCTGAAAGAAATAATCCTTTCCTAAGCCTACATGCATGGCAATAAAAATGTTTGAGATATACAACAAAACGGTTCAATACATAACTTATTATTTAAAATGTATAATACATAAAGGAGTCCCAAACTAAACAAATGGAAATATTAATTACAATATTTAAAAAAAAAAAAAAACCCAAAACAATCAACGATAGTCTTTGATATTAGACATCATAATTTACCTTTACTGTCAGTTATCTTGATGGAAATTCGTGAGCGTTGGTAAATTGAAAATTTCTAAAAAACTAATGACATTCTTACCTCTGTTTTTAAACATTTCTTCCAAAATAATATCCCTTGATGAATTCCATAAGTACAGGAAATTCGTCAGCTAATATAAGTTTACCTTTTGTCTTTATTCACAAACTTTACGTATACATACATATATATATATATATATATATATATATATATATATATATATATATATATATATATGTAGATAGATAGATAGATAGATAGATAGATAGATAGATAGATAGATAGATAGATATAGATTGGTAGATAGATAGATAGATAGATAGATAGATAGATAGATAATATTAGTGGTAAATATACACATACATACGCAAAATATATAAATACATATATACATAGGTGCATACACATACATGTATATTAAAAAAAAAATAGAATCCAGGTAGAACTCAATATAGTACATATATATATATATATATATATATATATATATATATATATATATATATATATATATATATATGCACGTCCTGGGTATGACGATAAACTACATCCAACAGCAAGGCCACTGATCAGAAGGTTTGAGGAGCGTGGAACCACCTCCTAATTGCTGATGTTCCCAGGTCCACCCTGACACTGGGTGGTAGCGACTGGTAGGGTCACATCTATGGGCAAATAGTTAACAACCAGACTGGTGTCAAAAAATTATGAAAGTGTAAAAATAGGTTTTAATTCCAGAAATACATTGTAAAATATTATTACCAGCAATACATTATTTCCAGTAATACATTTAAAAAAATATATACCAGCTCTACATTTTAGAAAAAAAAATATATTTCCAGGAATGCATTTTTTGAAAAGAGAAATATTTCCAGCAATGCATTTTTGTAAAAAAATATGACGAGAATTATACTTTGGAAGAAAAAATATTACGAGCTATAAGTTTTTAGAAAAAAAAATATTACCAGCAATTTGATTAGATTTTGTCGGCATTAAATAACCAATTGAGGTTGATATGCCGTAAAACAAAACAAACCATATATATATATATATATATATATATATATATATATATATATATATATATATATATATATATATATATATATATATATATAGTTAAAACTAGAGAGCCAGACAAACCTACCAAGGTTTCACCTAAGCGGATCGTCAGGGAAAGATTGTCTGGCTCTCAAGGTTTAACTAGGTCTGCTCTACTCACTGTATTGAGCACTTTATTTAGTTATTTTGCGTACACATATCGGGTTTTTTTTTATTTGGGCTTTGGACTTGCATGCTAGACGATTATTTTCGGCTGACGTACATATTCTTGGTTCTTTCTTTTTTATAACTTTTTTCCCTTTGTTATTGGTTTGATTATTTGCAAATCAAGACAACGAAGGTTTTCCGAACAAGTATAGTTTTTTTTATACTTATAAGGTTTCTATTCATAATATATATATATATATATATATATATATATATATATATATATATATATATATATATGTACTGAGTATGAACTGAGCGTTACACCATTCGTATTATAATATATCAGGTTTTCACAATGTTGGCGTAAGTATATATTATGCTGGGATTGCAACTATTTTCATTTTAAAATGTGTAAAATTGTATTGGGAAATTAAAATCAGCAGGATTTATATATGTATGTGAAAAAAGAAATTAAAAAATATATATATTTCACTGGAGAAAATGCATATTTTTATTTTTATTTCTATTTTTTTTTTTTTTTACATTATTGAAGGTATTAGGTTGGTGAAAAAATAATGACGTAATAATGTCGTTTTTTGACGTATTTCTTAACGTCAAAAAACGACATTATTACGTCATTATTTTTTGCACCAACCTAATAGCTTACTTGTTATGATTAAAACATTAATATATATTTAATAGTAATATATCAAAAATAAATTAAAATAAAATTAAAATTAATAATTAAAAAATCGATTAAAAATTAAATAAAAGTTTAAAATTATAACAACATATATATATATATATATATATATATATATATATATATATATATATATATATTTCCCAGCGCCTCTCGTTCGTGCGCATGTGTAGTCGCATCAACGTAAATATAAGTAAACATAAACTTAGTTCGATGATTTGACGTTTCATTATTTTCTCATTATGTTTTTTAATATTATCCTTTTATTGGGAAAACATTGACTTCCTTTTCTTCTTTTTTTACAGACCATATTATACAGTACAGTTAAGTTAGACACAAATGTTAATTAAGGTCTTATTGCCGAGGGGCATATATTTCATATGACGGGCACTGATTACGTTGTGATTAGTGAGGTGATAGGTTATCCTCTGGGGTGGACTATTTCTTTTATGTATTTGAAGATTGTGCGTCGTGGAATATTCATGAAAAAAAGAAACAACTTATAAAGACAAAATAAATGGTATACATAATGACCCCCTCCAAAATCTAAAACCATTCTACATTCTTTCTTAATCTTTTAACAATGTAAAACAAACGACTTCCTCAATCTGGAATCCATCTGTCCCCTGTAAGTAAAAGTTTATCCTTTAAGGATAAAGAGAGAAATTAAGTAAAAACTTTCACACCAAAAATCAAATGACAACTCATTTGAACTTAAATGATTTTTTTCGTTTTATAATAATTTCACCAGAAGCAAGACCAGGAAGGTCAGAAGTACGCAGACTAGAAATTATAGATGAAAGGACAAAAGATGGACGGATTTCAAGAAGATAGAAAATGGCGATTGACGTTGCAATTAAAATTTTTGAAAATATATTTTTTATATTCCGTGCTAATAGGAATATACTAGCAGCATGGCCCGGCGTTGCCCGTGCTTGATTCAAAAATCGTACGACTCATACAGCAATCGTTATCACTTGACTTAAAATTTTTTTGCCTTTCCTTGCCTTTAAAGGAGTGACCTTTGCCGTGCTTATGTTGCTAGATGCCTTACTTCTACCCTATCTCACACAGCAAATTTTTTCTAAGCTCTATATTAAACATTAAATCTGTTAAAAAAAAGAACTAAAAAAATGAATACAAAACGATCACCTTAAAAAAAAAAGGACTCGCAACTGGAAAAACCGAATGAAAAAAGAATGTTAACAACAAATACTTTTTCATACCAAACCCAGTTCTGCGGAATCAGAATCAATGTTGAGTTTAAGCAAACGAATGAGCCAATTGGAGTAAAGTGTCATGCAGATTTAAATTTTTCTCACTTGTGACGAATGCAGCTATCGTTTGTTTTTTGTTTTGTTTTGTTTTTTTTGCATGCTAGCATCCTAGTTAACATTCGTGTTAGTCAGCTGTTGGCACTCACGCTGGCTAATGGAATCTTTCTGCCTATTCGTTGCAGCCAGCTATAGGCTCTCACTCTGGCTTGTAGAAAATGGCCGCAAACTACATGAAAACTGCAATAGACGAAAGAAAAAATCGATTATTTCCACTATCGATGGGAGTTGGCAAATGCAAAGTCAGTTTTGGCTTTCCCTCTAACTTGGAGCATGTGCATGTAAATTTTGGTTCAAATCCGTCGAAAATTACGGCCGTGCATTCGTTACACACACATCCTGCCTTTTTATAGGTAGAGATACTTGAAAAACAAAGTGGATAAAACAAGTAAAGTTTTATTGCAAAAAACAGTACAATAAGCATAAAGGTAACAGTTGTGCACAAGGTCGTCGCAAGTCAATCCAATATTCAGTCCTGCTATTGGAAGATCGGTTGTTCTCGCATAAGTCTGAGTCGTACTAACATATTCCAGCTAGTAATATTTATCAACCTCGCCACGGGGTAGGATGCGGCACGAGGCCGAATTTATAGTGGGGCAATCTGAGCCCATAGGGTCCGGGAAAAATTCCCCATAAACCCCGCATAAACGGCTTCGGGTCTGTCTACCTCCGCGGAAGAGACTCTGCCCTTTGGCAAAGCCTCGTCCGGGTTCCTCTCTGCTTGAAGATAGTTCGACCAGCACAGTTTAAAAAGATTTCAGCTTGTATATTTTCTGAACACCCCATGTGATCGGATGTGGCACGAGACCGAATTTAATGTGGGCCTTCGGAGCCCAAAGGCTCAGCCAAAAACCCCTGTAGAACCCGCATAAACGGGATCGGGTTGGCAACCTCCCTGAACGAGTCTCTGCACTTTGGCAGAGCCTCGTCCGGGTTCCTCTCTGCTGGAAGGCAGAGAGTTCGACCAGCCATTATTATTGACTGGCCGAAATCTTTTTTTGGCTAGTCAATATTTACTAGACCCCCAACAAACGTAAATGTGGCACAAGGCCGAGTTCAACGTGGCTCTTCCGATCCCGTAGGCTCGGTCAAAATTATTCCATTTCGAATCCGTATAAAGGGTTCAGGGACAGTCTACCTCCCCGAACGAGACTTTTCCCTTCGGCAGAGAGTATGACTGTCTAGATGAAAAAGATTTCGGCTAGTCGGTATTTACTAGACATCCACCCCTACACAGATCACGAGGGTATATATGGCACAAGGCCAAGTTTAACTTGGGTCTTCCGAGCCTGTAGGCTCGGCCAAAAAATGCGCATAGAACTCGCAAAACGGGGTCGGTTGGTCAGCCTCGCCGAACGAGAATCTGCCTTCGGCGGAGTCTCGTCCCGGTTCCTCTCTGCTCAGAGGCAGAGAGTTTGACCGTCTAGTTTGACCGTCTAGTTTGACCGTCTTTTCGGCTAATCGGTATTTATTACCCACCCCCGCTCACGAGGGTAGATATGGCATAAGGACGAGTTTAACGTCGGTCTTCCAGCTCGTAGGTTCGTCCAAAAATTGCCCGTAGAACCCGGATCGGGTTGGTCAACCTCCCCGAACGAGGCTCAGCCCTTCGGCATAGCCTCGTCCGGGTTCCTCTCTGCTCATAGACTGAGATTTCGACCTGCCAGCCGAAAAGATTTCGGTTAGAATATTCAGTCACCCACCTCCACAAGAGTTGCATGTGGCAGAAGGACGGGTTTAAAGTGGGTTCTCCGAGCCCGTAAGCTCGGTCAAAAATATTCCCTTTCGAACCCGTATAAATGGGTTCAGAGTCAGCCAACCTCCCCGAACGAGACTCTGCTCTTCGGCGGAGACTCGTCTGGTTTCCTATCTGCCCGAAGGCAGAGATTTCGAGTGTGTAGCCGAAAAGATTTCGGCTGAAATATTCAGCCCTCCCACCACGAGGGTCGTATGTGGCACAAGGCAGGGTTTAACGTGGGTTCTCCGAGCCCGTAGGCCCGGCCAAAAATATTCCCTTTGAGCCCGTATAAACGGGTTCAGGGTAGGTCTACCTCCCCGAACGAGACTCTGCCCTTCGGCATAGCCTCGTTCGGGTTCCTCTCTGCCTGGAGGCAGAGAGTTCAGCCGCTCAACCGAAATCTTTCGGCTGGACTCTGTAGTCCATAGACTTACTGATACTTATAGGAAGTTACTACCTATAGTGGAGCCACTCATAGGAGTGATAGATTATTCATCGATATTTATCAGGGAAACAAGTAAAACTGAACGGGGTTCCACAGGCTAGAAGAGCGTAGAATAAACTGCCGTAGTAGAAGTGGTGGTTGCATTTAACTATTTCATCAGTAAAAGTGTATGGGACTCAGATGCCAGCCAAGTATAACGTTTAAATTCATGTAGTTGGAGCACCAGGATGAAAAAATCGCGTCAGAGTAGAAGGCAAAAATGCATCAGTAACAAATCTGGCCACAGTAGAGACTATCTAAACCAAGAATTGAACAACAACCATAATTTACAATATAGCTAAGACTGAAAAAAATTCTTACACCCTATTTATTAATGTAGAATAACAGCCGCATACAAACGCCTCAGCTTTCTTTTTTTTCTGGGCCTCATTTTAGGAAGGAAATTTTGTGCATCAGTGTTATTATAGTTGCTATTATATATACAGTTGTGGACAGAATTATTCACCCCCACTTCCGTAATTATAAATAATTGATTTGAAATAATGTGCAGTGATGCCCACAACAAAATATTTATTTTAATGTCAAACAATAATACAAAAATGACCAAAAATCATTTAACACAGGACAAAATTATTGCCTCTCTTTCCCTAATAATAAATCTTGTAAACTTTATTCTTGATTATTGTCTTTAATTATTTTAACTGCTCCTTACAAGATCACTACACACGCTGATAGGCATTTTGCTGCATTCTTTCTTGAGAATAGCTTCTACTTCTTACAAATTCAATGAACTTATTTCTCTTACTTTTCTCTTCCCGATATGCCGATAAATTTTCTATTGGTCTTAGGGCAGGACTTTGTGTGGGGTACACTGATTCCTTAATTTTGCTGTCATCTAAGTATTTTGTAATAGTAAGTTCTGTGTGTTTCGGGACATTGTCATGTTTAAAATCCAGTGATGCCCAAAAGACAGCTTTCGTACACTTTGTTTTATATTATTTTTAAGAATAACCAAATACTGCTTGATACCTTGTAATCTTACTATTTTCCTGGTTCAGAAACAGCAAAACATCCCCAGAACAGAATGATCCCCAGCACCGTGCTTAATTTTAGAGAAAGTAATTTTTAGTTTATAAGCTTCATTCACTTTCTTCCATGTATAAAGGGAGTTCATGTGACGAAATAATTCTAGTTTCGTTTCAGCTGGCCATAAAACAGAATTCCAATATGTCCTCCCATGTTCTAGATGGCTTCTAACATAAGCTTATCAGCATTTTACATGTTTAACTTTAAGCAAGGTTGTTTTCGCTGTATGACAAGCTGGATGTCCTGTTCGATGAAAACATTTAGTAACTGCCTTTGTCGATATATTCAACCTTGATGTCTTTACATCATTGGCCATGTCCTTTGTCGTTAAGAGACATCTGTAAAAATTTTATTTTCCATTCTTTCAGAAATTAACCATTTTCTACCATTCCTTAATTTATTCCCAACACAACGAGTCGCGTTGTACTTCTTGATAATGCTACGTATTGTCGATACAGGAACATTTTCCATTAGTGTGCCAAAATTCGATTATTGCATTCATAATAATAATCGATTGGTTCGGTAAAACATTCTTCAGTTTAACCGTGCTAATTGAAAATTGATTTTTTTTATAGTTACGAATGTTCACATTAGCCACACTAATCGTGGGATTCCTGTACACACACACACACACACACACATATATATATATATATATATATATATATATATATATATATATATATATATGTGTGTGTGTGTGTGTGTGTGTGTGTGTGTGTGTGTGTGTGTGTGTGATCGAGCGGCGCTATATCGAGTCTGATTCGGTACCTCTCCGTCACCGACGCCCGTTAGAACAATTGGTATGACGTTTGTTTATTAACAGAACTTTCCAGGTTTCAATTCTCAGTAGTGGTTGCGCACCGCTAATGAGTCCCAAATATTAGACGAAACGACCGTCCAGTGTTTTCTGCTGAGGTTTCTTACAGACTCGATGGATTACTTAATTATATATATATATATGTGTGTGTGTTATTTATATTAAATTGTATATTGTTACTAATGAAAATAATGTTTGATTTTGCCGATTCCTTCGTCATTAGCTATACACACCACGACACCTTTGAACACTCAAAGATACAACCCTTTTCTTTTTCATCCAGAAGGCTGATTTTTGTATGAAGAAATGCGTTATTTTAATACCGTGTGCTTAAGGCCACATCACTTTGAAACACTGGATCACTGAAGCAACTTCGAGTATGGTCAGTACCTAGCTGGGTGAGCGCTTGGGAATAAAATGTGCTGTAAGCTTAGATGTTCGGATGGTACAATAGGTAATGGCTTCGTATCGTTAATCGAAGAGCCGATTTCTAATTATAGTTCGTTATATTCATTTACGCGCAAACACTTTTGGGAAAGCTATGAATCCATCTCTTCTCAGTCTAGCTATAATTTAATTGGTAATACCATTATTATCTCAAAAAATCCTTGCAATCTAAAAAAAATTCTGGCTTTAAATAAGCTGTAAAAGGTTGATAAGCAGTAGAAAACAAATCAAAGGAAAACGCATAAGAGTGGAATTTTTCCGGTAACATATAATAAGGCCAATGCATTTACCTGAGATCAATCCTCCACAGAGACTGTTAGATCCAGCTTAAAATTTAGGTGCTGAATTGCCTCTTCAAGTTGCCCAAACGGCAGCTCGAGTTTTAACAGTAAATTATGTGCTGTTTGGTATAACTTCAAAGGAATTTAAAAGCAAATCAAGATCACACAGAAGCATTGTAAGATCATTTTTGTATGTGTATCTATATTTAGGTAGCATGTATTAATTCAAAATTTTTTTATTGAATAATATGGACATATTATACCTATTTATTTCTATATCTATCCTCTCCACTTCTCTTATCACTTCCTTGATGTCATGATGAAATTCATTAAGGAAGGCACTTTGTTTATTATTTGAATGTTACTCAGTATTATAATTAAAAAAAAATAAAAAAAACCTGTCATATACTAAGTCAATCTCTCTACTCAAAAATGTATGTTTTACGCACATTACATTTTTATACATTAAGAAACAAGTGAATACTTCAATATCTCTCTATATTTATAGTGTTCGGTTAGAAATTCCAAACACCTGAAGAAGGCCGCCGGAGCGTATAACGGCACAAACATCGTGAATATGACAACTGAGATGATAGCAGTCCGAGCAATGTAAATAGCGTAAATAATTGAATTCTTGTATGGCGTCATATTGGTGAGGCAGTATTTTAACTAGGTCTAGACAAATATTGTTTCAAAGTTTTCACTTCTATCTATAATTTAAAAAAAAAAGAATAACTGTCTGGTTTCCTGCCAGAATAATAAAAATTCAGTAGAAAGAATTTTGCTGTGAGGTCGCGTTAACAGCCTTTGCAGAAAATACATTTCTCGCAAAATATCGTATCAGGCGTTTTACGAAATGTCTTGAATCAGAATTCGATTGGCGACTCGTGTAAAATGATCCAGGAAAAATAAATTATTAACGAGATATCTTGTAAGAAACACCAGGACAATAATCTCTGTACCTGTTTTTATCCTAATCTTCAATTTATCTGCTGCGGCAACGTGAAGCAGTTGCCAGTTCAAAGAGATCCAAGCAAAGAAATTATTTGCAGCATATCGCCATTTGCACCATGTAAATTATTGCTTTCACTGACTCAATTATCATATCCGAATTGTTTAAAATCATTGTCAAGTTTGGTGCTAGACTATTAAGCTGCAGTTTCAAGGACACCTCTTGCAGATTATCCCATTAATCTTGTTTAATTATATATTTTAAGAATTTCCTTACCATTATTGTTACTTTTTTAACATAAGGAATAGTATGTGTAAGTTCAATCCCTGGGCCTGGCAGTGTTTATTTGGACTCAGTGGCAACTCAATAAATGAACAGCACTAAAAAAAAAAAGAACTAAACGAAATTAAATCGAAGTTTGATTGGTTCGTCTATTGCCTGGTTCACACTCCTTCCCTTTATTTTGATTAGAAGTAAAGGCTTATTCGTTGTTTCCTGTTTAGGATTGGGTTTCCGGTTCTTTTTTCTAAAGTCTTCTCATTTTATTTTTACTTCCAGTATCCCCTTGTGTTTTTAGTGCTTATATCGCCTTGCTTGTGGCGAAATGATTTAAAAAAAATAAAAGTAAGGTCTCATTTTAGAATTGCCTGTAGGTTAGCCGGTTCGTCATACACCTGATGAAGGCAGGAGGGTACCACGGCCTAAGCTTTGTAATAACAAATACGAGGACAATAATCTGCATGTAAATAGAATAAGTAATAATAATTCTTCATCTCATCAATTCAAAAAGAAAGGAATTTTTATTTTACAAGTCACATTTTTATGCATGTTTTGAATATTTTAAAGAAAAAGGTAATTTTTAAATAGAAAAAATTGCACCTATATTTTTTTCATCAATTTATGTTGTATCATTGAAACTAATAAGCCATTAATTAATTATGTATAATCCATAAACTGAGGCAATGTCATGTAGTTTCTGTATACAATTACTTTTAGATCTCGTCTATATTTTTATGATTTCCTGTCATTTTAACAGAAATTCAGTTTAGTAATTTTTCGATATATGTGACCAAGAAATATGGGAGAAAATGAAGTGAAATCGCTAAATAAAAATAAAAATAATGAAGGAAAGAAAAATAAATACATTTTTCCGTTATGCTAAGAGCAAGGGAACCGAAAATACCCCACTTTGTTCCGTCGTACATCGGTAGGTGGCGTTGTTGAAGCCTATAAAAAGGTTAGCATTTCCCGTATCACTCACTCTCGCCTTTTTCTGCAAGATGTGTCAGCATGTAGTAATAACATTCTCACTGAGGAACATGAGATTCTTCGGTCCACTGACGACTGACCACTCTTCCCACTTTGCGACGCATGGCACTCGTACGTCCCTTCCAAAACCTAAACGTATGAAGTAGTTCAAACTTCTGTTTGGTTGTTGCAAATCTGCTCAAGACTGACTTGAGCGCGGCAATGGTAATAATATCTGTACTGTCTTACCCTAAATTCTGGACCCCTAAAAAAGAAAACGGACATCCCATAACTATGTTTAAATATACCAGTTATAATTACTAAAAACTTTCTTTTAGTAGTTCCAACTATATGCAAGGCTGACTTGTGTTCGACCATGAATAAGTTATACTTACCTAACCTAACTTCTTGAACAGAAAGCGACAAAAGAATTTTATTCCACTACAGTCACCATAAAAAAAACAAATAAATCCCTTCCAGTCACATAGTTTACTGCCAACATTAAACTTCAAATTTAAAATGCAATGCCAATCGCTAACGACTGTCCTCCTGATTACACTATTTTTGTTATCGCATGTTGGTAATGTTTGTAACTCTTTCACGCCCATTAAAGCTTTATGCCTTAGTCGCTTGTATGAGATATACTCAATTAAAAAAAAAGTCCGTAGTAGAAACTCAAGGATTTGTATCCTACTTCTAACTTCTTTGTTTGACTATTGTACATGTATCTTCACCTGAAATACACGCAGACAACTAACCTGTTAAATTCTACTAATCCATAACCGCTGTAAAATTTAGTTTCAAGAAATCTATGAATAACACTTTGCCGGCAAAAATTTGGACATGTGTATTTTTACGATGAGGAATCAACGTGTTTCCATTGTTTAAGCGCGGCTTTAGACTCTGGGTCAAAGTGATGAAACCATGTTTCATCGTGTGTAATTTCTCTAGAGAAAAAGCTGAATTAATTTTCTTGATATAGCGCCAAGTATTCATGAGAGTAATCCATTGTGCTTGATGTATGGAAATTTGCAAGGCAATCGGAAACCAACCAGTGCTGAAAGTTTTCATAGATATACTATTTACATTATTCGGACTATTGTCCTCATCTTTGTCGCCATATTTATCACAACGTTTCGGCCGTTGTACACTCCGGCCTTCTTCAGGTGTTTGGAATGTCGAACTGAACGCTTGATTTCGCTCACTGGGGTAGACGGTTCTATTTCCACGTGCCATGTCTAATGGATGTCAGTTATCTCCTGTTAATTCCCCTCTCAAAGTTCTCCACTGCTTTAACCAGGTGTTGAACTCACACTCTTTGGGTCCTGTTACTGGATCTAACCAACGCCTTTATCCACTGTCACATGTGTCCAGATAGTTGTTATTTTATGCGCTCTGTCCCTTCATGATGCGAGCGATCATGGCTCTCCGCGAATTCCTATCCTTTGTAAAACTAATCAATGTTTGACGCCTTACCACCTCTCTTTGTCAATGTTCTGGCATCCGTTCACACCATCTCGATAAGTATATTAGTCACAGCTTCCATATACCATTTTTGTCTTCAATATTTCCCGCGACTGTCGAAGGCTTCTTTCCTTATAGTAGGCCCGACTACCTATTTCTGATTCTAAGCAAAATTTATTTGTCGTTCCAAGAAATGAGCACGCCTAGCGTTGTGGCTTACGGCCCTATCACGTTGAAACACCTGATCTCGTAGGATCACTGAAGTTAAGTAACGTCGTATCTGATGGGTGACTATTTGGGGGGTGAATAAGAGCTCAGAATTGGAAAGTAGAGAACCGTCTTCCTATTCCAGTCGCTTTCGTTATAGTCACTGACGCGCAAATACAATTTGGGAAAGGTATAAATCAACCTCTTCCTCTTCAAAATATGTGTTAATTAGTTGGATTCGTAGCAGTAAGCCGTTAGTATCCCCAGAAAAGTTCTTACCATCTGAAAATATTTTCTGGCTTTAAATAACCTGTAAAGGGATGATAATCCGTAAAAAATCACCCACTATTAGCTTTGTTTGCAAAGAATTTTCATTCTTAATATTGTGCTTAATTTCCGCAAAGCATATTCCAATGCGTCGTCAGATATATGTCATCTTTTCCCTTTATAACATTTCTCAATTAAATCTTTCTTCCTAATTCGATATCGCGTTCTGAACTGTCCTTCTTGTTAATTAACTTGCATTCTGTCTTATTACAATTGAGAGAGAGACCTCGATATATTTACTACCTTATATTTTTTTAAGCGTTTCACCCCAAGTAAAGCGGGAGGCAACTAGCACGCAAGGGGTTACAAAGAGTTGGAGCGAGAGTAAATAGGAGTGATAGAAGAAAGGATGAAGAGAAGGATAGTAGATAGATCAAGTCATCTGGAGACGTCGATTGACATTACATTTGAATAATTGGAGATTATAGCTATCAACGAAACAGGAAAAAGTGAGGGAGTTCCACAGGCGAGAAATGCAAGAATTGAAGCTATTGCTGTAGAAGAGACAGCTACATTTAAGAGTTTCGAAAGTGAAAGGGTGAGAGCAAGATGGCAACCAAGTTGAACGCTTAAATTCATAAAGTCTGGGAACCATCGACAGCAGCTCAACAGAGCAGTTGCCATGAAAGTATTTATAAAAAGAGGGAGTCGACGGCACGACGGTGAGAGTGCAACTTGCAGACGATATGCCATATCAGGGTCAGTTAGATTGCATATCTGTCTCTGGATTTTATCAAGTACTTTGAGACAAACAGAAGGGGCTCCATACCATATATGGCAGCAATACTCCATACAAGGGTGAATGGTTGATTTGTAGATTTGAAGGATCGACTCCGGCGAGAAAAACTTCCTGGCGCGGCATAGGAAGCCAACTTTACTTGCGGTAGACGAAGTTATTGACTCAGTGTATTTATCTAAATGTAGTTTGATTTTTTATGTATCTAAATACACTAGGATATCATCAGCATATCATATATTTTCGATGTTCACTTATATATATATATATATATATATATATATATATATATATATATATGACGTTAAAAATACTTCAAAAAACGATATTATTACGTCATTATTTTTGCACCAACATAATATATATATATATATATATATATATATATATATATATATATATATATATATATATATATGACGTTAAAACTACGTCAAAAAACGACATTATTACGTCATTATTTTTGCACCAACATAATATATATATATATATATATATATATATATATATATATGGGGGGACGTGCTTGTGTTCTCGTGTGAGTGCGTTATAGGATGCGTGTGCATGTATGGATATACTTGATAAATAGGTCAGAATGTCTAACAACGACCAACCACCACTGTTATTATATGTCTCTTTATTAAGATGGATGTGAATACATCTATCTTTTCTTCTTTATTTATTTCTTCTTTCCTAATTTTGTTTGCCTATCTTTCGTCTTCCACTCTCTCAATCACTTAATCCCATTCGATCGATATATATATATATATATATATATATATATATATATATATATATATATATATATATATCCTTCAAATCCTCCTGCCATCAAAATAAACCCGCCTCCACAAACAAATGTTTGCATAAATTAAAAATGATGATGCATAATTCTTCTTATGCCTGGAACATTTGTCACCCATTTATTTGTATAATAATATCGATCTGATGAGTTAGGATAGAATTTCGATCCTAAGGAAATAAAATATAATCACCATGAAAACTTAAAGTTGTATGATTCTTAATACTAACTACATATATATATATATATATATATATATATATATATATATATATATATATATATATATATATATATGGAGTTATTATTAAGAATCAGTGGAAGCCTCACACTTATACACACACCCACACGAATATACACACTTACACACATCATACTCACTCACTCCCTAATGAGCCAAATGATAACACCCACCCACAGCAATACACACGCTTACACATATCATACTCACTCACTCCCTAAGAACCAAATAACACGCACACAAACACTAATCAGAGACACATCCCCTCTCCAGGATCAATAAAAATGTCGAAATGACCATGAGAATTCAGAGAAGCATAGATCCATCAAGCTCTTATCTCAAATAACAACTTAAAAGAGACTGTTTGACCAAAACAAGGAATGTTAAAAGATTCATGTTAAATAGATAAAAAAATTAAAAAAAATAAATGAAACCTACAGACAAATGTTCATTTTCTCCATCATGGCATTCATTTCTGTAGTTTACTGCTACCAGCAAGCAGAAATATTTCTCCTCCCGATGATGGCCATTTTTGGGTCGAAACTAGTCGAGGAATCTAAATGAAATAATAATAATAATAAAAAGAAACAAAAAACGAAAGAATATTAATCTACAACCCAGTGTGTCTGAAGATTTTAATAATTTTTTTTATAATTCAAGCTATATATATATATATATATATATATATATATATATATATATATATATATATATATATATATATATAAGATATGGCAACATCACCTAGAAATTATATTTCATTGTATATAGGCGGTAAATATAGCCGCTCAGTTAAACGTTGATGTGATCGCTTATTAAAAAGAAGTGTCAGTTATGATATACCTATAAATAAATGCGGAAAATTTTAAGCCACAGGAAAGACTGAGCAAACATCACATATATTTTACGTTTTAATTCTGCCGGTATATTCGTCAGCATTCTGCACGCACGCACGCACGCACACACACACACACACACACACACACACACACACACACACATATATATATATATATATATATATATATATATATATATATATATATATTAATAATACTTTTATTTAAAAATATTTTACATCGCGATGTCCTGTTTGTCCAATGAACGGACAGGTATAAGCTGATGCAGAAAAGTGAAAAATATAGATCAGAGTTTAGGGTTGTGTGTGTTATTCATACCTGTCTAGATAAACGGTCATTTTTAGGCGTGTTAAAATTACATCCGGTTATCTATCTATCTATCTATCTATCTAATAGGTTGGTGCTTTCTCACATAGTACCGTATGTTAGAAAACGACATTATTTTTGCACCAACCTAATATTTATCTCTATCTATGTCTCTCTCTATCTCTCTCTTCCTATATATATATATATATATATATATATATATATATATATATATATATAGGGAGCTTAATTTTAGGATTTAAAAAATATATTTTTGGATATAATTTAGAACTACCTTCAAGAAGGGTCCTCTAGTATGATTAAATTGTTATTACATACATTATATTATTCTGATCCTAAAATACTATATTTTACATTTTCACACACACACACACACACACACATATATATGTATAATACTCATATATATATATATATATATATATATATATATACTGCGTCTAGCATGAGACAGCCTGTCGCCTCAAAAATGTTGACTTCAATGTTCCTTTTTATATTTCCAAACGCTCTATCTCTGATATTGAGCATTTTATCCCATAAATATAGCACACCTTAAGATTATATTTATACATACATACATACATACATATATATATATATATATATATATATATATATATATATATATATATATATATATATATATATACGTGTGTTATCGCTGAAGAACATTTACATCATTGGCGTTTATGAGATGAATTCACAACATTTTTTGACTCCCAAATCAAACATATATTTTCCAAAAACAAGAAAATAAATAATTTCCCACGGTTTGTCTAGATACTAAAAGAAATATCGACATTGCCGTGAATCTTACCGAAGCAGACGAATTTGCCAATGCAGGATTTGAGAGTCATTTACGATGCCAGTTTATCGTTTAAATCTCTATTTATGCTCTGCTAAAAGGATTATGATGAAAAGAAGATAAAATTTTTAAAAACGTCATAAAAATAATTTTCCGCATTTTGCTCAAAGCAGAACGGCAGATGAAAGTCGGCGATGTGAAAGAATTTATCTGTACATATATAAATGTTTCTTGTGAGAAAGATATATTTCTGAATTACAAACGGAAAGAATAAGAAATTTTAATGGCGGTGGAATTGAAGTAATGGTAATCCTCTTCGAAAATGGAATGGCTGTGAGTTTTCAGAAAAGGCATGAATTCATTCTTTCCGATTTAGACGTTAAATAGCAGGACGAGGCATTTAGTCTTGAGGAGATATCCAGTCAAGAACAGCGCTGACTTTAAACCAGCCGGGAAATGGCGTAGGATGGGGGTCTATAAATCTATCGGTTACCAACTGTATTCTCAAACACATAATGCAGGTTACGGCTACTATACGTGCAATGCAGCAAAACCTTCTAATAGGCTTCTTCTTCATGTGCCGTGTCTTCTAATAACGTAAGCGACCACGGCCCTCTAAAACTATCTGCCACTTGTAGATCTTAATATTTTTTTCTTTCTGCTGTTTCTATGCCCTGTTCAATCATCCATTTATGCAAGTTTACTAAATATGTTCTGCGTTGTTTTCCTCTGTCCCTCTTGCCCTCTGTCTTTCCTGTGAGTATCAGTTTTCTATCTAATATATATATATATATATATATATATATATATATATATATATATATATATATATATATATATATATATATATATATATATATATATATATACGTTCCTGATCAAACCGGACTCATAAATAATTACATCGGTTACACAACCACATGTTTATGCAGACGTCTTACGTTACACCTATCTGATCACAGCTCCATTAGAACCCATTTAAACACACACACAAATTTAACAGATTCCATTAGAAACATACTAGTAGAAAACACAAATATATTGACTGCATCCACCTTCATAAAAAGACAAAAAATAATGGAAGCTTTAATAATAAAAAAGAAAAGCCAACTCTTAACAATATTAACTACGAACAAAGCCACAATATGCTAACCATATTCGGAAATTAAAAAACATCCCTACCACACACTAAGACATACACAGAACGCACACACTCAATTAAGCTGAAAAATCGAATCATCCTTGATAATGGCTAAAGGTATAGCTGAAAGCCCTCGGAACTATAAAACATTTGGACATTTGTTACACACCCTTCGTCCAGAAAAGACAGCTCTTGTTAGAACACAAGAAAAATTATATAAAAAGCTTAACCGTAGTACCTTGTCTGTCGTTTTTAATGAAACATTCATATATATATATATATATATATATATATATATATATATATATATATATATATAACAAGAGCTTAATTTTGGGATTTTTTAAAAACTATTTTTGTATATACTTTAGAACTATTTTAAAGAAGGGGCCTCTAGTATGATTAAATTATTATTATATATAGATCAGATTTGCCGAACCTCCTTTTCTTATTATATTTCTTACAAACTGCAACTGTCTCTTCCTGGTTTTTCCATTTTCTCTCAAATTTCATTGTTTCTCACATGGGCTACGGAATTAAAAAGAATATTTTAATTATACTTGTTCGAAAATAATTGTAAAACACACCCCGATTTATATATTTTACATTGCTGTTTAAATCCGCGACATTGCACGGGGAAACAGTTCACTGACAATTTATACTGTAGTTCATTCAGTATTTAATAATTATTTGTCAAATGTAGCTTACATGAAAACGATAAAGAAGGAAGGCGAGAGAAAGGAATAATCATGCAAAAATAGATATTTGGAGAGTTTTGTTCACGCTACAGTGACAATAAACTTTCTTTGAAATTCCGTCACTCTCCTTCGCATTATAATGTATTTCCAAAACTTGTCCGAAGAGCTTTACTTAGGATTTTTTTTATTTAAACGGGGAAACTTTTTAGTACTAACTTACAGGGTTTTAAACTAACCAGCCAGACATCATCATCGTCATCTTTATTATTATTGTTATTTTTATTTTCTTTGATTTCTGGCGTTTACAAATTTTTTTCCAGGTCCCGCCCAGAGACCTAAGGTTAGAAATGGCATCATGACACTTTCCACTGACAAAAAAAAACTACATAGATAAAGCCCTTCGTAAGGTGTAGGCTGTACTTGTCAGAACAATTTTTTGTATCTCTTTGAGGCATGGACTTCCAGTAATCCCTTCAATTAGTCTACTGGAATCTTTTCCAACTATTCCTAGGTCTCCAACTACAACAGGGATTGTTGATGTTCCCATATACCACATTTTGGAGACCTCTATTTCAAGGTCCTTGTATTTTGACAACTTTTTGAATATCTTCAAAGATACATTGCAGTCTGCAGGGACTGCCATATCAATAAGAAGGCACCGTTTTTGTTTGTGGTCTTTAATAACAATATCTGGGCGGTTGGCATTGATTGTTCTGTCAGTGTGAATTGTGTAGTCCCATAGAATTGTAACAGGTCCTATCTCCGTAACTGGGTCTGGGTGGTGTTGGTACCAGTTTCTTTCAGTTTCCTTCCCGTAGAAGTTGCAGATTTTTATTATTATCATTATTATTATTATTATTATTATTATTATTATTATTATTATTATCATTATCATTATTATTTATATTCAATCCGGAACAATTAATCAACGGCTCATTACACGAGACCTAGCGTATATTTAACATGTTTTATATTTATTTTATATTAATAATACTCTCCTGAGTATATGAATAGTTCCACATAGTGATTTTTTTATCATGCAAACAAAGGCTGCAAAAGAAATTGTCAATTTTATTTTCTCTGCATTCACCTGGCTAAGTTATTACACGTATGACAGTTTGTAAAGTGCAACACCTTTTTAGTTTATTTATTCTTTGTCATAACCTTAATATAAATATTTTATTAGACTACACTGCCACATCAATGAGAATCTATTCCATTTGTTTGTAGCCCTGAATCACTATTAACATGTCAGTATGAATATCTCAAAGAACAGTAACTTTTGTAAAATGTTTGCCTGACAGTTCATCGTGAATAGGCTTTGGCCATCTGCAACCAATATAAAGACCCCTGTTTCTGCTTTTAGCCGTGTAATCTTCCAGAAGTGACTTTTCTTTTGATAATCTACATCTGAATCCTTTCGTCTATGTGCACATTATACATTTAAGGTTTTTTTTATCTTCCCAGTAATTGTAGGTAATATTATTACAAATGTTAGTGATAATCTATAGATAATCTTGATTATCCATTTAAATCAAGTCATATCATTATCTAGTAAATTTCATCATTAAATATTAAATGATATTAGTTCTACAGTTAGAATTATTAAGAATATGTCAGCTTTCATAACAACTAAAGTTATTACAACCAATAATATGAAAAATTACTTTAATTATTTTACTGCATTTGTTCGTAGTATATATTTATTCATTTCCATAACTGTAACAGAGTTCCATTCGGTGTTTATTCTCCAATTTATCATTGGAGTATTTTGTTTACATTTCTCATGGCAATTAACAGCTTGTAGCATAAAAACAGATCTAGTAAATATTAGGTTGGTGCAAAAATAATGTCGTTTTCTCACATATGTTACTATGTGAGAAAACGATATTATTTTGCACCAACCTAATATACATACATATATATATATACATTATATATATATATATATATATATATATATATATATATATATATATATATATATGGCAAACACGGTCCTTCGTCAAAAGCACGGTTTTCTCCTTGACACCACTATAATTTTTAACTAACTTCTCTAATCGGCAATGTTTGCTGTTTTAAAAGGGGACGATTAGTATTGTAATAAAACTTAAACATATGATAAAATGGAATTTATACGTTCATGAGAATTTACAACAGAAATATCAAACAGTATTTATTTATTAGATTTCATTATTTACAAGAATAATTTTATATTCGCAACTCTCTAAAAATTAATACAATTCAAACAAATGCAATGCTCTATGTTCTATTTATAAATTTATAAAGAAATAAATATGAAAGCAATTTTTATCCATAAATTTATAAACATTTACTAAGTTTTTAAAATATATGAACCAACTATAAGGAAATCCTTATTATTTACCATTTTATAAAGTTCAAATCAAAGGTCCATGTCTGCCATATATATTTACAGTAATTACTTTAGTTTTATAGGTTAACCCCCATTGGTTTAAGCTTTTACCATTATAACTTCTAACAATATAATGACGGTCGAAGTAAATTTTCTGATTGTGCATGTTATGAGAAATCATTAATTATCTTAATTTGGAATCCGTTTTCTCTACTTCAGCTCTATTCCACTTCAAATGTATTCCAGTCGATAATGTTGAAATTAGAATTTACGCGCGAATATTTAGATATAGTCCGGTGGCAAAGCAATGTATTCAGTGAATAAAATTGCACTTAACCAGTAGGTTTTCTTTATAATGTTTTCCAAATTTTATGATTAGTAGTAATAGTAGGAATAATAGTAGTATTATTATCAATAGCCTTTATTTGCTATAATGCTTGTTGTTTTTTGGGGTTTTTTTCAAATCGAAACCTAATGTAAACATAAGAGTCAAATCTTATTTTACACAAAAAGTTCAAAATGGCATATGCAGCTGCGTTTCCTTTTCTTTATTGCTATTATTATTTTGTATGAGTTTTTATGATTGTTTTTCAAAGTAATATTCAGTTTTTTATTTGGCCGAGGGGTTCAATGACACGTTTTAGTGATTGACTTGCATCAGATTTCGATCTTCAGACTCTGATTATAATCTGTATTTTCTTTTGATGACAGATTAGCATCGTCTGGGATCGAAGAGGAAGTGGAATTTTACTTTCATTCCACGGCTTTTTGCCAAAAGTCATTTGAGCAAAAAGGTCATTATTATTACTACTACTACTACTAATACTAATACTTATACTTATAATACTACTAATAATAATTTATACTGGTTGAGTTATCGCATCACCCTCATTTACATTGTTGTTGGTTGCAATCAGTTGAGAGCAATTTTTTATCACTCTCCTCAGCTTTCTTGTGTGTTTTGGTTTTGTGCTTTGCCTGTTTTCAGTTTTTCGTAAGATATTTGAAATTTTAATCAGATTTCCGAATCGCATACTTTTTCTAT
Source organism: Acanthosepion lycidas (assembly GCA_963932145.1). NCBI lineage: Eukaryota > Metazoa > Mollusca > Cephalopoda > Sepiida > Sepiidae > Acanthosepion > Acanthosepion lycidas. The sequence goes on along the minus strand of OZ010585.1, from coordinate 38,686,403 downwards.
ATTTTTACTGATTCTTTACATGGTCTTTAGTGAAAGACAGAAGATACGACTAAGTGTCGACAGGCCTTTTCATCACCATTATGTCTTTTTTATCATTTTACCCGAAGTCAATAAAGCCACTAAAATACAATGAATTAGTGAGTGTGAGAAAAACTGAGAAAAAGTGAACGTTATTAAGGAGAGAGAACAATGAATGAACTGGACTTAAAAAGACAGAAGATAACAATTGCTATTACATTTTGATTTCTGTCGATCAAAGTTCAGTAGAAAGCTACAAACCGAAAGAGAAATGCGAGAGAGAGGAAACTGTCAGCATAGAACTTACGGTTACATATAGTCATTTGAGTCATAAAATGATGATATCTAGCCGACAATCTATTCTACTTTTTTTTTATGCGCCGTGTCCCTTCACATGGGCAATTATCGCTCTTAACAATTTCCTGTGTTTAGTAGCTCTTAATTCGTAATTTCTCCTAAACCCTGTTACGCCATCCATTTACTCAAGCTCGTCAAGTATGTTGTACGCTGTTTTTCTCTGTCCACTTTTCCTGTGTGTATCAGATTTTCCAAGCTATCCATCCTCATTAGGTGCCCAGAAATTTCAACTTCTTGTTCCTGATGTTAAGTATAAGTTTCTTTTTTTTTCCATTTTAGTCAAAACCTCACGTTGCTCAATTCTGTCCAGTGTATCCTCGGCATCCTTCTGTAGAGCCACATTTCTGTTGCTTCAAGTCTCCTCTTCATCTTTCAGTAGATTATCTAGTATTCACTGCGATATAGTAGCACAGATATCACGTAAGAGTTCAGTACTTTTTTCTTTGCCTCGGAATATTCTGATTAGCTTTTGGAATGCATCTTTGGCTATCCCATCTCAATACGTCTTCGGATTTCACCACCGCACATTCCATCCTCCGTTAGAACAATTCCCTGAAGATTTTTTAGCTTTTGCGTTTTGATTTGGGTTTCTCTGATTCCTAATTTATATTTTGCTCTCCTCCCTTTTTCTAACAACAATGAATTTTGTCTTCTTGCACTAATGTGCAAGAAGACAAAATCATTTTTGTAGTTTTCTTTCCGTGTCTGCTATCAACGCTGTGTCATCTGCATATCTTATACTGCTACGATTGAGGCCGCCGTTACTGAATACTGGTAGGACAGCTAATTCTCTCAGAATTGCCTCGCTGTATAGGTTGAATAAGTCCGGCTATAAGATACATTCTTTTTTTCTAATTTTGTATATCTGCTGTACTCATTTTCAATCCGTATGCTGGCGGTTTGATGCACGTAAAGTTTCTTGATTATTCTAATATGCTTCCCGAATATGTCAAGGTTGTCGAACATTTCTTACAGGTCCTTGTAGTTCACTTTATCGAATGCCTTTGCGTAATATGTGAAGCACAGGTCCACGCCTTCTGTATTTGTATTGCTCTTCTTGTCAAGATTCTTAGCATAAAAATCGCGTTCCTTGTTCCTTGTTCCATTGTCTTTGACTAAGCCACACCGCTCTCGTCTTACGTCGGCTCTGATTCTTTTGCGCGCTCTCTTCGCCAAAATTCAAATGACGAGTTTTGTTATATGGCTTATAAGGTGGATTCTCCGATGAGGTTCACATTTGTTTGCACCTGATTTCTTTGGCAGTGATATGAAAATAGAACTCCTTAGTTTTTTCAATATATTGACACTATTGTAGATTTAATTTAGTATTTCTGTAATCTTGTCTATGCCGAAATCATCTAAGACTGTCAGTATCTCTATCACAATTCCGTCTGGCCCTGCCGCTTTGTTTCTGCTCAATTTGGCCAGTGCAGATTACACTTTAGGTTTTAATATTTCCGGTCCATCGATATTTCTATATATTGCCGGTTGTTCTCTTTCGTCGTGGAAAATTTCACCGATATATTCCTTCCATCTCTGAAGTATTTTTCTTTCTCAATTATCATCGTTCTGTTCTTTGATTTGAGCTATTTCTCTTTAGCCTGTCTGCATTTGTTCCTTATTTCTTTGTATAGTGTTCTATATACTGTTCCGTGCCTTGGCATTGGTTTTGTCGCCTTTTCATCATGACGTGAATTTCATCTGCCATCCATTCATGATTTTTTTTCCTTCTTCGTCTATTTTTCCTTTGGGAAAATCCCGTTCGCTGATGTCAACAAAGCTTCTCTTTGTGTGTCCCACTTCGTTTTTTCCATTTTTAATTTGTTCCTCGTATCTGCTTTTCACACATTTCATATATTTCTCATTCAGATCCGGGTCGTTCAAGAGTCGTATTGCAATTTTGATGTCGCCTTAGTGTTCTTCAATGCCGTAGTTTCTTTCTATGTTTGCATGTAACTGGGAAGTGATCACTTCCACAGTTGACACTCGGATAGTTTTTGCAGTGTACAAATGCATCCCTGAATCTCTTGTCGTTAGTTATGCAGTCGATTTGTTTTTTCGTTAATCACTCCTAGGCTTCGCTTCTCCATGCCCCTGTTCGTCTTCGATGTTCTTGAAACTATATCTTGGCTATTTCCTGGTTATTTACTGTACATCGTTGGACCTACTTATCTCAGTGATCATTTGTGCGTTCCTAGTAGTATCCCTTACATTGCCTATTTTGGCATTCATGTCTCCCATGACAATTGTGATCCCTTGCAATTTATGTTGTGTCTTGGCGTTTTCTTGATTACAGTAGAATTTCGATTTTCTCTTCTGTAGGTTGTGCTCGAGGTGCATATCCAACCATGATGGGTATGTTGAAAGGCTTTCCTTTCAGTTTAAACAATAATTCTTTCAGATAACTGACAGCATCATAGAAAGCATTTCTTCTATATTGGCCTAGCACCAATCCTATACCGCTTTCATCTTTTTCTCAGACTGTATAAATAATTCACGTTTCTCGGTGAAAAAAAGATTCATTATTAGGCCGCCTCGTTTCACATACGCCTAAAATGTTGGCATTTAACAGGTGCTTTATTTAATCGAGCCTAGCAAAGACGAAAGCTCATCAGAACAATTCTCATTTATAGAAAAATCACAGGGATGATACGTCATGGCGGAGGGAAAGTGACTAAAGCTGAGATGACAGGTCAGGACCAGTAACATTGCGGGCTAGCTGCTCTTGATGAGGGTGAAGGAGTCTGAGCTTTGGTTAGCAATACTTTTAATGTTGGTTTCACGATAAACAAATCATTGTGTTGGTTTTCTGACAACTACATCTAATTAGTTCCACATATATCCGGCTACTGCGAAACAATATCAACTTCATCTTGGCATTTGGAATGTACAAACTCTCCACGACAACAACTCAGCACCAGAAAGAAAAACAGCTCTGGTCGCATTGGAGCTAAAGAAGTACAATATTGATATAGCTGCACTGAGAAGTAAGCATCAGTCGACTACATGAAAGGAGAAAGCAAAATAAGACATCTAACAGTTTTCTTGCTGCACTTAAATACAATACATTCTCCTGTAGAGTTTGTGGTCGTGTGTGCAACTCTCGAGCCGGTCTCAAAACTATGCCCGTCATAGGCATGCAAGATAATTAGTTCGTGTTTTTTTTTTTTTATCAAGAATGTCTAACTATATATCAGAAGCACCTGGCCAGATGTGACAGCAATATTCTATGAATGGACGAATGGTAGACTTATAAATATGTAAGATGGTGTCTAGCGAGACAAATTGTCTAGCACAACACAGTCAATATAATCTTTCCACTCTATGTCAGCAGAAATCTTTAGGACGAGAAGGCGTATTTAGCATCAGCCATGATGGAAGGCTAATTTTAGTAATATTTTAATCTATGTAAATTCAGTTCCCCTACAAATTTTATAAACTTTTTTTGTTTCTTCGTGTTCGAACAACGACAGATACAATATACATTTGCATATTCGACAATTTCGAAAATTTCATTCTATATTTTTACTCTAGAAGTACAAGCTTATTTTCGCTGAAGATAAAGAGAAAATACTGAAATTATGTGTGTATAATACGCGTTTCTAAATATTAGGTTGGTGCAAAATTATTGTCGGTTTTTGACGTTAAAAAATACGTACAAAACGACATTATTTTTGCACCAACCTAATAATAACAATACCTGACTTTGATCTACGAAACCTACGGACAAAAACATCTTCCATGTATAATACGCACTGTTTATTAGATTTTGCTTTATGAAAATTTTATCATAATCGAACATTTGTTCAAACTTAGTAGGTTTCACGTCGACTAAAATTAAGAATTTATACAATTTACCTTGTTTTAAAATTCTAATTTTAATTTATATAATTCTAATTCTAATTTATATAATGTACATCGTTTTAAAATATTTAAATTATCTAAAAAAAAATGTACGGATATGATCAATTAAGAATGCAGAATGATTGCACATGTATAGGTCATGACTTTTCAAGACGTGGATTAGCATGAATTTATATCTTCCTATCCATTGTAGTTCTTAGGCCTGTCTTTTCAACATACCCTTGTTTTCAATATCCATTTACACAAACTTGTTAGATCGGTTTACACCGTTTTAGCCTCTGGCATTCTGGCCTTCAACGTGTCTTGAAAGTTTCTAATTGTCCAACTCCAGTACCTCATGACACGGTACCGAAATATGGTTGAAAATGATGATGATGATGACCGGCTGTTGTGATAGGGTTGCTGCGCAGAATGAGGACCTCACCAGTTATTTTCAAATATCCGAGATGAAAACGAGAGAGGCATTCATTCATGCAAGGGATATTTTGGGCAACTAGGCCTGGTGGATCCCATTCTTCTCTATATCAAACCGCAGACAATATAATACAACTTGAATGCTTGCCTTACTCATTGACATATGGTTGTTACTTTCATCAGGGAAACACGCTGACCTGGTCGTTGACTTCAAAGTTTTTTTCATTGATGATGAAAACTGGATAGATCCGGACAAATCTGTAGAAAAAGAAAATAAATCAGTTTTATATATATAAAAAAAAAAAAAGAATCAAAACCCGAGAATACAATTATCTATATATACATATATATGAACATAAAAAAAAATGTCTTAAAATAATTGTCGGACTTTGTTCATTTCATAATGTGTGACGTCATTTGTTTACATTTGATACGCCATCAGCAGATATGAATGTACGTGAGAGATTCATGGAATATTGACGTTTAAATACAGTAAATTCGACCTTGCTGACCGAACGAGCCTCTGTGGCCAAATCGGTAAAGGCACGTCAAGCTAAATGACGGTTCCGTATCCTGTCGGAGGATGAATATTTTCTGTGAAAATTTCTCGGACATTCAGGCCGGTAAATGTTGTTTAATACTGTTTATTATAAACAGAGCATTTACTTAAATATTTGTATCTATAAAAAGAACGTATAACCATAAAAAATGTCTTTATATATAAAAGCCATGATATAAAAGTTGTCGATTCTCATGAAGTTTTGATTTTTTATACATCCAATTCTAAGAGATATAGTTTTGCGGAAAAAGCGGGTGCTTCATTGAAAAACTGCGGAGGTGCTTTATGCTTGTATGGCAACGCCAGGTTATACACTACAAAACGTACGCAATAGAAAAACCTTTTGACGCCAGGGTCAATATATTGAAGATTTGTATCATGAACCCTACTCTCCTAACACTGCTGGTTGATAAATCTTTTCAGGCCTTTGCTGAATTTTACGAAAAAGAAAGTTGAACCCCAATTATGAAGAGGTTAAATTTAAAAAAAGTTATAAATATAACTTTTGCCTCGAAACATCTTAATTCATGTTCATACTCCATTCGCAAGAAGGAACTTTCACAGAGACAGATTCTTCTGGAGAATTGCTACATTGTAGAATTAACTCCCGCGGGGGAGGGGATGTTACCCTCGATCACTACCATGTCAATCACGTCAAATATACGATCAACAGCTATCTATCTTTCATATTCTCAAAACATACACTTTGCTGCTCTTACGACTATAGAAAAATCTCATACCTTGTGTCGCTCATGGCCATTTTACTGGGTAAACACTGAGAAAAAGAAAAAAAAAAGACGAATTATACCAGAGGCAGTAATACTACTCGTACAGGATGAAATTCTGTTATATTAAACGAATGAAAATATTAAATCGATTTAATTAGTAATTAATCATTAAATATCTGTCAGTTATTTGCGCTAAGTGGAAAGCAACAGATTATTCTCAAGTTAACATTATTTTTTCTGTTTTCTATTAATTGGATTTAAAATGAAGACAGAAGATCTAAAATGTTGGCAATAATAAAAGGTTAAAAGATATATATTATGAGCAATGTATTTTTGTGAAATATATCATACTGATGAAAAAGAAAAAAAAACTGCCATTACTAAAAATTCGTCATATGGTCTTAGGATAGATGGTCATAATTTTTTGTTCCATTTTTCTCTTACAGATATTGCAAAAAATATAGCAGACAGTCTACAATTTACAGCCATTCAACGTTTGCACAGATTGATAGACATTATTTTTTTTATTATAATTTCCAAGGAACACATTTTGGTATAACAGCAGACAGAAAACAATATATGTTCGATTTCTGTTTTCCGCTCTCCCCACTTCCAACATTTTAATTTTTTCTTTCCATTTTGTTATTAGTTGCTCCCCACCCCTTTTTTTCTCCTATTACGACCCCCTTCCTTCGTTTCTTTTTTTTTTTTTTTTCCTTTTATCTATCTCTGGTCTATTTCACTATTTTTCCACAATCCTCCTTTTCTCTCTTTGTAGTGTTTTTTTTTTTCTTCTTCTTCGGTATCATTTTCTTCTCTGGACCTCTTTCAAATGCAGGGTTGGACCTAGCCTCCCGTTTCCATTACATATTTGCTGTGTGCACTCTCTATATCAACCCTTCTTTTATATCAATTTATATTTTTATTTCAATTCCCTGTACAATTCCTCTTACTTCTCGTCTCCCTACGTCTTCCTTTCTATTTTACTTCAGTGTCCTTCAGAAATTCCCACCACGTATTCTAGTCTTTCATATTACTACTGTCTTTATGCGTTAACCCATTCCCCGCCAAGTATTTTTTGGGAAAAAAAAAGTTTCATTTTCACGCGAAATTTTCCTATTTGTTTTAATATAGTAACTAAGAAACTGTAAAGTACCCGAGTGGTGGCTAACACTTCTACCAGACGTATGAGTCGACAATTTGACGCGTTATAAACTCAGAAGAGCATAAAAAGAATCAAGATCGACGTATAGACACGTTATGTTTTGGACGTGTTTATTCATAAGAAGGCACTTACGATTAAAAACAAAAAACAAAAACAAAAAACGTATATACACGTCTACGTCGGAAAATGTATTAAGATCCCGCATCCTTATAGGTATATAAAAGTACAAACACGCACACACAGACACACAGACCTAACAACATTCTTTGCCTACGTCACAACACTCATGTGTCCTACGAAATTTACCACTCGCCTCTACCTACCCTGATTAAGAAAGTGAAAAGCTTCGACCATACCCTCCTTGTATCTTTCTTCAGAAGTGAACTTCGAACAACTTCTGATTAAATTTTCTTCTTGTCTATGGGATTTTGTTTTTATGCTAATTATTTAATGCGTAAGTTTTAATCCATAGTTTAATAAAAGTCTTTCTGTAGTCGTCAAAAAACAAATTGAAATTCAGTGCAATACGGTTTCTATATAAAACACCCACTTGAATAAACAAATAAATAAATAGATAATCAGATAGACAATAACAAAGCACAATCCTCCCGACACATAACGACTTGTAGGCGCGCCATAAAAATATCCCTCACTGGGAAATAACTAGAGGATGGCCACCAACATTAGCCTTGAAATAGATACCCTACCCAACCTTAGCAAAACCTCTCAGAAGATGATGAATCTATAGATACGAATTAACTATGTGACCACTTAACGAAGAAAACTAGCCTAGCCATTCCCACAATAACGAATGTTAGAAGGGACCATGCCTAAAAACCCACGTAAACCAAAAGATAGCTTATTCCTAAAATTTCGCTTGAAGATGAAACGGGACTAAACACCTCAATTTAACTTAATTTTAATAATTATTTGGATGGTTTCGGTTCTCGTTTTTGAAACATGAGAACTATTATGCAGCGAAGGAATCATATTTTTAGACAAAAAAATATTATATATATATATATATATATATATATATATATATATATATATATATATATCATAAAAAGGCTTAAACAAAAAATTTTCCATGGTTATAATTTATTACATTGGAATCGTAATTACGATCCAATTCATCAGACCTACAAATTCAAAAAGAAATCGGAATAAATAACTCCGAGAATAAAAAATAAAATTTAGTGAGTGTGTATGAGTGTATGTATGAAAGTGTGGGACGAATGTGAGAGGTAAATGAAATCTTTAGAGAGGGGTAACAGACGAGAGAAGAAAAAGCAAGGCCTAAAGTGCAGGCGGGGATTAAAATTTAATAGAGAGAAGTTTTAGAGAGATCAGTTAAATGGCAGTTTAAATGAGTGAGAAACAGATAAATATGAATTATTTTCTGATGCATAATTCATTACTGAATCGCTGACCTAAATTAAATTAAAAACCGACAACGGAAACGAGTGTAAACATTTGTGGTGACACTACGCACAATAAAAGTCGATAAAATCTAAACTTAAAATTCAGAAGATGAGAGAGAGAGAGAGAGAGAGAGAGAGAGAAAAGAAAAAAGTGGAAGATGGGGGGGCAACGAAAACCGAGGGCATTTATAAAAGAGCCGCTGTGCAATCAAGAAAATTTGACAAAAGTAGTATCACCTACAGGTTACAAATTTAATATAAAGATATAAAAATTAATCAATATTCAATCTAGTAAGGACCTACTAATTCTATACTCCAAAACACATTCGTATATACACACATACACAACATATTTATATTTACACGCACATACATACATATACGCGCGTACACACACACACACGCACAACACACACACATATAGAAATATATATATATCCATAAACTCCTGCGTATATATACATCTACACACATATACATACGAATATACACATAAGTGCACATATATACTTGAAACTTTATACAACTCCATACATTTACATACACGCACTCATCTAAACAAATATACAACGTATCAATCTAGCCAACTAACTATACATATACACATACATACATATATACATACATATACACATATATACACCTATATATATATACATATGTATAGATACGTACACACAAATATATACATATATATATATATACATATATATATAGACATACATATATACCACTAATATTATCTATCTATATATATATATATATATATATATATCAAATATAATTCAACACTATCACTTGATAAGATACCAGAAATGTTGAATATAAATTATATATATATATATATATAAATTTATTCGAAAATTACAACATAAATATGTTATAAAATCAGTACAGAAATAGCCATTGTATTTCTAAACTACTAATGTCTTATCAAGTGATGATGTTAAATTATATTTGTTCTACTCTGCATTGATCACTCTTTTAAGTATAGTATTTCTTAGTTATTGAAATGTATTCCGTATTCACCAATCCTATACTTGGACATATGTATATATATATATATATATATATATATATATATATATATATATATATATATATATATTTATGTATGTATTTATGTGTGTGTGTGTGTGTGTGTGTGTGTGTAGATACTGTGGCACCTTGAAGTACCCGAGCTGTGGCTAACAACCTTACCAGACGTATCAGTTGACAATAGGACGCGTATAAAGCTCAGAATTGTATGATAAGAATCAAGATCGACGTAAAAACACATATGTGGTTGATTATTGAGTGTTATGTTTTGGACGTGTTTATTCGGTAAAAACACATCTACGCTGGGGAAGGAATTAAATTCTAAGGAATTACTTAAACTTAGTTTCATTCAGATGAATGTCAAATAATAACATAGTAAGATTATATGGTGGTTGTCAGCTCCTATCCGAGTTTGCCGGCTTACTAGGGCGGTTAGCCAATCTCTGTTGCTGGCAGCTACTCAGGCACGTGTGGGTTTGTTCATCACCTACAGAGTCCGCCTGTATTTTATATTGCAACTATGCCGAGCAAAGCTTAGTTAAAATTTATAGGAGAGAGAAAGAAACAAAATATTATCTGGCATGAACATCACTCTGAGCAAGACCGTTACGCCCAAGCCCTTGATCACGATGACTTGTGACTTCAGAATAGAACAAACATCAACTTCCAAATATAATATTCTGAAGATTCATCTGAAAAATCAATATGGAGATTTTAATTTGTATGTCCTCTTTGTCTTTCTCTATTTCTCTAAACTCACACACAAACACACACACATATATATATATATATATACATGATATGAACATGTTTCTAATGTATGCCAATATTTATGGGTAAAAGGTTCAACAGCAGAATGATGACCACAGTGTGCATTTTCATATATATATATATATATATATATATATATATATATATATATATATATATATATATATATGTGTGTGTGTGTGTGTGTGTTCATGTGTCTGTGAGTGTGTGTGTGTGTGTGTCTGTGAGTGTGTGTGTGTGTGTGTATAGAATTGGCCAATAAGGTCAGCAGCCAGCGAGGAGATTCTGTTTCATATTTACATACGCTCAGCGGTGACAGCTTGTTTCATATTTATATATTAGGTTGGTGCAAAAATAATGACGTAATAATATCGTTTTTTGACGTTAAAAAATACGTCAAAAAACGACATTATTACGTCATTGTTGTTGCACCAACCTAATACATTCTATCCATGATATTGAGTATTTTAACTCATAAATATAGTACGTTGAAATTTGGTGCAACGATATATATATATATATATATATATATATATATATATATATATATATATATTCTAACTCGGATATAAGAGAGTTGTCGGGACCGGAGAAGAAGTCTCTTATATCCGGGTTTCTCGTATATCCGGATTTGGTCTATTTTGTTTAGGTAAGTATGGCTCTAATTTGGGACTAGACAAAATCTCTCTTATACCCGGGTTTATCTTATATCAGGGTCTCTTATATCCGGGTTACACTGTATATATATATAAGAAATATACATAATACCCCATATTAATTGCACAATTCCGAGTTTCCCACCGAATTGCAACTTTTTTTCTTTTACATATTTTTTTAATATATTTATATATATATATATATATATATATATATATATATATATATATATATATATATTAGATACCTGTTGATTGAAATTAAGCAATGTTTTTCTTACACAATAGTGTGTGTGTATATATATATATATATATATATATATATATATATATATATATATATCGAATGTTTCAACGTGAATGTTGCCATGAGCCAGAATGCCATGGAGACGACATGCTAGCAAAGATTGCGTTCTAAATAATGTTGTAGCGAAAAGGACGATTTCACTTGAAATCATGAAGATAGAGCTAACATGAAGCGAGGCACATAAATAAGAAAGGAGGCTTGGAGAAAGCGACACTCACAATACCTACTGACGACGGTAGTGTCAGAAGGAAACAGCCTGATGCATTTTGTTTGAATTTCTGGTATGTGGAGTTATCATTATTTACATCATTTATATTCGGACTATTGTCGTCATCTTTATTAAAAGAATCAATGCAAATGCTAGGCTATGAAGAACCCCTTAGTAGGCTTAGCATAGAAATAAATACAATATGAGAGCCGTTAAGAAAGAAAAACAGCTAAAGTCAAAACATGACAGTCCACAACAGAAGTATCACTTGCAAGCTAATCAACAGCTTGGTTAAATTTAAGGCTTGTTTACTACAAGAAATTATCCTACGGGACAATAGTCTTGTTTTAAAAGCATTGGTTTGTGAAATTAGTGTCAGACAATGTTTCATAGCACTAAGTGGAAACGGACGAGCCATAACTGAACAGCCTTAAGTAAAATGAGAACTAACAGAATTGTATTAAATAACTAGATGATATGATATGCTGGAAGGTCGGAGGGTACAATGGTCGAAAGGGAATAGGGAAATAGCGGATAATTTACCTAATTAGTTTCGGTGAGTTTTGGATAGCAGAGCGGGTGGGAAAGAAACATGTTGAAGCGTCGAATATGGTTTAGAGCTACAAGGCACAGGAAGTCGTGAAGAGTCATGACCACACATGTCATAGATGGACGCGGCACATACAAGGAAAAGAGACTCCCACTATCTACCATTCTATAATAATTTATTTACAAAGATCTACAACAATAATAAAAGATTTACAATAATTTAAAAGACGGAAAAGTTTTTTTGTGCACCCAATAAGTATGGAAATTATTGCGTTCTGACAAAGATTTATGAAACTTGCTTATTAGCCATTAGTCTACGATGAGGCGGCTTGAATGTTATTTAACAAAATCAAGTTACTTGTGCATACAGTCACTCCCGTAGAGATGGCAGACAAGTTCCGTATGCAGTGAAAATAACCTTCTGGACCAGATCGCTAACGACTATGCTACACCGATTATCGTTGCTCGAAGCTTGCCAAAATAAACGATGGTTTTAATTAACTTGTGATTGGCAGCTTCTCATTTTGTGTTATGACGGTGACGACGAGTTATCTCGCGCTTGGGGTTTTCCGATACATTTTCATCTGCGGGCATCAACAGTAGATTTATTCACAGTGAACTGATTAATGATTAAGCGATTTACTGGATTCTACCTCAGGGTGTGTTACTGTCAGAAATGGGCGTCGTAGAGATAAACTCCTTGTCAAAAGCATTTTCTATAGGCGATTATCCTCCTATTATTAATCATTCAAAGCTTTTTGACAATAACAATAAAAAAATATATATTTGATAATATTTTTTCTACTATTTATTTCTTTAACAATGATTTGATAACGCAAGTTTTTATTCCTTTAAATAGGATAGATGTTCTTACTTAATTCTAAAAAAAAAAAAAAAAAAAAAAATTACTTCTCTCCTGATCTAGTTCTTGGCCCTTGTTCAGGTTTGATTATGAAATTCATGTTTTTATCGTTACTAATTTCCTTGATGTACCATATTTGATTGTTACGATCTTATCTTTCAATCTTCCATCAGTTTTGTCACCCGATTTCGTAGCTAGCAAAAATTGTTTTGTCGTTGTTACATTTATGAAAAAAAAAAAAAAAGTTACCGACTGATTTGAAGTGAAGCGACTATATCGAATCAATAGCTGCATCTACTGCAAGGAAAGTTGTGTCACTGTGTCGGGCCAAATGTATTTTGCTTTTTTTTTTTGCTTTTTTTTTTTTTTTGCTCGTCAGAATCCATCTTGCACATTTACAAAACTACCACTACTCTGGGCATTGAACACAAATGCCATATCTGGTTCAGTGCCTCTGCTGTACATCTAGAGAGTCTTGACAAAATACAAAAGATGGATCTGTAATTTAACTGATTCTGACTTGGCATCACGACGTGGCTTCCCTCTGTATTTTCTTGGCAACTTCTGACGAGTTCCCCCCCCCGCCCCACACCCTGGTGCCTTGACAACATGAATGTTAGCGTTTTACTATATTGGCATCTAGATTCCACCGTTTTACAGTTGAAATAGCGAAATTCATCCGCCACTTCTACTCGAACAGTTTCTTTTCTCACACTTCCCGCCTGTGGAACTTCCTTCCGTTCACTTGCTTCCCTGATAACTACAATTTTCAAAAATTTAAATAAAACGTCGCACGCCACATTTGGTTTTCGTGAATTCCGTTCATCTTTTATAATTTCTCTAGTCCTCCCTTTTCTCAGCATATATATATATATATATATATATATATATATATACACACACACACACACACACACACACACACACACACACACACACACACACACACACACACACACACACACACACACACACACGGAACGAAGCAGAAATTGTTTATCCATCCAGAATTTCATGCTAAACAATACTTAATAAAGATAGAAAAATGTTTGCATTGTAGCCAGGACGCAGGTTCGAACTTTGCTGAAAGGCATAAAATATATACTTGTATGCATATGAGTGTATTAAATCTTTAATTTTCTAAAAAATTCAACTTGATTAAATGACCCATTTTAATACTAATATTCGTTTTATTTCAACGCCTGGGATTAACATTCAGAGAGGCTTTAATAATTTAGTAATCCCCCTTTGACCTTATTTGGCAACATTCCTAGAGATAGTGTCCCGTTAAAAGCACCCAGCCTCCTGTGCTGTGAACATAGTAATATGAGTAGATAGGTTCGCCTATCACCAGGCCAGTATTCCTTCCATATTTATTGAACAGAAATAAAGGTTTATCTCTTATTTCAAGTACAGAATATGGTATACAGGTTCCTTTCTTCCATTCCCATAATGATATATTTTTTTTTTAAATTTCTAATCTGACTGAACAGTGTAAGCAAGTATTTATTTTGAGGTTACCCGGATGAAGGTTTTCTGGTTGGGGTATTTCAATTTGTCGCGAGGATTCCGAATTCTTTGGTAGCGTTTAGACAGGCTCTCTGATCAAGTGTTGCATACTACTGGAGCATGTATTAGGTTGGTGCAAAAATAATGACGTAATAATGTCGTTTTTTGACGTTAAAAAATACGTCAAAAAACGACATTATTACGTCATTATTTTTGCGCCAACCTAATACAATGCCATCTCGAGAATTCTTTAGTGTTCTTTCATGTATTTCCGGTGTACAATCCTCAGACTACATTATGCTTAATCTTAGTCACCTTCTTGTATTGCTATGGACGATGGAGAATGATAATTGTTTAGGACTTTTTCTCCTTAAAACAGAATTTTCTTAGGAGAGAAAAAATAAAAAGAAATACGAGTAACTCGATAAACAAAAAAAGAAATCTTTTTTTTTTTTTCAATATTCTTTCGAATTTTGTAGTGTAGAATCTTTTTTCTTGAAATGTCTTCCAGATATATTAGCACTTTACGAAAAATATTTAAAGTCTTCTATCGCTGTCAATGAATTCTCTGTTACAGTCTATCTTGGTGAAAAGATCCGTGATTACGTTTTCATGGTCTTGGTGTTTACATCCAGGAAAATCTTCTCATTTCAAGGGAATTGTCCCTTAAGTCACCAGATGATTATTTCATGTGATTTGGGCTTTCTTTATTGCACTCTGTGTTCCAATCCCAATTGGTTTTGTTGTATTCACTTAAGCGGAAATAGCATCAGGATAGCTATAAATCCGCTATAGCCCTGATGAATCCCTTTTTACGTCTGTACCGGCGTGGGAGTTTCAATCTCAACAGACAAATATTTGCGTCTACTCAAATAAGCTAAGCCTTTGCTGAAACAATGAGTTTCCGTATAGTCCCAGACAAATTTGGTTTTCGTGTGTAAAATAAAAGAAAATCTTCTATCCGTCTTATCTTCACTAAGTTTGAGGTGTGTGTATATATTGTGTATGTTCTTTTGTTAAATCGATATTTTGTTTATAGATTCCCTTCAGATTATAATCCTGACTCATCTGGACTATTTTCGATTCACTTAGAACCGCTTTTCTATGCGCATACTTTCTGCTATCATCTCTCAAAATCGCGTTCAGTGCTTTCCTAACACATTACATTCCAAAACAAATGTTTGCGGTAGAGTTATTACGAATTAATAAAACTTAATAAGCGGGTTTTCTAATAAGCTGTTCTGAAGGTTATGAAATATGAAAATTAAGAAGCGGCCTGACGTTTATTGGGTACCTGACAGTACCATACCTTTAATTAGTTGTTATAACAGAGTATACTGTAATATAGCTCAGTCTGGCACAAGTGTAAAAGAAGGCGAAACTAAAGAGGACGGATACCCCTGTAGATTTGTAAGCCTGCGTGACGAGTCTGCTCACCATCCTACCGCGATCGTGTAGTTTCGATCTTTTCCATATCATTATCATTTCTTTAGTATCTTTCCGTCTCTTATTTTTTTTATTATTTATTGCACTGCTTAACTTTTATGTTTACGGTTTTTACAGGTTCCTATTCTTGGGTCTTTTTCGTTTCTCGTCTATTGATATATTTTCTGCGTTTCTTTTTCTCTCTCCCTTTTAAGTTTCTCATTCATATGATCTCCTTCCACCCTTTCCCTGTCGTCTTAATCAGACAAGACTAAAAGCGAGCACAAAGCAGACGTTGACTATATATAATAGAATATTCCTTTAGCAAAGTAACGCAAGGGGTTAGTGTGGGGGGAAGAGATGTAAATGTCTTTGGCTTTAGATTCATGTCGCTTAAAACCGTTTTTTTCACTTGGCCGTCAATGCCTGTATTTACATCAAGACCATCGCGAACAAAACGGGATTGAATCGAACAAATCCTTCCACTTCCCGATTCAGTCTCATTCTACATCTTGTCTTCCGTGGCTTGATGAATAAATATGACCACTTTCATGAGTTCGGACACAGAATTGGAGATTACAAATTTTTAATTTATTGCAGGGCGTCTATGTAAAGTTAGAATTTGGTTTGTAGCAATCATAAGAATATTTTATTCAGGCTGTAAAGAATGATTAATAACAACAACAACAATAATAATAATAATAATAATAATAATAATAATAATAACAATAATAATGCTAGAAAGAAGGAAAGAAAGAAAAATTATTGAAGAAAGCAAAAAAGAGGGACAATTTTCTCGAGAATTGCAGAAAGAAAAAAAGAAGGAAAAAGAAACAGCACATACCAGAAGTAGGAAAGGTTAATATTTTACTAAAGAAAGAAAGAAAGAAAGAAAATTCCTAAAGTAGGTAAAGAATGGAAAATTTCCCAGAGAATGAAGGAAGAACAAAAGAACGAAAAGAGACAGCACGTTCCAAAAGTGTGAAAAAGTGGAAATATTCCTACAGAAAGAACGAAAGAAAGAAAGAACGAAAGAAAGAAAGAAAGAAAGAAAGAAAGAACGAAAGAACGAAAGAAAGAAAGAAAGAACGAAAGAACGAAAGAAAGAAAATTCATGAAGAAAGTAAAAAATGGCAAATTTCCCGGAAATGTAGAAGAACAAAAGAATGGAAAATATAATAGTGTGAAAAAGCGGAAATTTTGCTAAAGAAAGTAAAAAGAAAAAAAGAAAAAAAAAAAAAGAAAGAAAGTAAAAAGAAAAAAAGAAAAAAAGAAAAAGAAAGAAAGTAAAAAGAAAAAAAGAAAAAAAGAAAAAGAAAGAAAGTAAAAAGAAAAAAAGAAAAAAAGAAAAAGAAAGAAAGTAAAAAGAAAAAAGAAAAAGAAAGAAAGAAAGTAAAAAGAAAAAAAGAAAAAGAAAGAAAGAAAGAAAGTAAAAAGAAAAAAAGAAAAAGAAAGAAAGACAGAAAGAATGAATGGGAGATAAAAGTAAGAATGGCTGGGTAGAAAGAAAGAAAGAAAGAAAGAAAGAAAGAAAGAAAGAAAGAAAGAAAGAAAAATAAAATAAACTAAATTCCTGAAGAAAGTAAACAAATACAAATTTCCAGGGAAAGGAAGAAAGAAAAAAAGCATATAACAGAAGTAGGAAAAAGTGGAATTTTTTAGAAAGAAAGAAAGCAAGAAAGAAAGCAAGAAAGAAAGAAAGAAAGATAAAGAAAGAAACACAAATAACATAGGAAAAAGAAACATTTCTGGGAAAGAAATAAAAAATGACACAAACAAAACAGAGAAAAAAAAGATCAAAAAAAGAATATACTATGCAGAAAGAAATAAAGAAAGAAATATGAGAAGAAAGAAAAATGGATTATATTTCCAACAGAGAAAGAAAAAAGATCACTAAAGAAAGAAGGAAAGATAATACTTCATGTCAGAGAGAAGAGAAAGGCAAGAGAGACATTTTCCTAAAAAAATATATATATATATATATATATATATAGAAAGAGATTAAATATAAAAGAGGAAAACACAAAAAGACAGAAAAACATTGATTTGTGTATTTGAATATTTCCATCGTAAAGTTCCGGATCCCATTTTTGTAACGGGCCGTTTGGTTTCCTACTGTAACAAAAGCTGACCCGATTTCCATATATATTTTTTGCTGATTGGCTTTGTCACTAGGCCATTCATGTCGTTGTCCGGAAAGATATTTGTCTTCATGAAAAGCAACTCCGAAAAGAATAGAATCGAATCAGTCAACGAAAGCAGGAAATACGAATGGATTAGACGTCGTTTTGTGGGACGTAAAAGAGGTAGTAACACAGAGAGAGAGAGAGAGAGAGAGAGAGAGAGAAAGAGATAGAGAGGATGGGGGAGAGAGAGGGGGGAGAAAGAGGGAGAAAGATGAAGAGACAGAAAGTTTGAGGGGGAGAGGGAGAGAAAATCTGATTCGCCTTTCACAAGACAAAAGGTTTACAAAACTCTGTTTTATTGTGATACATAGGTGTCTCTTTCTTCCATAGAAGTTTGGAAGAAAAATCTAACAATTTCGTGGCATTAATCGTAAAGTGACCTTGTCGATGGCACCAACATCGAGCTTTGGTGCATAAAGGTTAAGGCAAGAGAGACTCACATGAAAATCAGTGAAAAATTCGGTTACATCCGTTTCGTGTCGCTCTAAAGTGTCAGTGTCAGTTAAACACACACACTCGCGCACACACACGTACACTGACCTTAGATAGAAATGAATATGTTTATATATATATATACATGTATATACATACATATATATATATATATATATGTATATATATATATATATAGATAGATAGATAGATAGATAGATATCGATCGTGTATTGAAAAATTGAAAAATATGGATGAAATCTGACAGAATAATTAAATAAGGAACCAGTAGGAAAATATTTATAAATTAAAGAAATGGAAATGTGCCAAATTTATAATCATTTTCCCCATTTGTTCCTTATAGATATACATATACTTATATATATATATATGTATATATATATATATATATATATATATATATATATATATATATATATATATATATATAATTATGCGTATATATATACTTAAATATATACTTATATATATATATATATACTTATATATATATATATATATATATATATATATATATATATATATACTTCAATATATACTTATATACATACTTAAATATATACTGATATATATATATATTTAAGTATATACTTATATATATATTTAAGTATATACTTATATATATATATATATATACATATACATATACATATCTACATATACATACTGAAGTAAATAGAAAACCTTTATCCATTCATATTTTCACACTAAACAATACTTAATAAATACAGATGGAATCTATGTTTCCATTATAGCGAGGACTCGAGTTCGAATTTTGCTGAAAGGCAAAACAGATTTAATAAAACTGTCGAATCGCAGACCAATTATACTGTTTACAAATATGTATGTCTAATGAAATGCGGTTATTCCCTGAATATAAGATTTATAGTGTATATATATATATATTGATACTATTATTTGTGATTATAAGAGATTAGAACCAATATATATTTGAAATCGCAACACAATAGCTTTCGTGTTTAGGCACTAAGTTGTGTCTCTTCAGGCGCTGGTAAGTAACTGGTGGTTAAATGATTCTTAAGAAAATTTTAAAAGCAAATTCTTACCTCTTTTTCGAAAGATAAATGGAAGGGCTGAGAAAATACAAGGTCAGTATTAAAAATAGATCTTTTGTGGTTGCCCTTATCAGCGAATCAAGTGTCAGATCTACGCTAAATAGAAAATTAATCTCACCGTCCTTTGTGGCATATTTGTCTACAACCACAATACATTTGTTGCTTGTATTTTTTTCAGAAAATGTCAATGATGACCTAAGTTGAATTAAAGGGAGATGTCTGAGGGATCCGGAAGAGGCATGGTACATGAAAGTAGAAAAATCTACCCCGGTGGACGAAATATAGGGTTCAGTTCGTAATTCCAATCAGCTGAAGAAGGCCGGAGTATAAAACGGCCGAAACGTCGTGAACACGACAATAAAGATGAGGCCAGCAGTCCGAAAAATAAAAATAATGTAAAAGTTTAGTGGTATTATGTCTGTTTATTTTAGTTTTAATCCTTTCAGGTCCATGAATTACTTTATTGATGCGTGGGAATAATCCCCATTTTTAAAGTTAATAAACTTATCAATTATTGGTCGATTTCATAAAACAGGTTTTATTTTGAACAGTATAATGGTACACGTAGAGCACCTTTTGTACATTTTCTTTCAATTTATATGTAGAAGGACGTCCGAACTCATAAAGGTTGAATGGAAATTTCTAATGCTTTTGGCATCTACTGAAGAATGAGTTCCATGAACACAGCGACACCATATCTACACTTGTGCCACAGATAACCAACCTGGATGGCCACTGACCGCGCTAGTGCATCTATCTATTAGGTTGGTGCAAAAATAATATCGTTTACTCACATATGTTACTATTAGGTTGGTGCAAAAATAATGACGTAATAATGTCGTTTTTTGACGTTAAAATAGGTAAAAAAACGACATTATCATGTCATTATTTTTGCACCAACCCAATATGTGAGAAAATGACATTATTTTTGCACCAACCTAATATCTATCTATCTATCTATCTATCTATGTCTCTCTGTCTCTGTCTCTCTCTCTCTCTCTCTCTCTCTATATATATATATATATATATATTGACACCTATTCTTACATAATTGTATGCCATATGATCTATTTATACCTAGCTGCAAATATTTTTTAAACATATTTATATTAGACTATTCATAGTATTCGGACTATTGTCCCCATCTTTGTCGCCAAGTTTATCACAACGTTTCGGCCGTTGTAGACTCCGGACTTCTTCAGGTGATTGGAATGTCGAACTGAACCCTTTATTTCCCTCACTGGTTGGAATGTCGAACTGAACCGTTTATTTCCCTCACTAGGGTAGACTATTCTAGTTCCACGTGCCATGTCTAATGGACCATAGTTATCTCCGGTTAATTACCCTTTCAAAGTTCTCCACCGCCTTAACGAGGTATTGATCTCACTCTTTTTGGGTCCTGTCGCTGGATCATGTGTCCTTGAGAACACAACCAAATGAAGAAGGCCCCATGAAGAAGGCCGGAGCATACAACGGCCGAAACGTTGTGATAAATATGGCGACAAAGCTGAGGACAATAGTCCGAATAATGTAAATAGTGTACATAATACCTCATCTCAGAAATATAGACATGTACTTATATTAGATATTGTCTTTGGAATGATTCAACAGCTGTTAATCTTTAATAATTCTGTATTGTAGCTCATACTTTTCCGTCAAATTTTTGAAAACTATTTCTTTAAATGGATATCTGACCTGAGATTTATGATCTCTGGCACTTTCAACGAGGTTAATTTGGCCAGCCAGCCTCTGGGTAGGTAATGATTGTGAATTAATTCTCCTTTTGAAATTTAATTGAAATTAAATTTTCACCTCCAAGGCAGGAAATATACAAAAAAAAAAAAAAAAAATGAATGGATGGACGGATGGATGGATCTCTCCCCCTCCTTACTCCCCACCTCTATGTGTGTATGTGTGTACAAATGCCGATTCCTCTTGTCTGTCTTTGTCTGATCGACATGCACCCGAAAGGCATAATTGTAAAGCACACGCCAACCTACCTGAAGTCATGTCTGCAGCTGATATTATATCCAATTATTTAATGATTCATTTAATATGTCTAAAGCCTGAAGAATGCTATGGATTTGTACTGTTGCTTTACAAAACAAAAAAACAAAAAACAAAAACCAAAAAAAAAACAATGAATCTATAAAAAACGAAATAACGAGAAAGAAAAAGGGTTAAAAAGAAAAAGCAAGAGACACAGACAAAAATACATGACCTATAAGCAAACCTATATAAATATCTAGCTCGATTCACTGACGCATATATGTTTGTGTGTGTGTCTGTGTTTGTGTGTGAGTGTGCGTGTGTGAGAGGGACAGAGAGAGAGAGAGAGTGAGAGTGTAGAATTGAATAATCTGTTTAAAATGCATTGTCTGTTCCAGAGGATTTTACCAATCATATAGAAAAAACAGTGGGATGCCGGCCTTCGCTGTAGAGGTCATCAATAATGTGCAATCATTTTTGTAATTGGATTGTCGCATAATTCTAGGTTTGCATCCACAATCATAACACGTGAACGCAGGTTCATGTCCATATATATATATATATATATATATATATATATATATATATATATATATATATATATATATATATATATATATATATTATTAATTGTGAAATAATATAAATTAATTGAATCGATAGACCAAATTTCATAGAATCTTTCTTCTGCTTACTTTTGTGAAACACACACAGACATATATATATATATATATATATATATATATATATATATATATAGCGCACACACGAGCATATATAAACGACCATCCACAGGTTTTAAATTCAAAGTTGTTCTCCTCCCTGACCAGTTGACATCCAAGGCTATAGAACCCAGTCTGTTCTATTATTTAATGTATAGCTGGATGAAGAAAGGCATTAGCATGTAAGTGAATGTAATGAATTCGACTGGAATTCGAACACAGCCCTCCGATTCCTCAATCCAAGCCGCTATCCTTTACTCCACCTTCTTTCTTTCTCTCTTTCTCTCTCTCGCTACAAACACACACACACACACACATATATATATATATATATAATTATTTATTTAAAATTATAACATAAATATGTTATAAAATCACTACAAAAATAGCCATTTTGTTTCAACACCTCCGGTGTCTTATCAAGTGATGATGTTGAATGTAAAATAAATGGTTTTAAAAGTTTCAAATTAATTAACGATCCTTCGCAAGGGGAAAACGTTGTTACAAAAGCTAGAATGACCAATCAAAATAAAGTATAGGGAAATTCTAAAAGCTTGACAACGAAGTAAGATTATAATAGCTATTAAAAGCTTTAAAGTTGGGGTTATATTAAAAAAGTATTTATTCTAACCAATAAGTATTAAATTATACGATAAAATTTTATATTAAAATTAAAAATAAAAAATTACCAATGTTAAAATCTAAATTTAATCTCTAAGTTTAAAATTATAAAATTACTGAGGAGAAAAGAAAAATACTCAGTTATTCAGTTTATTTCTTCATTGAAGTTACGTTAGAATAAACGCTAATATCATCTGGTCTTCCCGACAAAATGTATACATTTTAATCCCAAGTGTGTGGGAGTGGGGTCCTAACCTCTCACGTAAAACAATACAAACACACTCAGATTATAATACATAAGCACCCAGACATATTTAGATATATACACACACAAACAAAAAGTGACGAGACAGGAAACATCTCCACGGCCCTTTCTAAAACAAAACAAAACAAACACATACATACATACACAATTAAATGTGCATGCATTTTCCATACACATAGACACCGATAAATACATGCACACACATCTACATACATTGACCTAGACAATCTGATACGACAATTAAAAAAAAATTAAAAAAAAAATCTAATTTTTTTCTAAATAAGAAACCAAGGGCTCAATACCAAAGATGACAAAGCCTAAATTTTTAAAGTTAAAATTCAAAATTAGTAACTTTTATTTTTAATTTTATAGTACATTTTAAAATTAATCAGAATTATTTCTATTTTAGTCTAACATTAACATTAAGGCATTAATATTTATAACCAAGGTTCGTTGTCAAGTTTGTTTAAACTATCATATACTTGTATTTTGATTGTTCATTGTATCTTATGTAACAGCGTGTCTCCTATTGAGGGCTGGTTGATTGATTTGAACCTTTTAAAACCCTTTATTTTAAGTTCAAAACCATCCCTTGAGATGATACCAGTGTTCAAACAAAATGGCTATGGTGATTCTTTAAGATGTTTAAGCTATAATTTTTGAATAAATATTATATGCTCTACTCTGTATTGGGCACTCTTTTAAGAATAGTATTTTTGGTTATTGGTATTTCCTTCCGTCTACACCAATTCTATACTTTGATATATATATGTATATATATATAAGTATATATACATATATATATATATATATGTGTATATATATATATATATATATATATATATATATATATATATATATATATATATATTATAAATTGATTTATTTAAAATAAATAAAATATATACAGTGTAACCCGGATATAAGAGAGGTGTCGGGACTGCAGAATAAGTCTCTTATATCCGGGTTTATCTTATATCCGGGGTTTCGTCTATTTTGTTTACATTAACACAGGCTCTAATTTGGGACCAGATACCATCTCTCTTATATTCGGGTTTCTCTTATATCCGGGTCTCTTATATGCAGGTTACACTGTATATAATATATATATATATATATATATATATATATATATATATATATATATATATATATTATAAATTGATTTAAATAAATAAAATATATATATAAAATATATATATATATATATATATTATAAATAGATTTATTTAAAATATGTTTTTTTTCGCTACACATACCATATTTTAAATAAATCAATTATAATATTAATGCTCTGTAAATTTACATTGAGCACTATTTTGTAAAAATAAAAATATCTATAAGAACACCGGATTATATATCTTACTGTTCTTTCTTTATATATATATATATATATATATATATATATATATATATATATATATATATATATATATAAATTTAAACCGTTGATGGAACCAATGGACAATTTGTAAAGAACTAAACCTATTATTCAGATACAGTCTAGAATAAAACTGACAATGCTGAAAAAGAAAAGAAAGAAAAAAAGGCCCTAAAAAAAATTTACCTACTCTGTAAAGTGCTCGAAGAGTGCTTAGATTGCCTAGACTGAGCAAAAACCGTTTACCAACGTTAAATCTTATGAAATGATTGCTCTTGTCGTAACTGTAAATGGGTTGGAAGATAAATCTTCACAAGTAGTCAATATTTTAATAAATATTAATTTCCATTCTTATATCTTTCTTTTTATTTTATTTTATCTTCTCCTTTTTTTTATCTTCGACCTGAATAAACGTCAAAAATACAAAAAACTGCAATATCTTTTGTGTCATTTCGAAAGCCGAAGCGTTTTCAAGTCATCGTTGTTGAACTCAATAATGTCCACCGTCCAGGTTTTGGTAATAAATCGATATATGTAGATAATAACAAATTATTATAATATCTATAATCAATGTCGGATGAATTCAGAACATGACAATTTTATTTTTTTATTTTTTATTTTTGAAAGCAATAATTATAATTAAAATCCGGATATGCGAACATTGTAATGAATGGCAACGCTGAAAGTTGAATCGGCAAACTTCTTCTTTGATGCCCGGTGTTCTATCAGGATGTAGCCGATCATTTGTCTGGTGTATCACTTAATAATCTTTATCTTTTATTTTTCATAATCTCCCAAACCCTATTCTGCCATGAATTCACTCATGCTCATCAAGTATGTTATGAGCTGCTTTCCTATGCCCCTCTTCCCTTCAATCTGTCTTGTGAGTAAAAAAAAAAAACTATTTTTGAGAAGAGTAGAAATCCATCTCTTTCCCTCCAGCTGGTAAAATAGCTTACGTTATAGGGCTCGCTAACCTTTTGTAGAAACAAGTCTATGAGAAAGAAATTTCTAAATTTCAAACTATGTTAAATGCAGTAGCGTGCAGAAGAGGAGACAGACGGTGCAGGGACCTCTGGCATCCGTATTGGAAGGGCATACAATCAAAGTGTGAAACAAAAATTTATTTTTTGAAATTTTAGATTGTCACTGTTAACTT
>OZ010585.1:38623197-38650697 GCA_963932145.1 Acanthosepion lycidas | reverse complement strand
CGGTGTTAGTGTAATGTAGGTAAAAATATATATATATATATATTTGGTAAAATAAGATATTGAGGTTTGAAGCGTCTAGAAATTATGAGAATATGAGTAACTTTCAAAACAACTTGTTAATCAGCCCTAGGCGCTCGCATTAGTTCTTGATATATCAGTTCTCAAAACGCATTATGGGAATGATAGCTTTTTAATCATTAGCCTATATTCACTTACTAAAACAAAAAGCGAAATGATTTCTAGAAATGAACGTTTGTTTCGTCAATATTTAGATTGAATATTTCCGTTTCCAGAGGCCATTAGAATATATATATATATATATATATATATATATATATATATATATATATATATTAACTAGAAAGATGACCGCAACATTCAAACCATCTTTTATCAGTGTTTATTTTTTATTTTTTTCATAACGTAATATATATATATATATATATATATATATATATATATATATATATATATATATAACTTCCCTAGCTTGACTAGCGAAATCGCCAATTCAAGAAGAGAAAATCATGTCTAGATGTGAAGTGAATATTCAAGCAACAAGAGGCCTCGCCTTCGGGAAATTAGAAAAACAAAGAAAGAAATTCCTGAGCCTATGTTAGAAATAAATATTCAAGCAGTGGGAAGAGTCGCTTTTGGGAAATTGGAGAAAAAGTAGAAAAAGAAATTGACGAGTTGGTGCGAGAAAATAAACTGGCATATAAACAGATACAAAGTGTTGATACCAGACAGAAAACAGTAAAAAAAAAAGAGAGATCTGGACATAGAAGGATGCAAATATACCTCAACTTTGCAGTTGGCCTTTCATAATATTGACAAATATATTTCTACGACTCAGCTTACAAAGAAAAACGTCTTATACACAAGAAGAACTATAACCAAACGAAGAACTGCTGTAATATAAAAAAAAAATCAAATTCCGTTCCCTTCGACCAGCGAAAAACGTTCCTTCGTAAAATTATACGCCATCTTTCTAATAGCTTCCTTACTACTTCTCAATCTGAGTAAGTAAATATTTTCAACATTGACACTTTTCATCTCAAACCTATTAAATACTAATCTCACACCACTTCAATTAATATTATTTGATCTTTGGATTTTTCATTAAGCATACAGTTAACAAAGGATAACTAAAATGTACTAAAATGTGATAATACATTTATATTGTTATGTTATAATCAATGATAAGAGATTAACAAAGGCAGTGGTATATTCATTAGTATTTGGATTAATAACCATCTATTATGGTTTATGAATATCAATGAACACGGTCTAATTTTAGTAAGGTACTGTAAGACTAGCCAGATCTGGAAGCCGGAGAGGGAAGTGGAGCCAGTAAATTTCAAAATTTGGATCTTCGGTTGGAGCTGAATATTTAGATGTCAGCTCCACAACCTTGAATTCGAGCTGCGTTACTACATTCTCACAAGCATATTTCCCTAGACAAGCCATCGAAATTTCCTTTTTCCATATAAATTTTCCCTTTCTTATTTGAGGCCATAATACAACTTTTACAAATTTAATAATGGCGATGCGCATATATCTTAACTTCTTGTAGTATCGTTACTAATTTTGTTTATGTATACTGATCACTGATGCAGATAATTAGCATGAACATTAACAATAGATATATAAGTAATTTGTGTTTGCTCATATTTATTTATGTTTTTGCTAATATTAATTTATTATCTCTTCATAATAAAATAAATTCTTTATTAATTTTAAGCCATTATGTCCAAAAAATTAAAACGAATTTTGAAAGAAGAAAATCAAGCTTTCAATAATGAATGGGAATTGCAATATTTTTTCTGTATTTGACAGTGCAAACATGTCTTGCTTTCTTTGTGATACTGCAATTTACACACATAAAAAAAATGCCATATGAATCAACATTATTTTGTTCACAAAGTCAGTAAATATGCTAATTTGGAGAGTGAAGCTCGGAGGATTGCACTGCAGAAAATATAGAATGGAAAATAGAAACAATTATTCCATTCTGTATTAAATTCAGGAAGTGCTGCAACAGAAGCAAGCTATAAAGTTACATATTTGCTTGGAAAATAGGTAAACCATTCAGTGATGTAGAGCTCATAAAGGAATGCATTGCAAAAGTCGTAAAATATTTAGATCCAGAAAAGTCGGTCTACTGTGCTGTGTGGCACCATTTAACGAGGCAGAAAGGGAAAGGAAAGAAAAGAAGGAAAGGAGAGGCTAAGAACCGAATCGTGAGTGATGAGCAAGAACGCACACACAGCTAAGAGACAATGGATAAAGGGATATTTTGATAAGTAACAAATGGCGAAAGAGTGTCATTACAATGACAGGGAGTAAAAAGAAAGGGAGAGAAGGTGAGAATCAGATATGTTTTGGCATCGGCTGTGTTATCTAAAGATATGAAAACAAACTATTGGTGCGGGAAGACATCTTATTATCAACTACAGACCGGCTGGCCAGAGAAAGAAAGAGGGGGAAAAAATTCAAATGAAAATGTTATTTCGTTAAGCGACGAAAAACAGACAACTAAAAGGACTTGCACAGATATGAAAAATTAAAAACCACCCACGAGCATCCTTGGTCTGCGATAATAAAATTTTGTTATCAGGAATTGTGCCGAAAGAAAATGAATGTGTTTTTTTTTTCTTTCTTCGAGGCGACAGACCGACTGGACATTGGAGATGTTTTTTTTGAGACCGTGTCGAGAAGACCACACATTCTGATATTTAGCGATAAAATACCTGACGTAAACCACGTGTAGAACAAGAGTTATGATCGCCATTGTCATATTGTCCCGTTCGCGGCTGGAGAAATGATAAACCATTAAGGGGAAGAAAAGGGAAGAGATAATTTTTTTTTAAGCAAGATATTTTTTTCTCTTCCTGAAACAAAGCCGCAGATTCGTCCACGCCCGACTAAGATATAATTGGTCGAGTGGTAAACACGTGATGTACAAGGGAGGCTGTTGCCGCCCATCTGGAGAATGAGTAAGAGAGGTTGCCACGAGGATGTGGGGAGGGCAGTTCACGCCCCTCTGAAGTATGATGAGAAGGTGGGAGTGAGGAAAGGTTCCCAAAAATGGAAAAAGGTGGAAATTCTAACCAGAGAGGTGGATATGTATTTAGAATTATCGAGGAACCCCCCGGCGCCGACAAACTCACCCCGGTTTTGGTCGGCGCCCATATAAACGAAGCCACAACGAGCAGAAATGAGTCGAGACCCAGCAATTCCCAGAGTCAGTCTCCGGTTGAGGCAAGCCTCGCAGATAGCTGACCAGGATTCGCGCACTTTCCAGACCCACATCTTCAAACCAAGAACATTTATTTTGAAGAGCGACTTAGATCTTGATCACCGAAATAAGTTTTTCTTTTGACTTTCGTCCAAAGACCCACCGAAACACCAACTTCTTGGAGAGCAGACGACTTGAAGTGTTAAAACTTGCCTAGCGGAAAACGACGTGTCACAATCCATAGAACGGGTCGGGAGATAGATGCAGTCCTATGTATCGAACAACTAGACATAAAGTTTGTTACCTTTTTCTTTGATACTTTGAACTTTTGAGTTTTCATTTCATTGACTTTTATGCGTATTTTTGTGGTATCACCTCCGTTGGACTCGGTTTGCAGTACGGCCCCGATGACTGATTGATTTCCTCTGCCTAGATCAAATCACAACGTGGGTAGGCAGACTGGGAATCAAAGTAGGACGTCACAGTTGGTGCCGTGGTAGACTGGGATAGAACGACACGGTTGGAGCTGCGACCAGGGGACGACGCCACAGCTGTGTAAGCCAATCTTACTCCACGGAATCTATCTTGCTTATCAATAAGTCCACCATTCGCCCATGCTTAAAATATTGCTTCCATATATGGTCCGGTGCCCCTGTTGTTTACCTGGGCCTCTTTGATAAGATCCAAAGAATAATCAGCAATATTATTGGTCATGATCTGGTGGCTCGTCTTCTGTCATTTACAAACCACCGTCAGGTTGCCTCGCTTTATAGATACTTTCATGGTAATTGTTCGAATGAGCTCTTCGCTAGTGTACTTAGACTATGACTTTAAGCGCAGTAAATGACTGTGCGAGATCTCAAGTTACAGTTGAGCTTGTTAGATGTTGCCTAAATTCTATGCTGGCAGTTTCTTTTCTCGCACTTCTCGATTGTGGAACTCCCTTCCGGCTGCATGCTTTTCAGCCAACTTTAATCTGCAAATGTTTAACTGCATAATCAATCGTTCTTTTCTCAGTTTACTCATTACTAATATTTATATTTCTAATCCATCTACATTCTGTAACCCATTGCCTGTTATTGGCTGAATCGCGTTGCTTGGGGTGATATGATTAAAACATTTCACAGAGATGTATATGATGTAATGAAAAAGCAAAATCAGTTAAACATTTCGTTACAAGTCAAAAATAAATCAAGAAGACGTTCCCTACTTTCGAAAGTAATGAGTAAAAGTAAAAAAGAAAATATGTATAAATCACTTCAGGAATACCAGTCAGTTTTAGACACTTTAATAGAAGAATACAACAAAAGATTTAGTCATTTTGGAAAGCATAACGTCTCCCTGAAACTAGCTTTTCAGTTCTACTCAGTTAATATATCAGAGGCTTCCGAGTAGTTACAAATGGAGCTTATTGAGTTGTCCGAAGTTAATTTCCTGAAAACTCCGTTTAGATGAAAGAAAGATCCCATTGAAATTTGGAAAATGGCGGTAGAATATCCTCCCTTTCGTGAACCTGCACACCAACTTATTTCATGTTTTCCTTCAACATACAGTTGTAAATCCACATTCTCGTACTTGACACAAATCAAGAATTTATTGAGAACAAAGTTGATAGATGAGCTTTTGAAAGACCAGCTAAAATTAAAATCTACCATGTTGGAGCGTGATATAAAATGCTATGGGAAAAGAAGCAATGTCAAGATAGTCATTCATTTGTCTAAAAGGTGAATAAATTATTATCTCATTTTTCAGTTTTATAATTATCTGTTTTTATTAGAGTATATATTTATTAAATTCTATTTAATGCCTTATTTACCGAAGATATAAAATGTGTAACTATAAAAAAACTTGCTGAATGAGGTCTCTATGAGGGACGATGAATTTCAATGTGGCCTTCATGCACAAAAATGTTCCCCCACCCTGGTTTAAGCCATTATACCTGAAAATAATTTGACGCTATGCTTTTATTTCTTGGACTAGACTAAGCTTAATAATACTAATAAAATCTTGTTAAAAATGACAGTGAACAATCTCCTTGCAAATGAACAAGTGACAAGGCAACTGTGGTATGGTTCTACAGAAGGATGCTGCGAATATTACAGACAGGCCATGAACGCAAAGAGAAAATGTTAAGAAAAATGGAAACTAAAAGAACAATTGTACGTAAAATCAAAAATATTTGGATGCGTAAGGAGAAAAGAGTTACTGAGAAATTTGACACTCGCAAGAACTTAATGGCTGTCAGAAAGACAAATCAAACAGTGACTAACCTACCTAAAAAGCTTGTGTGAATGGATAGTAGAACAGGGGTGAAGGGACAAACATTACTAAGTGCTATGAAAAATAGGAAGTTGGGGATACCCATGATTGCTCATGTCCCGATGAGACACGGTACAGAGAAAAAGAACTTTTATATCACATTCTTTTAATTCTTGTCTACGCTAGATGGATTTTCTTTGCGACAGACTTAATAAAAGAGTTGGCTGAATGTTCGGATTTCGAATATTTTCGTACATCCACGAAGAGTTTTAGGAACTATTTAGTCGAATAGGCGATAGCTATTGGCCGATTTTGTTTTTCTTTTTCGTTTCTTTAATATCTGTATGCCAATAAATCAACTTAGCTCTCCGTGTAAATTTCAATTGTGTTCAGGAGAAGGACGCGTTAGAATGCATAAATAACAATACATCTGTTTCTACTCTTTCACAGTTTTAGCATTAGAAGAGACCACATAGTCGGATGGGATTTGCTTTCGAATATCTTTCTCTTGGACAGTCTAGTATTTTCCAAAAACTGTATAAATCATTGAAGTTTCTTTTTTTTTCTTTTTTTTTTTTTGTCTATCCAAACCCCAAAAGTCTCTTTAGCAAAATAGAAACGAATTATTATATTTTTGACAATATTGTGATAACAAATTATAATACTGGCACATCTGGGTGCAGACAATACATTTAAGCTGTCGTTCTGGGTATGACGAAAAACTACATTCAGCAGCAAGGCCTCTGAACAGGAGGTTTTGAGGGGCGTGAAACCACCTCTTACTTGCTGTTGTTTCCTGGTTTACGCTGACTCAGACTGGAAGAACCTGTTAGGGTCCCAACTATAGGCAAATAGTTAACACCGAAACTGGGTTAAAAACGCTATGAAATTATAATATATACATTATATATATATATATATATATATATATATATATATATATATATATATATATTGAACAATGAAACATAATAAAAAATTAAAATCTTCAGACACACTGTGTTGTAGATTAATATTTTTTCGTTTTCATTATTATTATTATTATTTCATTTAGATTCCTCGAATAGTTTCGGCCAAAATGGCCATCATCAGGAGAAGAAATATTTCTGCCTGCTGCTAGCAGTGAACTCTCAGAAATGAATGTCTTGATGGAGAAAATGAACTTTTCTCTGTAGTTTTCATTTTTTTTTATTATTTTTTTATCTTTTTAACATGTATCTTTTAATATTCCTTGTGGTGGTCAAACAGTCTCTTTTAAGTTGTTATTTAAGATAAGAGCTGGATGGATCTATGCTGCTCTGAATTCCCCTGGTTAGTTTGATAGTTTTATTGGTTCCTGGAGAGGGGATGTGTCTCTGTTAAGTGTGTGTTTGTGTGTTATTTGGTTGTTAGGGAGTGAGTGAGTATGATATGTGAAAGCGTGTATATCGCTGTGGGTGGGTGTTATCATTTGGCTCATTAGGGAGTGAGTGAGTATGATGTGTGTAAGTGTGTATGTTCGTGTGGGTGTGTGTATAAGTGTTAGGCCTCAACACCTCCGTAAGCATTGTGTGGGTGAGAAATGTGGGTAGATTTTGATTTGTAGGGCTATGTATTAATACTATCTATATTGTTAAATTTATGGATAGTGTGTTTTTAAACGTTGTATCCACTTATGTTCATGAAACTCTAAAATCTTTCTAATGTTATCTGCTCTGAACTTTTCTGTTCTCTCAATTATAGTGAATTATATATATATATATATATATATATATATATATATATATATATATATATATAGTGAATTATATATATATATATATATATATATAGTGAATTATATATATATATATATATATATATATATATGTGTACGTACATACGTATATATGCATACACACACAAACACACACACACACACATATATATATATATATATATATATATATATATATATATATATATATATATATATATATATATATATATATTACCAGTAATAAATTTAAAAAAAAAATATTAATGCTACCAAGAAAATTAAATTTCGGCATTAAATGATCCATATGGAGTTGATATACTGGTAAACAAATAAAAGTTGAAAACAGGTTGTTTTTTTTTAAAAAAAAATAACATATGGCGTAATTCATTACAGCGTTGTGCGGAGATGAGTTCAATATCTCGGCCTTCTTCCGTTATGTGTCGCATCCCGTCAGGACGTGCTCGATCATGACTCTTCACAATTTTCTTTCTTTTGTAGCTCATAGTAAATATGGTATTTTCACTATCTCTCCTAATCCCTGTTCTGCCAACCATTTATACAAGCTCGTTAGGTACGATAATCGCTGCTTTCCTCTGTCCCTCTTGCTTTCAGTATGTCCTGTGAGTGTCAAATTTTCTAATCCCATTTTCCTCATTATGTACTCGAGAAATTTCAACTTTTTCTTCTTGATGTTAAGTATAAGTATCCATCGTGGTTCCATTTTCTCTAAAACTTCATTGTTGTTAACATGATCGACCCGTGGTTTTCACGGCAGCCTTCTGTAAAACCACATTTCTGTTGCTTCAAGTCTCTTCATCAATTGTGAGATGTATTATCTTACAGGAGGATTCATATTACATTACAATTTAGTACCATTTTCTTTGTTTCTAACGAATGTTTTTCTTTTTCTTATATCTTTGCTTAGCTTTTGAAAGGCGTCTTTCGCTATCCCAATGCTATTTCGTATTTCAGCTTCACACATTCCATCTTCTGTAAAAAGCCCTTCCCATATGTTTAAATGATTTTACTTGTTTGATTTTTGATATCACTTGTGGACCAGTATAGGACCGATTTTGCATGACAGTTAAGTAGTCTTAACTTAAAATTAAAAGGTGTCAGGGATTTGTATGGTACGAACTCATGTTTATATATGTTTTTTGTACCCTCTAGAACCCAGTTGAAGTTTCTAGAGACTTCTAGAAAGTTCCACTCTATTATTATGAAATCTAAAGGGTTTGGTGAATAGGAGCTTTTAGTAATGTAAAAAGGACAACTAGTAGCTACAGATTTAAGTTATCATTTTAATCTAGGTTTTGTATTTTAGTGTAAGTTCGCTTTTGTTGCTGCCTTATGCAATGAACATTTCTTTTTGCATGTAAAGTTCTTTACACGTTTTTTCATTCTTCTCTAGGCACATGGAATTATTCGAAACAGATCTTAATCAGAGCTATAGTTCACTGTATTTTAGATTGAGAGGATCACTCAACCCGCTGGGCAATGGCGGCTGTTCTGAGAGTATGGTGAATCACGGATGCATTTATTTGATGATATGTCAGTGTTTGGTACCGGGCTCAAAGCATCACACTTTCCTCTGATAGACCTAGAGGTCCCTGATGAAAAAGTAAACATGATTTTTCTAGTATGGTTTTCCCAATACGCATCCATGCTTACGATCTCGATTTCCCTGAGCTTACAAGTTTCAATTTCGATTGAACTCAGAGAGTGATTCCCAAGTTGGAATGGAAAATGTTCGTTGTCGCGAGGAGGAAGTGACTTACAGTTGAAGGTCATTGCCGCGCAGGACGAAACCAACATTTATCGAATTAAACAAACTTTTGCAGGAAAAGCCCAGATTTTTGTAGAACACGTTCAGCATAGAAAACAATACTACCATTTATATTTCAACCCTCGCAAATATCTGGTTTTTTTTTTTATGTAGACGGATTCAGCATACAAAATTTAATATTTTTGCTTAACAAAAGAAAGAAAACTTTCCGATAATTAAAGGCATTATTAGTAACATCAAAACACACTGATTTTAAATAAAAACAGGTCATTCACCCGTAGAAATGTGACGTAACAAAAGCGACCAGTCCCTCGCAAAACCTTGTACCAAATTATGCAGAAACGATTTTAGCATTCTGGAATTATCGAGTGATCTATAAGCTCATGTAATGGAACTTAGCCGTTTTTTCAGCATTTGGAACAAGAGTAATTCACATGATCAGTGAAGAACTTAGAAATGTTGCGTAACAGCGTATTTCAACAGTAGTTTTTTTAATTATACCATCAAGTCAGAACCGAACAAATTTTTTATTTTTTTTCCTGTTCGTTCATTTTTACTCTGCTTCTTGTTCGTTCAATTTTATTTTGCTTCGTGTTCGTTCATTTTTACTCAGCTTCTTGTTCGTTCATTTTTACTCTGCTTCTTGTTCGTTCATTTTTATTTTGCTTCGTGTTCGTTCATTTTTACTCTGCTTCTTGTTCGTTCATTTTTACTCTGCTTCTTGTTCGTTCATTTTTACTCTGCTTCTTGTTCGTTCATTTTAAATTTTGCTTCGTGTTCGTTCATTTTTACTCTGCTTCGTGTTCGTTCATTTTTACTCTGCTTCTTGTTCGTTCATTTTTACTCTGCTTCGTGTTCGTTCATTTTTACTCTGCTTCTTGTTCGTTCATTTTTACTCTGCTTCTTGTTCGTTCATTTTTATTTTGCTTCGTGTTCGTTCATTTTTACTCTGCTTCGTGTTCGTTCATTTTTACTCTGCTTCTTGTTCGTTCATTTTTACTCTGCTTCTAGTTCGTTCATTTTTATTTTGCTTCGTGTTCGTTCATTTTTACTCTGCTTCGTGTTCGTTCATTTTTACTCTGCTTCTTGTTCGTTCATTTTTATTTTGCTTCGTGTTCGTTCATTTTTACTCAGCTTCGTGTTCGTTCATTTTTACTCTGCTTCTTGTTCGTTCATTTTTATTCTGCTTCGTGTTCGTTCATTTTTACTCTGCTTCTTGTTCGTTCATTTTTACTCTGCTTCGTGTTCGTTCATTTTTACTCTGCTTCTTGTTCGTTCATTTTTACTCTGCTTCTTGTTCGTTCATTTTTATTTTGCTTCGTGTTCGTTCATTTTTACTCTGCTTCGTGTTCGTTCATTTTTACTCTGCTTCGTGTTCGTTCATTTTTACTCTGCATCTTGTTCGTTCATTTTTACTCTGCTTCTTGTTCGTTCATTTTTATTTTGCTTCGTGTTCGTTCCTTTTTACTCTGCTTCGTGTTCGTTCATTTTTACTCTGCTTCTTGTTCGTTCATTTTTATTTTGCTTCGTGTTCGTTCATTTTTACTCTGCTTCGTGTTCGTTCATTTTTGCTCTGCTTCTTGTTCGTTCATTTTTACTCTGCTTCGTGTTCGTTCATTTTTATTTTCCTTTGTGTTCGTTCACTTTTACTCTGCTTCGTGTTCGTTCATTTTTACTCTGCTTCTTGTTCGTTCATTTTTATTTTGCTTCGTGTTCGTTCATTTTTACTCTGCTTCTTGTTCGTTCATTTTTACTCTGCTTCTTGTTCGTTCATTTTTACTCTGCTTCTTGTTCGTTCATTTTTACTCTGCTTCGTGTTCGTTCATTTTTATTTTCCTTTGTGTTCGTTCACTTTTACTCTGCTTCGTGTTCGTTCATTTTTACTCTGCTTCTTGTTCGTTCATTTTTACTCTGCTTCTTGTTCGTTCATTTTTATTTTGCTTCGTGTTCGTTCATTTTTACTCTGCTTCGTGTTCGTTCATTTTTACTCTGCTTCTTGTTCGTTCATTTTTACTCTGCTTCGTGTTCGTTCATTTTTACTCTGCTTCTTGTTCGTTCATTTTTACTCTGCTTCTTGTTCGTTCATTTTTATTTTGCTTCGTGTTCGTTCATTTTTACTCTGCTTCGTGTTCGTTCATTTTTACTCTGCTTCGTGTTCGTTCATTTTTACTCTGCATCTTGTTCGTTCATTTTTACTCTGCTTCTTGTTCGTTCATTTTTATTTTGCTTCGTGTTCGTTCCTTTTTACTCTGCTTCGTGTTCGTTCATTTTTACTCTGCTTCTTGTTCGTTCATTTTTATTTTGCTTCGTGTTCGTTCATTTTTACTCTGCTTCGTGTTCGTTCATTTTTGCTCTGCTTCTTGTTCGTTCATTTTTACTCTGCTTCGTGTTCGTTCATTTTTATTTTCCTTTGTGTTCGTTCACTTTTACTCTGCTTCGTGTTCGTTCATTTTTACTCTGCTTCTTGTTCGTTCATTTTTATTTTGCTTCGTGTTCGTTCATTTTTACTCTGCTTCTTGTTCGTTCATTTTTACTCTGCTTCTTGTTCGTTCATTTTTACTCTGCTTCTTGTTCGTTCATTTTTACTCTGCTTCGTGTTCGTTCATTTTTATTTTCCTTTGTGTTCGTTCACTTTTACTCTGCTTCCTGTTCGTTCATTTTTACTCTGCTTCTTGTTCGTTCATTTTTACTCTGCTTCTTGTTCGTTCATTTTTATTTTGCTTCGTGTTCGTTCATTTTTACTCTGCTTCGTGTTCGTTCATTTTTACTCTGCTTCTTGTTCGTTCATTTTTACTCTGCTTCTAGTTCGTTCATTTTTATTTTGCTTCGTGTTCGTTCATTTTTACTCTGCTTCGTGTTCGTTCATTTTTACTCTGCTTCTTGTTCGTTCATTTTTATTTTGCTTCGTGTTCGTTCATTTTTACTCAGCTTCGTGTTCGTTCATTTTTACTCTGCTTCTTGTTCGTTCATTTTTACTCTGCTTCTTGTTCGTTCATTTTTATTTTGCTTCGTGTTCGTTCACTTTTACTCTGCTTCGTGTTCGTTCATTATTACTCTGCTTCTTGTTCGTTCATATTTACTCTGCTTCTTGTTCGTTCATTTTTATTTTGCTTCGTGTTCGTTCATTTTTACTCTGCTTCGTGTTCGTTCATTTTTACTCTGCTTCGTGTTCGTTCATTTTTACTCTGCTTCTTGTTCGTTCATTTTTACTCTGCTTCTTGTTCGTTCATTTTTATTTTGCTTCGTGTTCGTTCATTTTTACTCTGCTTCGTGTTCGTTCATTTTTACTCTGCTTCTTGTTCGTTCATTTTTACTCTGCTTCTTGTTCGTTCATTTTTATTTTGCTTCGTGTTCGTTCATTTTTACTCTGCTTCGTGTTCGTTCATTTTTACTCTGCTTCTTGTTCGTTCATTTTTATTTTGCTTCGTGTTCGTTCATTTTTACTCAGCTTCGTGTTCGTTCATTTTTACTCTGCTTCTTGTTCGTTCATTTTTACTCTGCTTCTTGTTCGTTCATTTTTATTTTTTTTCGTGTTCGTTCATTTTTACTCTGCTTCGTGTTCGTTCATTTTTTTTCTGCTTCTTGTTCGTTCATTTTTACTCTGCTTCTTGTTCGTTCATTTTTATTTTGCTTCGTGTTCGTTCCTTTTTACTCTGCTTCGTGTTCGTTCATTTTTACTCTGCTTCTTGTTCGTTCATTTTTATTTTGCTTCGTGTTCGTTCATTTTTACTCTGCTTCGTGTTCGTTCATTTTTACTCTGCTTCTTGTTCGTTTATTTTTACTCTGCTTCGTGTTCGTTCATTTTTATTTTCCTTTGTGTTCGTTCACTTTTACTCTGCTTCGTGTTCGTTCATTTTTAATCTGCTTCTTGTTCGTTCATTTTTACTATGCTTCTTGTTCGTTCATTTTTATTTTGCTTCGTGTTCTTTCATTTTTACTCTGCTTCGTGTTCGTTCATTTTTACTCTGCTTCTTGTTCGTTCATTTTTACTCTGCTTCTTGTTCGTTCATTTTTATTTTGCTTCGTGTTCGTTCATTTTTACTCTGCTTCGTGTTCGTTCATTTTTACTCTGCTTCGTGTTCGTTCATTTTTACTCTGCTTCTTGTTCGTTCATTTTTATTTTGCTTCGTGTTCGTTCATTTTTACTCTGCTTCTTGTTCGTTCATTTTTACTCTCCTTCTAGTTCGTTCATTTTTATTTTGCTTCGTGTTCGTTCATTTTTACTCTGCTTCGTGTTCGTTCATTTTTACTCTGCTTCTTGTTCGTTCATTTTTATTTTGCTTCGTGTTCGTTCATTTTTACTCAGCTTCGTGTTCGTTCATTTTTACTCTGCTTCTTGTTCGTTCATTTTTACTCTGCTTCTTGTTCGTTCATTTTTATTTTGCTTCGTGTTCGTTCACTTTTACTCTGCTTCGTGTTCGTTCATTTTTACTCTGCTTCTTGTTCGTTCATTTTTACTCTGCTTCTTGTTCGTTCATTTTTATTTTGCTTCGTGTTCGTTCATTTTTACTCTGCTTCGTGTTGGTTCATTTTTACTCTGCTTCTTGTTCGTTCATTTTTACTCTGCTTCTTGTTCGTTCATTTTTATTTTGCTTCGTGTTCGTTCATTTTTACTCTGCTTCGTGTTCGTTCATTTTTACTCTGCTTCTTGTTCGTTCATTTTTATTTTGCTTCGTGTTCGTTCATTTTTACTCAGCTTCGTGTTCGTTCATTTTTACTCTGCTTCTTGTTCGTTCATTTTTATTCTGCTTCGTGTTCGTTCATTTTTACTCTGCTTCTTGTTCGTTCATTTTTACTCTGCTTCGTGTTCGTTCATTTTTACTCTGCTTCTTGTTCGTTCATTTTTACTCTGCTTCATGTTCGTTCATTTTTATTTTGCTTCGTGTTCGTTCATTTTTACTCTGCTTCGTGTTCGTTCATTTTTACTCTGCTTCGTGTTCGTTCATTTTTACTCTGCATCTTGTTCGTTCATTTTTACTCTGCTTCTTGTTCGTTCATTTTTATTTTGCTTCGTGTTCGTTCCTTTTTACTCTGCTTCGTGTTCGTTCATTTTTACTCTGCTTCTTGTTCGTTCATTTTTATTTTGCTTCGTGTTCGTTCATTTTTACTCTGCT
This sequence comes from Acanthosepion lycidas, assembly GCA_963932145.1. Taxonomy (NCBI): domain Eukaryota; kingdom Metazoa; phylum Mollusca; class Cephalopoda; order Sepiida; family Sepiidae; genus Acanthosepion; species Acanthosepion lycidas. The sequence goes on along the minus strand of OZ010585.1, from coordinate 38,636,559 downwards.
TCGTGTTCGTTCATTTTTGCTCTGCTTCTTGTTCGTTCATTTTTACTCTGCTTCGTGTTCGTTCATTTTTATTTTCCTTTGTGTTCGTTCACTTTTACTCTGCTTCGTGTTCGTTCATTTTTACTCTACTTCTTGTTCGTTCATTTTTATTTTGCTTCGTGTTCGTTCATTTTTACTCTGCTTCTTGTTCGTTCATTTTTACTCTGCTTCTTGTTCGTTCATTTTTACTCTGCTTCTTGTTCGTTCATTTTTACTCTGCTTCGTGTTCGTTCATTTTTATTTTCCTTTGTGTTCGTTCACTTTTACTCTGCTTCGTGTTCGTTCATTTTTACTCTGCTTCTTGTTCGTTCATTTTTACTCTGCTTCTTGTTCGTTCATTTTTATTTTGCTTCGTGTTCGTTCATTTTTACTCTGCTTCGTGTTCGTTCATTTTTACTCTGCTTCTTGTTCGTTCATTTTTACTCTGCTTCTAGTTCGTTCATTTTTATTTTGCTTCGTGTTCGTTCATTTTTACTCTGCTTCGTGTTCGTTCATTTTTACTCTGCTTCTTGTTCGTTCATTTTTATTTTGCTTCGTGTTCGTTCATTTTTACTCAGCTTCGTGTTCGTTCATTTTTACTCTGCTTCTTGTTCGTTCATTTTTACTCTGCTTCTTGTTCGTTCATTTTTATTTTGCTTCGTGTTCGTTCACTTTTACTCTGCTTCGTGTTCGTTCATTATTACTCTGCTTCTTGTTCGTTCATATTTACTCTGCTTCTTGTTCGTTCATTTTTATTTTGCTTCGTGTTCGTTCATTTTTAATCTGCTTCGTGTTCGTTCATTTTTACTCTGCTTCGTGTTCGTTCATTTTTACTCTGCTTCTTGTTCGTTCATTTTTACTCTGCTTCGTGTTCGTTCACTTTTACTCTGCTTCGTGTTCGTTCATTTTTACTCTGCTTCTTGTTCGTTCATTATTACTCTGCTTCTTGTTCGTTCATTTTTATTTTGCTTCGTGTTCGTTCATTTTTACTCTGCTTCGTGTTCGTTCATTTTTACTCTGCTTCTTGTTCGTTCATTTTTACTCTGCTTCTTGTTCGTTCATTTTTATTTTGCTTCGTGTTCGTTCATTTTTACTCTGCTTCGTGTTCGTTCATTTTTTTTCTGCTTCTTGTTCGTTCATTTTTACTCTGCTTCTTGTTCGTTCATTTTTATTTTGCTTCGTGTTCGTTCCTTTTTACTCTGCTTCGTGTTCGTTCATTTTTACTCTGCTTCTTGTTCGTTCATTTTTATTTTGCTTCGTGTTCGTTCATTTTTACTCTGCTTCGTGTTCGTTCATTTTTACTCTGCTTCTTGTTCGTTTATTTTTACTCTGCTTCGTGTTCGTTCATTTTTATTTTCCTTTGTGTTCGTTCACTTTTACTCTGCTTCGTGTTCGTTCATTTTTAATCTGCTTCTTGTTCGTTCATTTTTACTATGCTTCTTGTTCGTTCATTTTTATTTTGCTTCGTGTTCTTTCATTTTTACTCTGCTTCGTGTTCGTTCATTTTTACTCTGCTTCTTGTTCGTTCATTTTTACTCTGCTTCTTGTTCGTTCATTTTTATTTTGCTTCGTGTTCGTTCATTTTTACTCTGCTTCGTGTTCGTTCATTTTTACTCTGCTTCGTGTTCGTTCATTTTTACTCTGCTTCTTGTTCGTTCATTTTTATTTTGCTTCGTGTTCGTTCATTTTTACTCTGCTTCTTGTTCGTTCATTTTTACTCTCCTTCTAGTTCGTTCATTTTTATTTTGCTTCGTGTTCGTTCATTTTTACTCTGCTTCGTGTTCGTTCATTTTTACTCTGCTTCTTGTTCGCTCATTTTTATTTTGCTTCGTGTTCGTTCATTTTTACTCAGCTTCGTGTTCGTTCATTTTTACTCAGCTTCTTGTTCGTTCATTTTTACTCTGCTTCTTGTTCGTTCATTTTTACTCTGCTTCTTGTTCGTTCATTTTTATTTTGCTTCGTGTTCGTTCATTTTTACTCTGCTTCGTGTTGGTTCATTTTTACTCTGCTTCTTGTTCGTTCATTTTTACTCTGCTTCTTGTTCGTTCATTTTTATTTTTCTTCGTGTTCGTTCATTTTTACTCTGCTTCGTGTTCGTCCATTTTTACTCTGCTTGTTCGTTCATTTTTACTCTGCTGCTTGTTCGTTCATTTTTATTTTGCTTCGTGTTCGTTCATTTTTACTCTGCTTCGTGTTCGTTCATTTTTACTCTGCTTCTTGTTCGTTCATTTTTATTTTGCTTCGTGTTCGTTCATTTTTACTCTGCTTCGTGTTCGTTCATTTTTACTCTACTTCTTGTTGGTTCATTTTTATTTTGCTTCGTGTTCGTTCATTTTTACTCTGCTTCGTGTTCGTTCATTTTTTCTGCTTCTTGTTCGTTCATTTTTACTCTGCTTCTTGTTCGTTCATTTATATTTTGCTTCGTGTTCGTTCCTTTTTACTCTGCTTCGTGTTCGTTCATTTTTACTCTGCTTCTTGTTCGTTCATTTTTATTTTGCTTCGTGTTCGTTCATTTTTACTCTGCTTCGTGTTCGTTCATTTTTACTCTGCTTCTTGTTCGTTCATTTTTACTCTACTTCTTGTTCGTTCATTTTTATTTTGCTTCGTGTTCGTTCATTTTACTCTGCTTCGTGTTCGTTCATTTTTTTTCTGCTTCTTGTTCGTTCATTTTTACTCTGCTTCTTGTTCGTTCATTTTTATTTTGCTTCGTGTTCGTTCCTTTTTACTCTGCTTCGTGTTCGTTCATTTTTACTCTGCTTCTTGTTCGTTCATTTTTATTTTGCTTCGTGTTCGTTCATTTTTACTCTGCTTCGTGTTCGTTCATTTTTACTCTGCTTCTTGTTCGTTCATTTTTACTCTGCTTCGTGTTCGTTCATTTTTATTTTCCTTTGTGTTCGTTCACTTTTACTCTGCTTCGTGTTCGTTCATTTTTACTCTGCTTCTTGTTCGTTCATTTTTATTTTGCTTCGTGTTCGTTCATTTTTACTCTGCTTCTTGTTCGTTCATTTTTACTCTGCTTCTTGTTCGTTCATTTTAAATTTTGCTTCGTGTTCGTTCATTTTTACTCTGCTTCGTGTTCGTTCATTTTTACTCTGCTTCTTGTTAATTCATTTTTACTCTGCTTCGTGTTCGTTCATTTTTACTCTGCTTCTTGTTCGTTCATTTTTACTCTGCTTCTTGTTCGTTAATTTTTATTTTTCTTCGTGTTCGTTCATTTTTACTCTGCTTCGTGTTCGTTCATTTTTTTTCTGCTTCTTGTTCGTTCATTTTTACTCTGCTTCTTGTTCGTTCATTTTTATTTTGCTTCGTGTTCGTTCCTTTTTACTCTGCTTCGTGTTCGTTCATTTTTACTCTGCTTCTTGTTCGTTCATTTTTATTTTGCTTCGTGTTCGTTCATTTTTACTCTGCTTCGTGTTCGTTCATTTTTACTCTGCTTCGTGTTCGTTCATTTTTACTCTGCTTCTTGTTCGTTCATTTTTACTCTGCTTCGTGTTCGTTCATTTTTACTCTGCTTCTTGTTCGTTCATTTTTACTCTGCTTCTTGTTCGTTCATTTTTATTTTGCCTCGTGTTCGTTCATTTTTACTCTGCTTCGTGTTCGTTCATTTTTACTCTGCTTCTTGTTTGTTCATTTTTATTTTGCTTCGTGTTCGTTCATTTTTACTCAGCTTCGTGTTCGTTCATTTTTACTCTGCTTCTTGTTCGTTCATTTTTACTCTGCTTCTTGTTCGTTCATTTTTATTTTGCTTCGTGTTCGTTCATTTTTACTCTGCTTCGTGTTCGTTCATTTTTACTCTGCTTCTTGTTCGTTCATTTTTACTCTGCTTCTTGTTCGTTCATTTTTATTTTGGTTTGTGTTCGTTCATTTTTACTCTGCTTCGTGTTCGTTCATTTTTATTTTGCTTCGTGTTCGTTCATTTTTACTCTGCTTCGTATTCGTTCATTTTTACTCTGCTTCTTGTTCGTTCATTTTTATTTTGCTTCGTGTTTGTTCATTTTTATTTTGCTTCGTGTTCGTTCATTTTACTCTACTTCGTGTTCGTTCATTTTTACTCTGCTTCTTGTTCGTTCATTTTTACTCTGCTTCTTGTTCGTTCATTTTTATTTTGCTTCGTGTTCGTTCATTTTTACTTTGCTTCTTGTTCGTTCATTTTTATTTTGCTTCGTGTTCGTTCATTTTTACTCTGCATCGTGTTCGTTCATTTGTACTCTGCTTCTTGTTTGTTCATTTTTACTCTGCTTCTTGTTCGTTCATTTTTACTCTGCTTCTTGTTCGTTCATTTTTATTTTGCTTCGTGTTCGTTCATTTTTACTCTGCTTCTAGTTCGTTCATTTTTATTTTGCTTCGTGTTCGTTCATTTTTACTCTGCCTCGTGTTCGTTCATCTTTACTCTGCTTCTTGTTCGTTCATTTTTATTTTGCTTCGTGTTCGTTCATTTTTATTTTGCTTCGTGTTCGTTCACTTTTACTCTGCTTCGTGTTCGTTCATTTTTACTCTGCTTCTTGTTCGTTCATTTTTACACTGCTTCTTGTTCGTTCATTTTTATTTTGCTTCGTGTTCGTTCACTTTTACTCTGCTTCGTGTTCGTTCATTTTTACTCTGCTTCTTGTTCGTTCATTTTTACTCTGCTTCTTGTTCGTTCATTTTTATTTTGCTTCGTGTTCGTTCATTTTTACTCTACTTCGTGTTCGTTCATTTTTACTCTGCTTCTTGTTCGTTCATTTTTATTTTGCTTCGTGTTCGTTCATTTTTACTCTGCTTCGTGTTCGTTCATTTTTACTCTGCTTCGTGTTCGTTCATTTTTACTCTGCTTTTTGTTCGTTCATTTTTACTCTGCTTCTTGTTCGTTCATTTTTATTTTGCTTCGTGTTCGTTCACTTTTACTCTGCTTCGTGTTCGTTCATTTTTACTCCGCTTCTTGTTGGTTCATTTTTACTCTGCTTCTTGTTCGTTCATTTTTATTTTGCTTCGTGTTCGTTCATTTTTACTCTGATTCGTGTTCGGTCATTTTTCTCTGCTTCTTGTTCGTTCATTTTTACTCTGCTTCGTGTTCGTTCATTTTTACTCTGCTTCGTGTTCGTTCATTTTTACTCTGCTTCTTGTTCGTTCATTTTTACTCTGCTTCTTTTCGTTCATTTTTATTTTGCTTCGTGTTCGTTCATTTTTACTCTGCTTCGTGTTCGTTCATTTTTACTCTGCTTCTTGTTCGGTCATTTTTACTCTGCTTCTTGTTCGTTCATTTTTATTTTGCTTCGTGTTCGTTCATTTTTACTCTGCTTCGTGTTCGTTCATTTTTACTCTGCTTCTTGTCCGGTCATTTTTACTCTGCTTCTTGTTCGTTCATTTTTATTTTGCTTCGTGTTCGTTCATTTTTACTCTGCTTCGTGTTCGTTCATTTTTACTCTGCTTCTTGTTCGTTCATTTTTACTCTGCTTCTTGTTCGTTCATTTTTATTTTGCTTCGTGTTCGTTCATTTTTATTTTGCTTTGTGTTCTTTCATTTTTACTCTGCTTCTTGTTCGTTCATTTTTATTTTGCTTCGTGTTCGTTCATTTTTACTCTGCTTCGTGTTCGTTCATTTTTACTCTGCTTCTTGTTCGGTCATTTTTACTATGCTTCTTGTTCGGTCATTTTTATTTTGCTTCGTGTTCGTTCATTTTTACTATGCTTCTTGTTCGTTCATTTTTACTCTGCTTCTTGTTCGTTCATTTTTATTTTGCTTCGTGTTCGTTCATTTTTACTCTGCTTCTTGTTCGTTCATTTTTACTCTGCTCCTTGTTCGTTCATTTTTATTTTGCTTCGTGTTCGTTCATTTTTACTCTGCTTCGTGTTCGTTCATTTCTACTCTGCTTCTTGTTCGTTCATTTTTACTCTGCTTCTTGTTCGTTCATTTTTACTCTGCTTCTTGTTCGTTCATTTTTATTTTGCTTCGTGTTCGTTCATTTTTACTCTGCTTCTTGTTCGTTCATTTTTACTCTGCTTCTTGTTCGTTCATTTTTATTTTGCTTCGTGTTCGTTCACTTTTACTCTGCTTCGTGTTCGTTCATTTTTACTCTGCTTCGTGTTCGTTCATTTTTACTCTACTTCTTGTTCGTTCATTTTTACTCTGCTTCTTGTTCGTTCATTTTTATTTTGCTTCGTGTTCGTTCATTTTTACTCTGCTTCGTGTTCGTTCATTTTTACTCTACTCCGTGTTCGTTCATTTTTACTTTGCTTCGTGTTCGTTCATTTTTACTCTGCTTCTTGTTCGTTCATTTTTACTCTGCTTCTTGTTCGTTCATTTTTATTTTGCTTCGTGTTCGTTCACTTTTACTCTGCTTCGTGTTCGTTCAGTTTTACTCTGCTTCTTGTTCGTTCATTTTTACTCTGCTTCTTGTTCGTTCATTTTTATTTTGCTTCGTGTTCGTTCATTTTTACTCTGCTTCGTGTTCGTTCATTTTTACTCTGCTTCTTGTTCGTTCATTTTTACTCTGCTTCTTCTTCGTTCATTTTTATTTTGCTTCGTGTTCGTTCATTTTTACTCTGCTTCGTGTTCGTTCATTTTTACTCTGCTTCGTGTTCGTTCATTTTTATTTTGCTTCGTGTTCGTTCATTTTTATTTTGCTTCGTGTTCGTTCATTTTTACTCCTGCTTCGTGTTCGTTCATTTTTACTCTACTTCTTGTACGTTCATTTTTACTCTGCTTCTTGTTCGTTCATTTTTATTTTTCTTCGTGTTCATCCATTTTTATTTTGCTTCGTGTTCGTTCATTTTTACTCTGCTTCGTGTTCGTTCATTTTTGCTCTGCTTCTTGTTCGTTCATTTTTACTCTGCTTCTTTTTCGTTCATTTTTATTTTGCTTCGTGTTCGTTCACTTTTACTCTGCTTCGTGTTCGTTCATTTTTACTCTACTTCTTGTTCGTTCATTTTTACTCTGCTTCTTGTTCGTTCATTTTTATTTTGCTTCGTGTTCGTCCATTTTTATTTTGCTTCGTGTTCGTTCATTTTTACTCTGCTTCGTGTTCGTTCATTTTTACTCTGCTTCTTGTTCGTTCATTTTTACTCTGCTTCTTGTTCGTTCATTTTTATTTTGCTTCGTGTTCGTTCACTTTTACTCTGCTTCGTGTTCGTTCATTTTTACTCTGCTTCGTGTTCGTTCATTTTTACTCTACTTCTTGTTCGTTCATTTTTACTCTGCTTCTTGTTCGTTCATTTTTATTTTGCTTCGTGTTCGTTCATTTTTACTCTGCTTCTTGTTAGTTCATTTTTATTTTGCTTCGTGTTCGTTCATTTTTACTCTGCTTCGTGTTCGTTCATTTTTACTCTGCTTCTTGTTCGGTCATTTTTACTCTGCTTCTTGTTCGTTCATTTTTATTTTGCTTCGTGTTCGTTCATTTTTACTCTGCTTCTTGTTCGTTCATTTTTACTCTGCTTCTTGTTCGTTCATTTTTATTTTGCTTCATGTTCGTTTATTTTTACTCTGCTTCTTGTTCGTTCATTTTTACTCTGCTTCGTGTTCGTTCATTTTTATTTTGCTTCGTGTTCGTTCATTTTTACTCTGCTTCGTGTTCGTTCATTTTTACTCTACTTCTTGTTCGTTCATTTTTACTCTGCTTCTTGTTCGTTCATTTTTATTTTGCTTCGTGTTCGTCCATTTTTATTTTGCTTCGTGTTCGTTCATTTTTACTCTGCTTCGTGTTCGTTCATTTTTACTCTACTTCTTGTTCGTTCATTTTTATTTTGCTTCGTGTTCGTTCATTTTTACTCTGCTTCGTGTTCGTTCATTTTTACTCTGCTTCTTGTTCGTTCATTTTTACTCTGCTTCTTGTTCGTTCATTTTTATTTTGCTTCGTGTTCGTTCATTTTTACTCTGCTTCGTCTTCGTTCATTTTTACTCTGCTTCTTGTTCGTTCATTTTTACTCTGCTTCTTGTTCGTTCATTTTTATTTTGTTTCGTGTTCGTTCATTTTTACTCTGCTTCTTGTTCGTTCATTTTTACTCTGCTTCGTGTTCGTTCATTTTTACTCTGCTTCGTGTTCGTTCATTTTTATTTTGCTTCGTGTTCGTTCATTTTTACTCTGCTTCTTGTTCGTTCATTTTTACTCTGCTTCTTTTCGTTCATTTTTATTTTGCTTCGTGTTCGTTCATTTTTACTCTGCTTCGTGTTCGTTCATTTTTACTCTGCTTCTTGTTCGTTCATTTTTACTCTGCTTCTTGTTCGTTCATTTTTATTTTGCTTCGTGTTCGTTCATTTTTACTCTGCTTCGTGTTCGTTCCTTTTTTCTCTGTTTCTTGTTCGTTCATTTTTACTCTGCTTCTTGTTCGTTCATTTTTATTTTGTTTCGTGTTCGTTCATTTTTACTCTGCTTCTTGTTCGTTCATTTTTACTCTGCTTCGTGTTCGTTCATTTTTATTTTGCTTCGTGTTCGTTCATTTTTACTCTGCTTCGTGTTCGTTCATTTTTACTCTGCTTCTTGTTCGTTCATTTTTACTCTGCTTCTTTTCGTTCATTTTTATTTTGCTTCGTGTTCGTTCATTTTTACTCTGCTTCGTGTTCGTTCATTTTTACTCTGCTTCTTGTTCGTTCATTTTTACTCTGCTTCTTGTTCGTTCATTTTTACTCTGCTTCTTGTTCGTTCATTTTTACTTTGCTTTGTATTCATCCATTTTAATGTTCCTTCGTATTCGTACATTTTATGTTGCTTCGTGTTCGTACATTTTATGTTGCTTCGTGTTCGTACATTTTTATATTGCTTCGTACTCGTTCCTCTTTATGTGTTTTCGTATTCATTCATGTTTATGTTGCTTTGTATTCGTTCATTTTTATTATATATTTCATCTTCTCGGTGCTGACTTTTGCATTTTTTCTACTTAACCTATAGATATATATTTCACATCGTTTTATTCAAAATATTTTCCTTTTCTTACTATATTTCCTCAATAGTTTCAAATGCTGCACCCCTGAAAACATAGCCGTTCCCTCCTCTGGTGAGATGGGGATATTTACTTAGGATTTTGAACTTCTGTTAAGGTATTTACGAGTTGATTTTTGATGTCCAAAATCTAATGTCATTTTAGATGTGTTTCATTTTCGTGCATACCTGAGCGACACTTACCAATAATTGCTATACATGGGCCTATCTTATACAGACCCTGGGGAGAAAATGTCTTCATTATATTTGCTGACGTCAGAACTGAACAGAAATAAGCATTTCTGTACAAGATAAGTATACAACTTTTTTTTTTTTTTTTGCACCAATCCCTTTTTGCCCGTGTTTAATCTTCTAGCGTATCATTTTGCATTTGTTGTTGCCAATCTGTTAATTTCAAGATTTCCTTGTGTTCATTACATGCCAAAACCTTATAAATATTTTTGTTAAATACAGAGTTAGTGACAAGTTGTTGACTTATTTGGCCATTTAGCAGATTTGGGAAAATGAAATATTCTGATTGAAGATGATGTTCAAATGTTCCTGTATTCATATGCATGCTCACAGACCCACGCGAACACACGCAATTTTCTATGTGAGAGTGCTTGAACTGGTCGGCTCTAAGACAGGGAGTAATTATCTTAAAAGTTCAGTGTAATGATCAAATTTAGATTGCTAGATTTTATGACTTCTCATCACGTTTTGGCTCATTTTAAGTAATAAATTATCTTGTAATAAGTATATTACTGTATTATTGAATCTGTATTTAATCATTTATATTGTTTAAGCTTTGGTTGACTTTATACTTGAGTCTATATTTGCGTCTACAGTTAGAAATTTGGTTGAGTCTATAGGTAAACAGTTGCTGTCTTTATACTTGTGCATATACGAGCATTTATCCGTGTGTATACTTGAATCTATTGGTAAATAGTACTCATGATTATACCTGCATCTATAGTGAAACATTAAACATGATTTTACTTTAGTCTGTGGATAAAATTTACTCGGCTTTATACATGTGCCAGCTGGTAAACTTTCGTTGCTTATACTTGGGTCCTAAGTGTAATTTGATTGTATTTATACTTGGATATGCAGTTAAAGGTTGGCCGTGTTTGTAATTGAATCCAGACGTAAACCTCTGTTGTGATTATATTTGAATTTATAGGTAAAACTTGATTGCACTTATTCTTGATGCTACAGATAATAATTTCACCTGTTTATATTTGAATCTGTTTGTAAATAGTAGTCGTGTTTATACTTGCGTTAATAAGTAAACAGTAAACATGTTTAAACTTGAGTCTGTAGGTAAACATAGTGTTTATTCTTGGGTCTGTAGCGAAATATTAATCGGCCATGTTCAAATAAGATTTCATACAACCAGTAAGTTATACCATTTGTGAAGCTGTAACTCTTCTTTGGGTGATGCAATCGGTGTTTTTCTTGGCCTGGTCTACAGGGTATTTCACTCTATAATACGCATTATACATGATTAATAACTACCATTGAATTAAGTGCTTTGGTAAAGAAAGTAGATTAGATTGAGAAACAAATATTTCGTGTGTAAAATAAATCGTTTGTTTTACCTTTGTACAACAAATCTAGGAAGTTATATCCGTAGCTTTAGAGGTAGCATATCTGAGATTTATGAATATACCTGTACCCGGGTGGGAAATTAAAAAAAAAAAAAAAAAAAAGCCTGTCGTGTTCAGATTCCGTCCGAGGCCATTGCGTTCTCTTTCATACAAATAACGTTGAGAAAGTTATGAAATCATCTGTTCCCCTTTCAACAATTGCTTAATAGCAGGGCAGACTCGCATATTTGTTGTTTGTCATATAGTCTATGTGATAAATCTGAATTCAAAACTGGCTGGGGGTGGGCCTAAAAGATCCAGTCTAGCTTGGTGGTGAATTGCACCTACTCTCAACATAGTTTCTACAGAGTTAACACACACACGCACTCACACATACATATATATATATATATATATATATATATATATATATATATATTGTTACGGCTGGCGCAACACAAAAATAAAATGAAACAGATTCTTATGAATTGAAGTTGACAGAAATGATTACGTGTAATAACTAAAAGTGGGTTTTATTTAACATATAATAATATTTTTTTATAAACAGTAGGGCTGACGTTTAAACGATATATGTTGAGAAATGCTAACAAGCTTACAAGTATGTAAGAGCCGAGAAAGTAGTTAGCTTAACATGTAGCTATATGAAGGAGTGGAAGAGGAAATCCAATACAGTTAAGATTAAGGCGACGGATGGGAATTCGTCGCTACTCAAAGAATCATATTATTTTCGTCTTAGAAAAATAGTTAGGTATTCACATGTATATATAATAAAGGAGTTTGGCCAATAATATCAAAGAAAAAAGGTGAAGTATTTACCGATAGCCTTTTCCTTTTGAGGACTGTCGGAACTTAGATTTTTCGGTCGAAGCTTTCATAAATCAAAAGGGACCGGAGTCGACCTCAGTAGTCGTCGCTGTGGGTTCAGGAGGCAAATGGCTAGTTGGTATGAACACCTGTTTATATATGTTTTTTTGTACTCTCCAGAACCAAGTAGAACTTTCTAGAGACTTCTAGAAAATTCCCTTCAATTATTATGAAATCTAAAGTTTTTGGTGAATGGAAGCTTTTCGTAAGGTAAAAAGGGCATCTAGTTCCTACAGATTTAAGTCATCATTTTAAGCTAGGTTTTGTATTTTATAGTGTAAGTGTAAAGAGGTAGGACAAAATGGGGCCTCGTAACAATATATATTTCGTACAATTAGAATGAAGTTACCATTAGTTAATGATCATTTTCACCCGAAAATTTGAAATTTAAAATTCGCAGGATTTTTCAAACTGTTTATAGTGTTAGTTTGTAGAAGGCAACTGGTTAGTTGGGGAAAGAAAGAGAGAGAGAGAGAAATTCAGAGGGGACAGAGAGGACGAAATGACAAAAGATGGCATAGTTACAGGAAGAAAAAATTATGAAAAATAAGCATTGATCGCTGTTTGTCAGTCAGTTTTAGCATTTATTATATAATATTTAAAATTCTATAATGTGTTAATAAGACTCATTGTGATTATTTCAACGGATTACTACTTTATATATAACTATATGTAGATAGATTCTGGCGGTAAATATTGTATATCAAAATTTATGTTAAACCTTTATAAATCTGCCATTCGTTAGTGCATTGAACAATGCTACCATATATGACCTGGTGCTTATGATATGTAGCTGAACATTTTGACAAAATCCATTAGAAACCTGTATATTTTTCGAACCTGATCTGGCATCTCGATTCCAGCCACTTACCCACGGCCATAACGTACATATCTTGTGCCTTCTTTATACGTATTACCCGGCTAATTATTCTGCTGAACTTGCCTCTTTAGAACGTCGTCTTTCCGTATTTGAGTGCAGTATTGGATGGGCAGCTAAGTCATATATTTCTGTTCAAATGGCTGATGTAACTGTAGGTTCTACGCTAATAGTTTCTTCTCCCGCAATTCTCTTCCAGGCTCTTGATAACTGCAATGTCAATCGTCATCTAAAAAAAAAATAACTGGAATTTGCATATTTCAATGTTTATATATATATATATATATATATATATATATATATATATATATATATAGTGTACATTGAAGTCAAAACTTAGAGGCGATAAGCACAAGCTGTTTCATGCTAGACGCAATCGTCAGGCCACGATTGCGTCTAGCATGAAACACGGATCTAAGTGTTGACTTCAGTGTTCACTTTTATATTTACACACGCTCTATCTCTGATATTGAACACTTTATCCCACTAATATATAGTACATCTTAAGAGTATATTTCTTCATATATATATATATATATATATATATATATATATATATATATATATCTTTCTGTGTGTGTGTGTGTGTAAAATTGAAATATAACTAAGAATATAGTTTTAAAGCGACAATACGAATAAAGACAAAGCGAAAACTTAGCCGACCCATTTCGTTCTCTCATGGACTTTATCAAAGAGTATTTCTTTTAGGAAGGGAGGGTATTTGAAAAATTTCGCGGTGGTAGATTTATATATTCATAAGACTTGTCAGAGGCTCTCTAAAGAATTTTCAGTCTAAGTAAGTTATTTTTTTTTTCTTTTAATAAGTTTCGAATTGTTTGGATCGAAGCAGTCATCAAATTATTTTTTATGTATGGGTAATGAATTTTAAAAACTTGTGCATAATACCATTTTTGTGTACATAGACATGTTTTTTTAAAAAAATTCTACAAGTTTCCCCAGGCAAAAATATGGGCGTTCTCACATTTAAAAATCCTGAAAAATTAACATTTTTACATCTGCTTACAAATACTTGCTGCAAAATAAAATCCTTACATATGCCTTGATGAAATCCAGTATAGGAGTATATGTGCCGGCTACGATAA